>CM062810.1:606817720-607197032 GCA_031772625.1 Pinus tabuliformis
GAGACTTCCAGATTGTGTTTGCTTCCTTCTCCATGTGTAACATTTTTTATTGTATGTTCCTAGCTTGTGTAGGGGCCCAAGTCAAGTTACAATCCCAAATGCCATATGTCAATTTTATGACACTTGAAGCACTCTATATTGTTCATGCATAAAAATTCATGGCTTCTTCTTGCAAAATTGCTTCTCGGAGATTGACGGGGACCATTATAATTATTTTTGTGATATGCCCTACAATCTTTTGCCATGTTCCCAAAGTTTGTACAAGAATAGCAATAACCAATAAATATACTTTGGTACCTGGGAGAAGAAGGTTTCCTTGATGTAGTTTTGAAGTCTTTTTGCCTTGGGATCCTTTGATGATAACCATTGCTTCTTGCATCCTTGACACCATCTACATTTCTTCTTGGAGGAGGGTTTCTTCCATATTTGTCTTGACTCTCTCCTTGCCTTTGCTGGAACTGGGAGCATCAACATTTCTTCCAGGCTTCCTCACATCCTTATTGTTTGATGCATTAGGGTTTGCATCATTATTGCTTAAGGATTCACATGCATAGCTAAGACCTGATTTATCGAGGGGAGACCTTTGATGACTTAGGATGTCATATAAGGTTTGAGAACTTTTCAATTTCTTATTCAGCAAGTCAAATTCCTTTTTAAGAAAGACAATTTCTTCTTTCATTCTTCATCCTTCTTTGATAGAATGATCTCCATTTCTTCCTTTATCTTGGTTGCTTCACATGATTGGGCCTTAAGAGAAGTGATTTCTGATTTTAACTTGGTGATGTCATCATCCTTTTCTTCTAGTTGGCATATCATGGTGTTTCTCTCCTTTTTTGCTTCATCAACTTGTCCTTCTATGAATGTCAAAGCTTCCATCACCTTCTCAGCTCCTTGTGCTTGTTTCCTTGCTTCTTCTAGTTGAGATCTAAGGGAGGAGACCTCTTCCTTGTATTGACCAATCTCTGCTTCAAGTTTGTTCAAGATCTTGTGCCTTTGTTCAAGGTGGCTTGACAAGATATCTTCCCGTTTCTTTTCCTTATCCAATTGATTTGTCATGGATATGACTTCTTCATGATGCTTTCTCTTGTTTTGATGAAATTCTTCCTTAATCTTGGTGAGCTCCTTATTTCTTTCTTGTAATTGAAGCTCGGCAAGGTCAACTTCCTTCCTTGTCTTGTCATGGTCACCAACTTGTGCTTTCTTCTTAAGTTCCTCATTTTCCTTTTTTCAAATTGTTAATCTCTTCCATGGCAACCATAAGTTTAGTGAGGAGATCTTCTTCAAAATCTTTTTCATTCTCTTCATCTTCTAGGTCTTCTTTAGCCTTGATGTCATCACTCTTATTTTCAACTTCCTTGATGGGCTCTGCATTTCCTTCTTGTTTTCCATCATTTTCTTGACTAAAGATTATTGTCAACGCTCCTTTTGAGTGAAGATCATGAAGTTTATCCCATATGCCTTTTGCTGACGAACATTTTTCAAAATTGGCCTTCATAGAATCTGGTAGCCCATTCAAGATTGCTTTCATTGCTCTTATATTATGTTCCTTTGATTCCCCATGATTCATCTTCATATTAGATTTTGTTGAGTCGGATTGCCATGACCTCAATCTCGTCTCTGGTAACTTGCGCTGGGAAACAATTTTGAAAATACACGAAGTTACTAAGGCTATGAAAGTTACTAATGCTGTAATGAAACAACAATAGTTCCAGTATCTGCTGCAATTCATTACATATACTTCTGTTGATCTTTCAATTAAATTTGTTCTTATGGTTGTGGTTCACAAGTCCCAGAACATCACTCCCACGGCTTCGGAAATTTCTCTTATCATGTCACCACCGTTCGAATGCCCTTACTTCCGCCAGTGTAAATGAGACCTTGATTCTTAACCATATTCGTAAGAGCTTCAACTTTCTCTCCTTGTACAGTAATAACAATTTTAACCAGTAAGGAAAAATAAACGAATAAAAAATTATCTAATGGTTTTGACAGATTTTAGAAATCAGTACATCGCCCAAACTGAATGCTATTTCCATTACATTATAGAATAACTGTAGGCAAAATATTGCATTATCTTGAAAAGAATGCTGTGATGTTTATATGTACCATTAAAGCAGTTACATACAACATTATCTGAGCCAACAACTCTATTAGAAAAGTAACAGAAATTATGCATGAACAGTGAAATTGTAATAGAATAAAAAATCAACCACAGTTTAAATTAAGTGTAAGATTATAAGAGGAGAAAACCCTTACATGATTATAAACTCCGGGACAATAGTAATGGAGAGAAGAATGCTTTACTGAGTTTGGTTACAGAGAGATAGACCGTCTTCTTGCACCTTAATGTTGGTGGCAAGGGTTTACAATGTACATCCTCTGTTCAATGCTGCATCTTGCTGTGACTGCAGCATCTTCCTGGCTTCTGCCTTTTCTCTATCTCCTTGTGGTTGTGTCGTCCTCTCTGGCCCCATTGTCACCTGAGAAGCTCCGATTAATAGTGCAGAGTTAAGGCTTCTTCTTTCCAGTTATTTTCACATGGCTCTCTGACATGTGGTTTATGGATCTCTGATCCCGGCTTTACACTTCCAAGGTACAAATACTTTGATACTAAATTATCTGTTTTAACCAAGGGGAAGAAAATGGCCTCAAATGGTGTTAATATATTTTAAAAAGCAAGACATTGCCCCAATCTGAATGCTATTTCCATTTATAATAGAGTAATTGTGGGCAACACGGTGTGTTTTCTTGGAAAAATACTGTGACATTTATCTGTGCCATTAAAAGCGGCTATAACCAGCAACATCTGAGCAAACAACTCTGCTAAAACAGTAACAAAAACCCTGCTTGAACAGTAAAAACGTAACAGCAAAATAAACAAATTCAGGCTGTAACTAAGCACAGGATTATAAGTGGAGAAAACCCTTGGGTAGTTAAATACTCCAGGACTTTTTGCACGGTAATGTTGGTGGCAAGGGTTTACAATGTATATCCTATGTTCAAAGCTATGTCTTGCTGTGAATGCATATCTTTTCGGTTTCTGCCTTTACTTCCTCATCTGCCCCTCCAACGGCGCCAGAGAAATTATGAAACATACTGCTGAGTTAATGCTTGCCCCTACTTCATAGTTATTTTCACATGGTCAGCCGAGGTTTATAGATCTCGGTTCCCCGTCTTTACACTTCCATGATGCGACTGCTTTGATACCAAAATCACACGTTTTAATCTCTGACCTGTGGGTCATGGATCTCTGTTCTGAGCTTGGCACTTCAAGGATGCAAGTGCTCTGATACCAAAAAAATCTGTTTTAACCCCTGACCTGTGGGTCATGGATCTCTGTTCCCGGCTTTGCAGTTCCAGGATGCAAATGCTTTGAGACTAAAACTGTCACGCCCCTACATCTGCGGTAGTCTTCCAACCGCTTATAGCAAGGTGCGGCACCACCGAACGCTTTCTTTTCACCAATACTGACATTCATGGACTACGCCTACTTTCACTTTAACATTACTTAGCTTGTGTTTCGCAACCAAGTAAACATGCAATTATCCTTTATACTTAATGAAGCCCATACTCATTCATTATCCATAGCAATCATAACAAGAACATCAACAATTGCAACAAGTATAAAGGGGAGGGGCAACTCCCGAACAAGTCTGCCCGACAATATATTATAATCAGTCTTTCTTCAATAATACAATACAAGTAATGCTTGGCAAACTCCAAGCCAATACTTAGTTTCTTTTACAAAGCAGGCATAACAGCCTTTACAATGAGCATGTGCACGTCTTGCACAAGAGTGGGTGCTCACCCGAGTCACCGAGACACTCTACCAAAACCCGGCACAAAACTGCACTTAGAACGACCTTGGGCGCACCTCGCCCAACCCACAATCGGCTCTAAGTATAGACCAACTTGCGCACCTTAGAACTGCGCATGAGCTATGCGCATTCCACTCTTGGACTGCGCCCTTTTACCCTTGCTCCTCTCTAGAAGTGCGAGCTCCAAGTGCGAGTTGTTGGATGACAAATGAATCTGCGCAATGGTAATATATACATGTGTTAGCATGGGAGGTGGCACTCCAGCCGACCCCCAAACATGCTTCCATACACACCCCTAATGCGTATCATGTAGGTCGGCCTTGCCTTCGTGCAAGGCTCCTCACGCCAAGGTATAAACTCCCCATTCGCTCCACGCATTTTGTTAAGTGTCGCAACGCTCTCAAGTATCGTCGCATTGTTGTTCCATCTTTCGTCGCATTTCCTCCGCAACATTGCCGCATGTTCGGTTAGCACGCGCCCGCCCGCGCCCTCATGCACGGCGACCTCGCCCGGCGCCCGTCGCACCATCGCTCAGAGGCCTTACAAAAACTATCTGTTTTAAGCTATGTTGCATGAGTTTCTCGAACGTGGGAACGTTGGGAACTTGGGTACGGGTGTCGGTTAGAGGTTTTCCCAAAATTTACATGTTAAGGGAACAACAATATTATATAATAAAAAAATAAAAAAATATAAAATATATAATTATATAATAATCAAAATTAATATTAAATCAAAATATTCAAATATTAGAATCAATTTAAATATACAATCTCTTATATATAAATATATTCTCTGGGTGTCTCTCTTCTTAAGTCTCTCCCTTTTATATATATACAATATTAAAATGTCAAGTTCATTATCAGTTCTCTGACACATGACCAGTATTTGAAACAATCTGCGTTAAAATACAAAGGAACAATTTTACCTATGTTTCTCTAGTTATTCTTATGAGAAAAAGTAAAGCGACTCTAATGGTTAAGCATTGACTGCCACATACAATATGCACACTATCTTTTGCGATACATATATGTAAACAAAAAAAATACTCATCAGCGTGACATCCCGGAGATAGTCCTTACATTGAGGTGTCACACGCCCTCTTAACCCATCAAGAGATTGCTCCAGTTTCTCAATTAAGGATATCGGTGTTAAGGATGTCTTTGGCCTTTCTTCTTGCAAAGGTTTCAACAAAGCCTCATGTTTTGTGGCAGTTCAACATATTTGTCTACATGCTTTATATTCCCCAACCCCAGGGAATGCGAGAACTCCAAAAAAAAATAGTCTTCAAAGCTCCCGGAACTTTCCCAAGTTCCCATTAGAGCTCCCATAGAAAAGGGAACGTTCCCATACAGTGCCAAAGCTTCCGGGAGTGCGAGAACCATTGGAATTGGTTTCCCACCTCTAGGGAGCGGTTCTTGTGTAACAGAGGTTTTAAGTAGTGACAAGAAAATTTTCTCATATGGTTTTAACATATTTTAGACATCAACACATTGCTTCCCTATTGAATGCCATTTCCATAAATGTTAAATACAACAATTGTATGCAAAATGTTGTTGTGCGTGAAGAGTATAAAGGGATCAACAAACTACACGAATCACACCATAAATTATGCACAAGATTATACTAGAGAAAGCCCTGTCTAGATGGAGAGAGGAATGAATTATAAAGTTTGGTTACAAAGAAATATACAATCTTCTTACACTGTAATGTTGGCAGAAGAGTTTATGATTTACATCCTCTGTTCAATGCTGCGCTGTGTTGTAAATGTGGCATCTTTCCGTCTCTGCCTTTTATCCATCTCCTTTTCGCTGCTTCCTCGTCTTTCCTGCAAATTGCTGGAGGTAGGGTTTGTCACTGCATTTTCTTTTATGATCCAAAATTGGGACAGATTTAATATCCAAGAAGGTATGCTTTTCATTCGGTGGATGGACTTCCTTAAGAGACAGAGTCTCAGCTTTTTAACCTTTGCCAGATTTTTAATGTTGCAGATACAGTTTTGAATGGGAAGGCAAAGCCTTTGTCTCTCAACCTCCAAGAGTTGGGTCCACGCACTCCCCAAGCAGGCATTATAAAGGATTTCAGATAAAAAACATGGTGCAGAAACACTATGCGCAAAGCGTATTTTTGTTGGAAAAACTGAGAGGGGGTGAACAAATTGTTTCTCTTCAATTGTTACTTTTATCATTTAGATCATTTATATTTAGAACACAAAATGAACAATAAGAATAAATGCTTTTATTTTCTTTTTCACAATAAATCAAGTACAATGTATATAGGGTTCCAACCCTAGATGAAGACACCGATCTTCAATCTTTGAGGCTCCAACCTGTTGCCAAGCACCAACTTGGACTTTCGTGAGGCTTCGACCTCTAGGGCACTGACCCTATCTTCTCAAGGCACCGACTTTGCGTTTAGAGGCTCCAACCCCTAGGGCACCAACCCTTCTTTGGTACAGACTCCGATCTGGTTTCTTGAAGACTCCAATCCTCTAGGGCTCCAACCCTATCTTATCCAAGGCACCAACCTTGAGTTTAGAAGCACCAACTCCAAGGACACCAATCTTATATTTTCCAAGCACCAACTTGAACTTTCCAAGGCATCAACCTTGTCAATTCTTAGGCACCAACCCCAAGGGCTCCAACCCTATAGCTTCACTTTGTCAAGGTATGTTTAGTTGTACTTCACGGCTCCCAAGGTCTTCTTCACCAAGCCCTGTCAATCTTCAGCTTCACTGTAGTCTTCACGCTATATCATCAATGACAACCTTATCTTCTTAGAAGACATTGCCACTACTCTTCATGTCACCCAAACAAAATCTCCAAGGTCACCTCATGATGTGGATTCAATGCATCATGGTCTCCAAGGGTGTCTCCAAAACTTCAAAGGGTTCAAGGGTTGCAAAGGATTTTCAAGGTTCCTCTAAACAATGCTCAATGAATTGCTTCTCAAGAGATGCCCAAACTCCCTCAAGTGTCACCTACCCAAAACACCAGAAGTATGCTCACAAGTCTTAGCGTAGTGTTGCCTGCACAATGGTCTTTAGAATCTTCTTAAGTGTCCTTCAATAGTCTTCAAAAGAGGCTAAAGCATTGCTTCAAATATGTTCCAAAAACTCCACTTCAGGAGGTCTTCCAAAATTGTCTTTAAAGCTGCTATGAAATTGACTCTTAGTATGATCTAAACACCTTCAATAATATCTCAAAAGACTATTCCAAAATTCTGCTAATAGCTGCCCCCTAGATGCCTCTATAATTACTCAAGGTAGGCTTCAGATAATCACTTTTCAAATCTCCAAGTTTATCACTATTCAAGCCTTTGAATTCTTCACTAGGCCACAAATCCTTTACTGTTCACACCTCCAAACTCATCATTGTTCAAGCCTTCAAATTCTTCATTATTGAAGGCCACGAGTTCTTCACTACTCTTGAGTGTGCGGAGGTTTCAAGTCTGAAGTGTCACATATAAATCTGCTACAGGTCCGAGCTCCACAAATAATTGTCCAACTACCTCTCCACAGGTCCGAGACCTCCACAAGTCACTGTCCACAAATCTGAGCCTTCCACTGTAACTGTTTGCTATCCGAGCTTTCTGAGGCTCACTGTACTGCACTTCTTCCACAGTCTTAAAGCAGTCTAAGGTAAAGGTTTGAGCTTCTAGTATACTATCCACACTCTTGCAGATTGAGCCTTCAACCAACCCTCCACAGGTCCACACACAGGTCCGAAGTATGTAGCTCCACAGGTGACTGTATAAATTGAGTTTTGTAGTTCAACAGAAATAGAATTAGCCCACACTTATGTCCTTTGTTTTGTAATGGATATCTTAATAATAAAAAAAATCCCAAACAATGATCCTCTGTCTTCTTCGGATTCCTTCCTATTTCTGTCCCTTTTCTCTGAATTCTTCACCGAAATTTGATGGTTAAAATGAGTACTAACTCATATTAATACTCGTTTGACATTTAAGATGAATGGATGTGTCTTATGGAGGGAGGCCGACATGACAGGCATGGCACAGGTCGGCTCAAGGACCATATTAATATTCCTATAAAAAACTAATATCTCCCAAACTATTTGGAGTTACGGGCCAAGTAATAGCTCATTGGAAAGCTAAAAATATGCTCTAAAGGATGGTGAAGGTCTCATAGAGAAATTCTGCCTCTAAGGTAGTAAAAAATATTTTTTAATGTGACTGGTCATTTATTAGTGCAGAATTTGAGGTAGGGTAGTTAGGCTTCTTCATCATAGGCTTATAATGTCATCAAGATAGTGATATGCCATTAATCATATGCAGCATTGACTTTTCCATGTCATCATAAAGTCTTCCATTATCAAGATCATCCGAGGTAAGAACATCTAAGGTTATGGCTTCATCATCAAGATCATCAAAGGTACATGATTGGCACTTCTTCATTAGTGTCTTGATATCTTCAAGAGTTATGACATCATTTGGCATCTCAAGAATATTTGTCATCCCAGCCAATACCATATTGACATCAATGACAACCTAGATTAACAATCTCCCCCTTTGTCATTGATGGCAATATTCTTTCCCTTTCAACATTCTCTCCCCCTTTGACATCAATGGCAAATGGGGTGCCCAAATACTCCCCTTGTCAAGCTGCTTCTTTTCTTCATGAATAGTAGTTCTTCATAGGTATGTTACTCCCCCTATCACGATGCTTCTTCTTTCTGGCAATGTGGTTCATGATAGATGTGCTTACATTCCTTTATGTGATGAACCAACTCCCCCTGTTTGCACAACCTCCTCTAGCTCAGGAAAGATTACCTGCTTAGTGATCAAGTGGAAGACATCTTCAACAACAGTCCATTGGATAGATAAGAGATCATGTTCTTCAATGGAGTGATCCTGAGAAATGATCTATCAAAGAATGATTGTCAATATAGCTCATCAAGGATTTCATAAGGCTCATTCATAGATGGCTTTTGCAAGAATGCTTAATCATCATAAGCTCCCCTAACTGTATGCATGGTCTTCCTTTTTGGCAGAGTCTCCCTATCAAATAATTGGAATATCAAGGATGACTTCATCAAGTCAACAACATGTGTTGTTGGCTAGAGTGTTCAAGAGACTTCCAAATTGTGTTTGCTTCCTTCTCCATACTTGTGTAACATTTTTCTCTGGTATGGTTCTAGCTTGTGTAGGGGCCCAAGTCAAGTTACAATCATGTGTCATAAGTCCAATGTTATGACACTTGAAGCACTCTATATTGTTCATGTATAGAAATTCATGGCTTCTTCTTGCAAAATTGCCTCTTGGAGATTGATGGGGACCATTATAATTATTTTTGTGATATGCCCTACAATCTTTTACCATGTTCCCAAAGTTTGTACAAGAATAGCAATAACCAATAAATATACTTTGGTACCTGGGAGAAGAAGGTTTCCTTGATGTAGTTTTGAAGTCTTTTTGCCTTGGGACCCTTTGATGATAACCATTGCTTCTTGCATCCTTGACACCATCTACATTTCTTCTTGGAGGAGGGTTTCTTCCATAGTTGTCTTGACTCTTCTCCTTGCCTTTGCTGGAATTGAGAGCATCAACATTCTTCTAGGCTTCCTCACATCCTTGTTGTTTGATGCATTATGGTTTGCATCATTATTGCTTAAGGATTCACCTGCATAGCCAAGCCCTGATTTATCGAGGGGAGACCTTTGATGACTTAGGATGTCATCTAGGGTTTGAGAACTTTTCAATTTCTTATTTAGCAAGTCAAATTCCTTTTTAAGAAAGACAATTTCTTCTTTCATTCTTCATCCTTCTTTGATAGAAAGATCTCCATTTCTTCCTTTATCTTGGTTGCTTCACATGATTGGGCCCTAAGAAAAGTGATTTTTGATTTTAACTTGGTGATGTCATCATCCTTTTCTTCTAGTTGGCATATCATGGTGTTTCTCTCCTTTTTTGCTTCATCAACTTGTCCTTCTATGAATGTCAAAGCTTCCATCACCTTCTCATCTCCTTGTGCTTGTTTCCTTGCTTCTTCTAGTTGAGATCTAAGGAGACCTCTTCCTTGTATTGACCAATCTCCGCTTCAAGTTTGTTCAAGCTCTTGTGCCTTTGTTCAAGGTGGCTTGACACGGTATCTTCTTGTTTCTTTTCCTTATCCAATTGATTTGTCATGGATATGACTTCTTCATGATGCTTTCTCTTGTTTTGTTGAAATTCTTCCTTAATCTTGGTGAGCTCCTTATCTCTTTCTTGTAATTGAAGCTTGACAAGGTCAACTTCCTTCCTTGTATTGTCATGGTCACCAACTTGCGCTTTCTTCTTAAGTTCCTCATTTTCCTTTTTTCAAATTGTTAATCTCTTCCATGGCAACCATAAGTTCAGTGAGGAGATCTTCTTCAAAATCTTTTTCATTCTCTTCATCTTCTAGGTCTTCTTTAGCCTTGATGTCATCACTCTTATCTTCAACTTCCTTGATGGACTTTGCATTTCCTTCTTGTTTTCCATCATTTTCTTGACTAGAGATTATTGTCAATGCTCCTTTTGAGTGAAGATCATGAAGTTTATCCCATATGCCTTTTGTTGATGAACATTTTTCAAAATTGGCCTTCATAGAATCTCGTAGCCCATTCAAGATTGCTTTCATTGCTCTTATATTATGTTCCTTTGATTCCCCATCCATCATGCTATCAATAATCACTGATTTCCAGACTTCAATGCCTTGAGTCTTTAAGAAATTCCTCATTCTTGCCTCCCATATATCAAAGTTTCCATTGAACAATGGAGCCTTCACAAATTGATTAACTTCAATTTTTGTGGTTGCAGGCGACACATCTTTAGGAGGATTGAAGACTTTCTTCCTTGGCTTTGCCATTTGTGTTCTAATGATCAACCTTCAAGCTGTTAGGTTTTGAGTGAAGGGGGGTGAATCAAACTCTGATACCAATTGTTGGAAATACTGAGAGGGGGGTGAATCAAACTCTGATTCAATTGTTGGAAATACTAAGAGGGGGGTGAATCAATATTTCATTTCAATTGTTACTTTTACGAGTTAGATCATTTATATTTAAAACACAAAATGAACAATAAGAATAAATGCTTTTATTAATTTCTTTTTCACAATAAATCAAATACAATGTATATAGGGCTCCAACCCTAAATGAAGACACTGATTTTCAATCTCCTAGGCTCCAACCTGTTTCCAAGCACCAACTTGGACTTTTGTGAGGCTCTGACCTCCAGGGAACTGACCCTAACTTTTCAAGGCACCGATGTTGCATTTAGAGGCTCCAACCCCTAGGGCACCAACCCTTCTCTGGTACAGACTCCAATCTGGTTTCTTGAGGACTCCTATCCTCTAGGGCTCCAACCCTATTTTATCCAAGGCACCAACCTTGAGTTTAGTAGCACCAACTCCAAGGACACCAATATTATATTTTCCAAGCACCAACTTGGACTTTCCAAGGAACCAACCTTGTTAATTATGAGGAATCAACCCTAATGGCTCCAACCCTATATCTTCACTTTGTCAAGGTATGTTTGGTTGTACTTCACGGCTCCCAAGGTCTTCTTCACCAAGCCCTGTCAATCTTCAACTTCACTGTAGTCTTCACGCTACATCATCAATGACAACCTTATCTTCTTTCAAGATATTGTCACTACTCTTCATGTCACGCAAACAAAATCTCCAAGGTCACCTCATGATGGATTCAATGCATCATGGTCTCCAAGGGTGTCACCAAAACTTCAAGGGTTCAAGGGCTGCAAGGAATTGTCAAGGTTCCTCTAAACAATGCTCAATGAACTGCTTCTCAAAAGATGCCCAAACTACATCAAGTGTCACCTATCCAAAACACCAGAAGTTTGCTCACAAGTCTTAGCGTTGCCTGCACAACGATCTTTAGAATATTCTTAAGTGTCCTTCAATAGTCTTCAAAAGAGGCTCAAGCACTATGTTCCAAAAACTCCACTTCAGGAGGTCTTCCAAAACTCTCTTTAAAGCTTCTATGAAATTGACTGTTAGTTCCATCTAAACACCAATAATACCTCAAAATATTGTTCCAAAATTTTGTTAATCGCTGCCCCCTAGATGCCTCTATAATTACTCAAGGTAGGCTTCAGATCATTAGTTTTCAAATCTCCAAGTTTATCACTATTCAAGCCTTCGAATTCTTCACTAGGCCACAAATCCTTTATTGTTCACACCAAACTCATCACTGTTCAAGCCTTCAAATTCTTCACTATTGAAGGCCACGAGTTCTTCATTGCTCTTGAGTGTGCGGAGGTTTCAAGTCTGAAGTGTCGCATATAAATATGCTACAGGTCTGAGCTCCACAAATAATTGTCCAACTACCTCTCCACAGGTCTGAGACCTCCACAAGTCACTATCCATAAATTTGAGCCTTCCACTGTAACTATTTTCTATCCGAGATTCCTGAGGCTCATCGTACTACACTTATTCCACAGTCTTAAAGAAATCCGAGGTAAAGGTTTGAGCTTCTAGTATACTTTCCACACTTTTGCAGATTGAGCCTTCAACCAACCAGCCACAGATCTGCACACAGGTCCGAAGTATGTAGCTCCACAGGTGACTGTATAAACTGAGTTTTGTAGTTCAACAGAAATAGAATTAGCCCACACTTATGTCCTCTGTTTTGTAATGGATATCTTAATAAATAAAAATTCCCAAACAATGATTCTCTGTCCTCTTCGGCCTCCTTCCTATTTCTATCCCTTTTCTCTGAATTCTTCACCGAAATCTGATGGTTAAAATGAGTACAGACTCACATTAATACTGGTTTGACGTTTAAGATGAATGGACATGTCTTATGGAGGGAGGCCAACATGACAGGCCTAGCACAGGTCGACTCAAGGACCAAATTAATATTCCTAACTTAAAAAATTAATATCTCCCAAACTATTTGGATTTTCGGGCCAAGTAATAGCTCATTGGAAAGCTAAAAATATGCTCTAAAGGATGGTGAAGGTCTCATAGAGAAATTCTGCCTCTAAGGTAGTAAAAAATATTTTTTAATGTGACTGGTCATTTATTAGTGCAGAATTTGAGGTAGGGAAGTTAGGCTTCTTCATGGTTTGGCTTCTTGTTAGGCTTCTTCATCATAGGCTTATAATGTCATCAAGATAGTGATATGCCATTAATCATATGCATCATTAACTTTTCCATGTCATCATAAAGTTTTCCATTAACAAGATCATCCGAGGTAAGAACATCTAGGGTTATGGCTTCATCATCAAGATCATCAAAGGTACATGATTATCAATTCTCCATTAGTGTCTTGATATCTTCAAGAGTTATGACATCATTTGGAATCTCAAGAATATTTTTCATCCCAACCAATACCATATTGACATCAATGACAACCTAGATTAACAATCTCCCCCTTTGTCATTGATGGAAATATTCTTGCCCTTTCAACATTCTCTCCCCCTTTGACATCAATGGCAAACGGGGTGCCCAAATACTCCCCCTGTCAAGCTTCTTCTTTTCTTCACGAATAATAGTTCTTCATAGGTGTGTTACTCCCCTACCACGATGCTTCTTCTTTCTGGCAATGTGGTTCATAATAGATGTGCTTACATTCCTTTATGTGATGAAGCAACTCCCCATGTCTGCACAACCTCCTCTAGCTGAGGAAAGATTACCTACTTAGTGATCAAGTGGAAGAAATATTCAAAAACGGCCCATTGGATAGATAAGAAATTATGTTCTTCAATGGAGTGACCTTGAGAAATGATCTATCAAAGAATCATTGTCAATATAGCTCATCAAGGATTTCATAAGGCTTATTCACAGATGGCTTCTGTAAGAATGCTTAATCATCATAAGCTCCCCCTAACTATATGCATGGTCTTCCTTTTGGCAGAGTCTCCTCGTCAAATATTTGGAATATCAAGGATGACTTCATCAAGTCAACAACATGTGTTGTTGGCTAGAGTGTTTAAGAGACTTCCAGATTGTGTTTGCTTCCTTCTCAATACTTGTGTAACCTTTTTCTCTGGTATGGTTCTAACTTGTGTAGGGGCCCAAGTCAAGTTACAATCATGTGCCATATGTCCAATGTTATGACACTTAAAGCACTCTATATTGTTCATCTATAAAAATTCATGACTTCTTCTTGCAAAATTGCTTTTCGAAGATTGACAGGGACCATTATAATTATCTTTGTGATATGCCCTATAATCTTTTGCCATGGGCCCAAATATTTTACTTGAATAGCAACAACCAAGAAATATAGTTTGGTACCTAGGAGAAGAAGGTTTCCGTGATGCACTTTTGAAGTCTTTTTGTCTTGGGATCATTTGATGATAACCTTTGCTTCTTGCATCCTTGACACCATTTTCATTTCTTCTTGGAGGAGGGTTTCTTATATAGTTATCTTGACTCTTCTCCTTGCCTTTGCTGGAACTGGGAGCATCAACATTTCTTCCAGGATTCCTCACATTGTTGTTTTTTGAAGCATTAGGGTTTGCATCATTCTTTCTTTAGGATTCACCTACGTAGCCAAGACCTGATTTATCGAGGGGAGACTGTTGATGACTTAGGATATCATCTAGGGTTTGAGAACTTTTCAAGTTTTTATTTAGCAAGTCAAATTCCTTTTTAAGAAAGGCAATTTCTTCCTTCATTTTCTTACATTCTTCATCCTTCTTTGATAGAATGATCTCCATTTATTCCTTCATCTTGGTTGCTTCACGTGATTGGGCCTTAAGAAAAGTGATTTCTGATTTTAACTTGGTGATGTCATCATCCTTTTCTTCCAATTGGCATATCATGGTGTTTCTCTCCTTTTCTACTTCATCAACTTGTCCTTCTATGAATGTCAAAGCTTCCATCACCTTCTTAGCTTCTTGTGCTTGTTTCCTTGCTTCTTCTAGTTGATACCTAAGGGAGAAGACCTCTTCCTTTTATTGACCAATCTTTGCTTCAAGTTTGTTCAAGGTGGCTTGACAAGGTATCTTCCCATTTCTTGTGCCTTTGTTCCAAGTGTAAGTTCCAGACATACAATACATCCATGTCCAACCACTAGTTCTTACAATGGTACATTACAGTCATTTCCGCCTACTCCTCCAAAGAGATATACTAGATCTGTGCAGTGGAGAAGCCAAGGCTTGTTACAATACTATCCAAACTCTCTCTAAGATAGTCCTATCGGAAGCTTGGATGACCAAAAGACATTACAATGAGTTATGAGGTTCTATTTATAACAAAGGGTAGGGTGACCCTTGAAATTCCCCTTTGTGACCATTCGTCTATCCTCATGACTCTTCAACTACTCTATGACTGTTACATTCAATTGTCTACACTTGAAATTCCACTTGACAAGACGTTACATACAATCTACACATGTACCCATGTGAGACAAAATGGCTTTAGAAAGCCATGAAAGACATCACTGACACTCGAATCGTTGTGGTGAGACCAACTCTTTGGCATCCTTGTGATGGTTGATGTTGGTGAACTGATGCCAAGCTTGGCCGTCTGTGATGGTGTCCGTGCGCTTAATGGTGACATCCTGCTGAAAGTGAACTCTTGCCTCTGTTACATCCGGGTACACTAATATGGCCTCTTTGTCCAACTCGTTTGATGGCATGCACATCATCGTCTTGAGTGTGGCTAGACCAACAACCTACTGATGAATAGTGTTTGTGCTAATATCCCATTGTGCGCTAGTGACCATGCGCATCAACTTGTCGAAGTACATTTTCAGCTCGAGTTGGACTTGCTTCTTGTCTTCGCCTCAGTGAATGTGCCAAATGGGTGGGATCGCATGTGCAAAAAATGACATGCATGTTGCTGAATTCCCTTGCATGTGATGAAAAACATGGCTCACCTTGTTTGCTCTGTGCCAGCGGTTGGGATGGATCTATAACTTGTATGGTTGCAGTTTCATCCGTCTGTGCATGTTGCGCCCCGTTTTGTACTTGTTCCTGCTGCAACTCATTCTCTCGTCCGTTCAACTCCTGTTCTTCCTTGAGTTACTGCTTCAACACATGCAACTCCTTCTCTGTTTCTCTCTCTGCCTTCGCATGATTTTTGCATCTCGCCGTTACCTCATAACCTCAATCTCCAAAGCTGCTTTCATCATGAGTGGATATGCTTAGAACTTGCAGCTTTGCTCCACCTATGTGTTATTAACAACCTTCTTCCTACATACGTTGCGTGCGGGTGTGCTACCTTCTGCTGCTACCGATAGTGCTGCTCGCTGTGATACTACTGCCATATTACCTTGATGTCCTTGTCTACGAACAACTTGATGTCTTCATACGTAGGCAATCTCATAGACACTTTCTTGGCTGCAACTCCCATTGTGCTCTTAACCGTGTCCTTTGACTCTGCTCTCCTGAAAGCCATTGTACTTGTGTTGTTGAGAGATAGACGAACACCTGTGATGCCTGGAGACATAACAACACTCATGACAAGCCATCTGTCATTCGAAAACCAAAACAAACTTGAGGACTTACTTACAACATACCTGTGTGATTGTCCGTGAAGGTTGCGCAATTTCCGCCGGGAGGTTAGGAGACTGACTGCCAAAACTGCGTAAGGCACTGTCTGGGCTGTCGGGAGGCTGAATGACTTTTGGAACTGCACAATGCATAGTTTAGCCTACCCTGTTGATGACAAAAACTGCGCAATGCGCAATTTCAATCAGCAGTGACATGCAACCAGTAAACTGCATTATGCAGTTTCTGGGGCTAGCATGACACTGCCTCCAATAATTGTGCAATGCAAGCTTGGAGGTCAGTGCTAGGTCAGACTTGGACAGTTTCTGGAGGGAAGGCAGAGTCTTCACTTCCGGAAATGTGCAGTGCTAGCCGAGAAAGGCACAGTTCGGGCCAAGGTAGCCCAGACCGGCCAATAGGCAACTGAAAACATGAGAATTATGAATGCATGATGAGATGAGTGCAAACAAGAGTGAATGATCATACATGCAAACAACAAGTGCAAGATTCAGAAAACGGGAAAGCATGCATGTGTATGAAGTGACTTGCCGCAACGACGACCGTCCGTGTAAAAATAGTGTCATGCATGCGACAACAATGAGATGCGAACGAAAACTGAAACGATGCTTCTACAAGCTAACATACATCAAAACGACAACATGTGCTCATTTAAATCAAGCAGACAAAACTCACACGAAGAGAAACACAAAAAGCGACAGAAACGCAACGCGAGACATGAAAAGCGGGCTTACTCCAAAACAAATGAGTTGAATGTGTTGACGACTCCTAGATGCAATGTGGGATGTCAAAATTGCAAGGTCGATGCGAGGAATGAGCTTTGCACCATTCGGTTGATGAGTTTCGATAAAATCGAGGTTGTGACACACATGCCACAAATCTAGGAAAAGCAACACTTGGCAGGGAGGTTTCTGAAATGATCCTTGCTTGCAACCTCTACCTGCTAAAAATAGATCCATGAATCAAGGGATGCCTTTGCATGCTGGATTGGGAGAAGCAACTCACGCATACAAATCAATTTTTCTCAGTCCCGGAGGGAACCGGTCAACCTAAAGGCACATGGATCAGTTTGCGAGCTTGGGATGGAAATCTGCGCAGTTTCTGGGCTGAGCAGAGATGGTTGTTTAAGAGGGGTTGCACAATTTCTGAGAGTAACATGTGACTATCTCCTAGGATTGCGCAATTTCTGTGTTGAGCAACTGTCCTGGGTTAGATCTCGCAATTTTCTCAAGGAAGCCTTTTTGACTGCATCTCGCAATTTCTGAGCTCAATAAGTTGCCTAGATGGATTTGCGTAATTTATGCTAGCTGCTGGGGTGGCTATCCCAAAGGGATTGCGCAATTTCTGGGCTGAGCAGCTAACTGCTACCCAGAATTGCGCAATTTATGGGCTGAGCAGTCCTACTGGGCTGGATTGCATAGTTTTTCCAGTGAAGATTGACAGGTAGGATTGCGCAATTTTGGAGCCTAGTAGGCTGCTAGTCAGGATTGCACAATTTCTGGAGGGAAGGCTGGTTCCCCTCCAAAATTGCACAATTTCTTGAGGGAGCTTCTCAGCCTGTAGCTGGACCAAGTTCGAAGAAATAGCCTTGAGGGGGATGCAACAAACTATCATGCACAGGCTGGAAATCTGCTAGAAAAACACTGAAGCTTGTGTACTTGATAGTGCAAGACATGTTGCTGAGGATGGTTGGTAGGGAGGCTCCAAAATGAAGCTAAGGCAAAAATTTGGAGGGTGGTTGTAGCCGCTACAACACTTGGCGACACACTGGTATAACTCCAACTCTCTGAATGGACCTTGTTCGTGAAAAGCAAGTCTAACACCTTCGGAAGTATTGTTCAGTTCTTAGTTCATCTTGGTTTCCACACTTGCTTGATTGTAAGATGTAGCATCTACCAAGCTCTTGGTTGATTGACACACATTCCAAGCCAAGCCAACATATTTGTTTCGATTGGGGTTGAGGGGTATATTGGTGCATAAGAAGTATAGTCGTCAGAGTCTTAGTTTCATCTCTGGTGTTGCTCCACTGCTAGCAGACTTGGGCAATACCCTGGCGGAGTCACGCAAGAACACAAGCATCGCTCCACTACCAGCGAGCCTGGTCAGTACCCCGATGGAGTTACTTGCATCACCTCTCTGTGCAAGAAGCCTTTCTCTTCTTTCACCTTATTCTTTTTTCATTTTTTCAAAATTTTTCACTTTTCATTTTTCATTTTCATAACTATGCATAGCACTTATTCATTTCAAAGGCAGAAGAGGGATTCCGACTTATTGAGAGCAGAAGAGGTTGTTCCTTCAAAGAATTAGTTTATTATATACCTCTGACGTCCCTGTTAATGTTTTCCCCCTCACCTTACTCTACTTGACTGAGCTGCCAAGGGTTAACCCAAAAACAACGAACTAGAGAAGGTGACACTAGTTGGCGTGCAAGCGTTGTGTTTTCACCAAGGTTAACTTCGAATAGTATGTATTTTACATCGACGTATCATGGACCAAAATATAACAAGTTCTTCATACAAAGGTAGGACAACAGATAACCAAGTATTGATAGTTGTACAAGTTCTCTTGTACTTTACCAAGCTTGTTTCAAGAGTCACGCACGGTTTCATGTGAAACTAACCTATGAGTGCAAAACAAGAAAACAAACAACAAAACAAAGAGAAAGTATAAGTAAAAGTGAAAGCAAAGAAAGTAAGAAAACAAGCAAGCAGACAAACAAACATGCAAAGCAAGAAAGCAAACAGGCATGCAAGCAAACAAACTGAAAGAAAACGCTACTCCTACTCCTAAGCTAACGGTGCATGGGCCTGATCACGTGAAGTGATATTTCCAATGCAACCACCGATGCATTGGTTGACCCATGTTGGTGAAGGCTTGGTCTGCGAGAAATCCAGTTGTGTGAACCAGCAAACAAGAAATATATAACAATGAAGACAAACACACTTCATGTTTAAAAGTGTCCATAGGACATAAGTGAGTGCAAGTACATGACATGTAGTCCGTGGACTTATCACGGTGTTGTGTGACACTGTGTGTAACTATGAAGCATACACATACTCTTGACTGTGACATGCAAGCAAACGAAAGAAACAAAGACAACTTGTGTCATGCACGTGTGCTTGCAATGTAAGATTCCTCCAATGCATGAGCAATGGGATCGTGAAATTCGAGTGGAGGGAGTGAAATCTGAGTGTTAGATTGATCTTCAATGCATA
The DNA here is from genome assembly GCA_031772625.1 of Pinus tabuliformis. Taxonomy (NCBI): domain Eukaryota; kingdom Viridiplantae; phylum Streptophyta; class Pinopsida; order Pinales; family Pinaceae; genus Pinus; species Pinus tabuliformis. The sequence goes on from CM062810.1 coordinate 606,837,207, forward strand.
CATATGAGTGATGAGGAGCCTTGGGTGTTTGAAAAATTTCCTGATCAGAAGCAAAACAAACCTCAGGACAATGAGGGCTTGACATAACCATCAGCTCGGGCTGAAGTGCCTCGACAGTCTGGGGGGTTTCGACTTTGTCGACAGATAGATCATCGTAGACCAGTGGCTTAGATGGATTAACAACGAGTGAATCAACATCATGATCGGATGATGAGGTAAAGAGATCACAACAACCAAGATCAGAAAATTCAGGATGTTGGTCAGCATCCTCATGATTTGATGAATCACATAGAGGGGTAGATGAGAAGCAAGGATGTTCACCCTCTGCATTTCCAGAAAAAGAAGATGAAAGATCAAGTGGATTTTCAATGAATGATTGACCCTCTCCGTTGTCAAATGATGGGCTGACATACGGTGTGTCCTGCAAATGATCAACAATGGGTGCATCTGTGGACGGAGATACACATGAAAAATTAGGGATGGAAGGATCATCAAGGATGTCAGGAAAAAATAGAGGAGGTACGGACAGACAGGGATGGTCCTTTGCTGCCGGTGGATGTTCAAGCTCCCTGTCATACTCCTCATGAATTCCAGCGCATGTTGGTTGTGCAACACCAACTCCGTCGATAGATCGATCCTCGTTCAAAACAATTGTAGAGTCTGGAATGGAAGAACACAAGACAGTGTCATCCGAAGGATGATCAAAATACAAAGACAGAGGTTGAGGTACAAAATACATGTGATGAGGTATGGGACTCACAACCAAGTCTGTGTGAAAATCAGAAGGATCGATGTCGAGAGGACGTGACGGTTCAACAAATGTGTGTTCATGCTCTCCCACATCACTCTATGATGGTGGAGCTATTTGATGAGGGGACGACAGACAGTCACTTGTGAGAGCGACTGTGTCCATCTGTGATTACGCAGGTCCATCACTGAAGTATGCTGAGTAGGGTTTGAGCTTGAACTTCTTCTTGGGATTGACAGATTGGATAAGGCAATATTCAAATTTGTCAATAAGATACCGAAAGTTCATCTGGCTCTTCAAAGCTTGAAACTGCAAATCACGGAAGCGCTGCCAAAAATCATCAGGCGATTCATGTGGGGCCTTCCATTGTTGTAACAATTTTTTGTCAAGATGTTCTTGATCAAAATGATGGAAAGTATCTTCAATGAGATCACCAAAATGCTCAAGTGAGTGCACGCTGTCAATCGGTAGGATGCACAACCACCATAGTGGGGATTCACGAAGTGTGTATGCAAGCAGTAGGTTGGCCTGTTCGTCAGAACATCCATCTTCCTCGTCAAGCATGGCTAGGAAGTCATGTAAGAACACAAGCTAGGCCACTTCGCCTTCACCTTCATATGTGTATTCGGACAAGAGATCAAAAAACTCCCTTGTGATGTGAAGAGGTTCGGCATGCGAAAAACATCATAGATGGTTGAGTGTGCAAGACTCCATGATAGATGTGCAAAGGTTCAAAACAGGATGAGATGACATAGCTTGTCATTTGACCCTCCTTCTAGCACCAGAAATGTTGACGGTGCTGGACCCACCAACATGTTAGGGGATCTCCCCAGTAAGAAGTCCTAATTAGACCTTAGACCATTTGGTGTAGGAGTCCCAAAAGTGGGTCATACGGTATCGCCTTGACCGTGGTTTCACACAGAGGCTAGTAAGATGTATCTGTTAGTAGCAAGGGTGTGACATATGCAGTAAGGCAAGGAAGGTGCATGAGCACTTCTAATACATGGAGGGTGAGGTGAGTGTGCCCCTTGGAAACCTGTGAAAGCACGGAGTTAAGAAGGGAACACACGAGCTAGGATGCAAGACAACATGGAAGAAAAGTAAGCTAGCAATCCAAAGTGATGGTTAAACCAACAACACATTTCAGAAAGATTCATATGTACATATACAAAAAATAGCTACACATACATGCGTAAGCAAACATATACATATATCATTTAGAGTAAACAAGATAGTTGAAATACAATACAACATATGCATGAAATGTGTTGGCTCTGTTATATTAAAAAGTGTAAGTTCTAGTCATACAATACATCCATGTCCAACCACTATTTCCGATAGTGGAACGTTACATTCACTGCCGCCTGCTCCTCCAAAGAGATATACTAGCTCTGCGTAGTGGAGAAGCCAAGGCTTGTTACAATAATGTCCAAGCTCTCTCTAAGATAGTCCTAACGGAAGCTTGGCAGACTAAAAGCCAGTATAATGAGTTATGAGGTTCTATTTATGACAAAGAGTGGGGTGACCCTTGACATTCCCCTTTGTGGCCGTTTGTCTATCCTCATGACTCTTCAACTACTCTATGACTGTTACATTCAACTGTCGACACTTGAACTTCCACTTGACAGGACATTACATACAATCTACAAATGTACCCATGTGAGACAAAATGGCTTGAGCAAGACATGCAAGACATCACTAACACTCGGACCATTGTTGTGAGACCAACTCCTTGACATCCTTGTGATTGTCGATGGTGGTGAAATGATGCCAAGCTTGGTCGTCCATGATGGTGTTCGTGCGCTCAATGGTGACATCCTGCTGAAAGAGAACTCTTGCCTCTGTTGCATCCAGGTACTCTAATATGGCCTCTCTGTCCAACCCGTTTGATGGCATGCACATCATCATCTTGAGTGTGGCTGGTCCAGCAACCTATTGATGCATAGTGTCTATGATGATATCCAAGTGTGTGCTGGTGACCATGCGCATCAACTTGTGAAGTACATTTTCAGCTCCTGTTGGACTTGCTTCTTATATTCGCCTCGGTGAGTGTTCCATATGGGGGGGATCGCATGTGTGCGCACAATGACATGCATGTTGCTGAATTCACTTGCATGTGATCAACAACACTACTCACCATGTCTGCTCTGTGCCAGCTACTGGGATGGATCTATAACTTGTATGGGCACAGTTTCATCCGTCTGTGCATGTTGCGCCCCTTGTTGTACCTGTTCTTGCTGCAACTCATTCTCTCATCTGTGCAACTCCTATTCTTCCTTGAGTTGCCGCTTCAGCACATGCAACTCCTTCTCTGTTTCTCTCTCTACCTTCGTGCGATCTTCGTGTCACGCCGTCACCTCATAACCTCAATCTCCAAAGCTGTTTTCTTCATGAGTGGATCTGCTTTGAACTTGCAGCTTTGCTCCACCTCTGTGTTGTCAACAACATTCCTCCTACATTCGTCGCGTGTGGGTGTGCTGCCTTCCGCTGCTGTTGATGGTGCTACTCACTGTGATACTGCTGCCATATTATCTTGATGTCCTTGTCTATGACAACTTGATGTATTCATAGGTAGGCAAGCCCATAGAAACTTGCTTGGTTGCAACCCCTGTTGTGCTCTTAACGATGTCCTTTGACTCTGCTCTCCTGAAAGCCATTGTACTTGTGTTGCTGAGAGACAGACGAACACCTGTGATGCTTGCAGACATAGCAACACTCATGACAAGCAATCTGTTAGGTGAAAACCAAAACAAACTTGAGGACTGGCTTACAACATACTTGTTTGATTGATCGTGAAGGTTGCTCAATTTCTGTCGGGAGGTCGGGAGACTCACTACCAAAACTGTGCAAGGCACAGTCTGGGCTGTCTAGAGGCTGAATGACTGTTGGAACTACGCAATGGATAGTCCAGCCTAGCCTGCTGAGGACTGAAACTGCACAATGCGCAATTTTAGTCAGCAGTGACATACAACCAACAAACTGCATTGCGTAGTTTCTGGGGCCAGCAGGACACTGCCTCCAAGAATTACGCAATACAAGCCTGGAGGTTAGTGCTGGGCTAGACTTGTGCAATCTCTGGAGGAAAGGTAGAGCGTTCGCTTCCGAAAATGCATAGTGCTAGTTGGGCAAGGCACTGTCCGAGCGAAGGTAGCCCAAACCACCCGATGGGCAACTGAAAACATGAGAAGTCTGAATTCATGATGAGATGAGTGCAAATAAGATTGAACGATCATACATGCAAACAACAAGTGCAGGATTCAGAAAATGGGAAATCATGCATGTGTGTGAAGCGAGTTGCCGCAATGATGACCATCCGTGCAAAAATAGTGTCATGCATGCGACAATAGTGAGATGCGAACGAAAACTGAAACAATGCTTCTACAAGGTAACATACATCAAAACGACAACAAATGCTCACTGAAATCAAGCAGACAACATTCACACAAAGCGAAACACAAAAAGTGACAGAAACGCAGCGCGAGACATGAAAAGCAGGCTTACCTCGAAACAACTGAGTTGAATGTGCTGACGACTCCTAGATGTAATGTGGGATGTTAGAGCTGCAAGGTCGATGTGAGGAATGAGCTCTGTAGTGTTCGGTTGATGAGTTTTGATAAAATCGAGGTTGTGACACACATGCCACAAATCTAGGAAAAGTGACACTTGGCGGGAGGTTTCTGAAATGATCCTTGCATGTAACCTCTAGCTGCTAAAAATAGATCCTTGAATCAAGGGATGCCTTTGCATGTTTCCTTGGGAGAAGCAGTTCATGCATGCAAATCAGTTTTTCTCGATCCCGGAGGGAACTGGTCAACCTAAAGGCACATGCATTGGTCTGCGAGCCTGGGATGAAAATCTACGCAGTTTCAGGGCTAAGTAGAGATGGATGTCTAAGAGGGATTGTGCAATTTCTGAGAGGGACAGGTGACAGTCTCCTAGGATTGCACATTTTATGGGCTGAGCAACTGTCCTAGGTCAGACCTCGATATTTTCTCAAGGAAGGTTTTCTGACTGCATCTGGCATTTTCTGAGCCCAGTAGGTTGCCTAACTGGATTTGCACAATTTCTGCTAGCTGCTGGGCTGGCCGTCCTTGAGGGATTGCACAATTTCTAGGCTGAGAAGCTGGATGTTTCCCAGAATTGCGTAATTTCTGGGCTGATCAGTCCTACTGAGCTGGATTGCACAGTTTTTCCAGTGAAGGTTGATAGGCAGGATTGCACAATTCTGGAGCTTAGCAGGCCGCCAATCAGGATTGCGCAATTTCTGGAGGGAAGGATGGTTCCCCTCTAGAATTACGCAATTTCTTGAGGTATTTTCTTAGCCTATAGCTGGGCCAAGTCCGGAGAAACAACCTGTGAGGGGGATGCAACAAACTATAATGCACAGAATGGAAATCTGCTAGAAAACCGCTGAAGCATATGTAATTGACAGTGTAAGACATGCTTCTAAGGATGGTTGGTAGGGAGGATCCAAAATGAAAATAAGGAAAAATTTTGGAGGGTGGTTGTAGCCGCTACAATAGTTCCTCATTTTTGTTTTTCAAATTGTTAATCTCTTCCATGGCAGCCATAAGTTTAGTGAGGAGATCTTCTTCAAAATATTTTTCATTCTCTTCATCTTCTAGGTTTTCTTTAGCCTTGATGTCATCACTCTTATCTTTAGCTTCCTTGATGGGCTCTACATTTCCTTCTTGTTTTCCATCATTTTCTTGACTAGAGATTATTGTCAATGCTCAAAGTTTCCATTGAACAATGGAGCCTTCATAAATTGATTGACTTCAATTTCGATGGTTGAGGGAGACACATATTTAGGAGGATTGGAGACTTTCTTCCTTGGATTCACCATTTTTGTTCTAATGATCAACCTTCAAGTTGTTAGGCTTTGAGTGGAGGCACAGGCTCTGATACCAATTGTTGGAAATACTGAGAGAGGGGTGAATCATTATTTCTTTTCAATTGTTACTTTTACCAGTTAGATTAGTTATATTTAGAACACCAAATGAACAATAAGAATAAATGATTTTATTAATTTATTTTTCATAATAAATAAAGTACAATGTATATAGGGCTCCAACCCTAGATGAAGACACTAATCTTCAATCTCACAGGCTCCAACATGTTGCCAAGCACCAACATGGACTTTTGTGAGGCTCCAACCTCTACGACACTGAACCTAACTTTTTAGGGCATCGACCTTGCATTTAGAGGCTCCAACCCCTAGGGCACCAACCCTTCTCTGGTACAAACTCCGATCTGGTTTCAGGAGGACTCTAATCCTCTAGGGCTCCAACCATATCTTATCCAATGCACAAACCTTGATTTTAGGAGCACCATCTCCAAGGACACCAATCTTATATTTTCCAAGCACCAACTTAGACTTTCCAAGGCACCAACTTTGTCAATTCTGAGGCACCAACCCGAAGGGCTCCAACCCTATAGCTTCATTATATCAAGGTATGTTTGGTTGTACTTTGTGGTTCCCAAGGTCTCCTTCATCGATCCTTGTCAATATTCGTCTGCACTGTAGTCTTCACGCTACATCATCAATGACAACCTTATCTTATTTGAAGATATCACCACTGCTCTTCATGTCACCTAAACAAAATATCTCCAATGTCACCTCATGATGGCTTCAATTCATCATGGTCTCCAAGGATGTCTCCAAAACTTCAAGGGTTCAAGGGTTGCAAAGGATTGTCATGGTTCCTCTAAAAAATGCTCAATGAACTGTTTCTCAAGAGATGCCCAAAGTCCCTCAAGTGTCAGCTATCCAAAACACCAGAAGTCTGCTCACAAGTCTTAGCGTTTCCTACACAACGGTCTTCAGAATCTTCTTAAGTGTCCTTCAATAGTCTTCAAAAGAGGCTCAAGCACTGCTTCAAATATGTTCCAAAAACTCCACTTCAGGAGGTCTTCCAAAACTGTCTTTAAAGCTGCTATGAAATTGACTCTTAGTTTGATCTAAACACCTTCAATAATATCTCAAAATACTGTTCCAAAATTATACTAATAGCTGCCCCCTAGATGCCTCTATAATTACTCAAGGTAGGCTTCAGATCATCACTTTTCAAATCTCCAAGTTTATCACTGTTCAAGCCTTCGAATTCTTCACTAGGCCACAAATCCTTTACTGTTCACACCTCCAAACTCATCACTGTTCAAGCCTTCAAATTCTTCACTGTTGAAGGCCACGAGTTCTTCACTGCTCTTGAGTGTGTGGAGATTTCAAGTCTGAAGTGTCACATATAAATCTGCTACAAGTTCGAGCTCCACAAATAATTGTCCAACTACCTCTCCATTGGTCTGATACCTCCACAAGTCACTATCCAAAAATCTGAGCCTTCCATTGTAACTATTTTCTATTTGAGCTTTCTAAGGCTCACTGTACTGCACTTCTTCCACAGTCTTAAAGTAGTCCGAGGTAAAGGTTTGAGCTTCTAGTATACTGTCCACACTCTTGTAGATTGAGCCTTCAACCAACCCTCCACAGGTTTGCACACAGGTCCAAAGTATGTAGCTCCACAGGTGACTGTATAAACTGAGTTTTGTAGTTCAACAAAAATAGAATTAGCCCACACTTATGTCCTCTGTTTTGTAATGGATATCTTAATAATAAAAAAATTCCCAAACAATGATTCTCTGTCCTCTTTGGCCTCCTTCCTATTTCTGTCCCTTTTCTCTGAATTCTTCACCGAAATCTGATGGTTAAAATGAGGAGTATGGACTGATATTAATACTGGTTTGATGTTTAAGATGAATGGACATGTCTTATGGAGGGAGGCCGACATGACAGGCCTAGCACAGGTTGGCTCAAGGACCAGATTAATATTCCTAACTTAAAAAATTAATATCTCCGAAAATATTTGGAGTTTTGGGCCAAGTAATAGCTCATCGGAAAGATAAAAATATGCTCTAAAGGATGGTGAAGGTCTCATAGAGAAATTTTGACTCTAAGGTAGTAAAAACTATTTTTTAATGTCGCTGATCATTTATAAGTGAAAATTTTGAGGTAGGGCAGTTAGGCTTCTTCATCACAGGCTTATAATTTCATCAAGATAGTGATATGACATTAATCATATGCAACATTGACTTTTCCATGTCATCATAAAGTCTTCCATTATCAAGCTCATCTGAGGTATTGTTAATTTTAGGTATGTTCTATGCTTAGAGAAATTTATTTCAATTTTTACAGTTAGCTCAATATATTTTCCAGATTAGCAATCACATCAACATTAAAGTAAACTGCAGATAGAACATAAACATAAATCATAAAAGACAAGCCAAGACAAGAGGACACAAGATGTGGCGCTAGCTAGGGACAAACCCTAATTTGGGGAAACCCTTGATCAATTCTTCTTATATGTTCTTCAATAGTTTAGCACAGAGAGAGAGAGAGATAGTATGTTTACAACATAATTCAGCACTTTGACTTATCTAGATAAGAGCATAGATCATCTCTAAGAAGATGATACATGAGATCAGTTGAAGACATGCTGCTTCAACTGATTCTCCAAGGTGACTCCTTCACCTACCGTTGTGCTGCATTTCATCATCATGCTACACGTCACCACGCTCCACCATGCTGCACCCATCATCACTATGCTACATCTCATCACGCTTCATTATTCATGATTGTACCCATCACTGTACTGCATTATGTGCCATTGTTGCACCATGTTGCCATACTAACTTATGTGTTGGTTGTCCCTAGCATGCTTGTTGTCCCTTTGCATGCTGCTCTCCTTCGGAGACAGATGCTTTGGCTGTTCCGGCAGTTCCCCACAGTTTCGGCTGTTCCCGACAGTTCCAGAAGTTCCGGTAGTTACGGCTATTCCTGGTAGTTTCGACTATTCCCGCAGTTTCGACAATTCTGGAAGTTCCAGAAATTCCAGCAATTCCGGCAATTCTGACTATTCCAGCTATTCCCGACAGTTCCTGGCAGTTCCGGCAGTTTCAGCTTTACCCCTCAGTTCTTGCAGTACCTGGCAGTTCTAGAAATTCCGGCCATTCCCAATAGTTCCAGTAGTTCTGGCAATTCTGGAAATTCTGGCTATTCACCACAGTTCCAACAGTTCCAGCAATTCCGGCTATTCCTAGTAGTTCCAGCAGTTCCAACAATTTCGGCTATTCCCGGTAGTTCCGACTTCTGTCCTCTACATTAGGGCAGTGTTATCCCTTAGGATCTCTCCTCCTACTAAAACCCAAAGACAATTAGATAGGAAGAGATCCCAAGTGTGTTGAAATGACTTGAAGGCCACCTCAATTTATACTAAAACGTTGAGCACAAGTGGGGTTTATTTGGTTGCTAGTCGACCTTGATGAATTGTCCCATAACACAAATAAATTCATATCTCCATGAATACTTATCGGAATAAGATGATCTTTAGATCAATCCTACACCTATCGATGAGAGGGATCCAAGAAAAATACCAGCTTCCATTTATAAGATGACCCACATGGAGTTTGGCCCTAGTTTCCAATTTTAATAGGTATGAACATCTAAGGTTATGGCTTCATCATCAAGATCATCAAAGGTACATGATTGGCACTTATATATTAGTGTCTTGATATCTTTAAGGGTTATGACATCATTTGGCATCTCAAGAATATTTGTCATCCCAGCCAATACCATATTGACATCAATGACAACCTAGATTAACACTTTCTTCCTCAATCGATCGGGAATCTCGTTTTCACAACAAACCCTTAATTCCCTAATAAATTGTTAGCGCGATTAGTGAAATTTGATGGAAATTTATTAATCATTACGATACTTATACCAACCACAATGGGGGCAAACATTATCCACAGCTAGTATCCACGGTGTATATGAATCGTGAGATTGTAAAACAATTAGACTTTGATGAAGTATATTCCACATGTTGTAGCATTAGATACTACCTAAAAAAGTAGATATTACTAGCTTCCTTATCCTATCACTAGTGATATGATCTCTATTTTTTATAGCGATATTAAATGTTGCTAATTAAGGTGGATATGGTTATCGCTATATTTCATTTTACATCTAAAATTGCAAAGGACACCAGAAAATATTTCACATCAAGGTTTATTAATTAAATACCAATAAATATTAATATGAATCAAGTTAACTATTTATTATGAATCAAGATTTCTTATTTTTTATGGTCAAAATCCACCTTGCTATGCATTGTGGTCCATGATATGATCTATATCATCCATTCTATCATTAAATGTTACATAGTCAATATTCACCTGGCTAGGATTTAATGCTCACAAGGGTCTAATCTATATCATCTATCATAATATTAAATACTAAGTATGAACTTGGCTAAGGCTCGTTAAATATAATAAATACATTCTCTGAAATACAATTTGACAAGTCATTTATTGTTAGATATAGTTAAATATTCATAATAATTGTTAGCATTTTTCATTTAGATTATGAAAAAGGCTAAAGGAGTTTTGTAATTTGATCAATTTGACAATTAGTTTTGTTTTGATCAGTGAAATACATAGTTTTAAAAACTGGAACCTGTGACCAGACCGATCCAACTATCAAACCGGGTTTTTGTAGGTCTTAACCCTGTACAAAAATTACCTGCATACGGATTCTAAAAACAAAAACTAAACAATGGCAAGAGAATAAAACATAAAACATATATACACATAGATTTTCCCCTGGATCCCAAAACTGGAATTACCAAACTGATTTTTCATTGTGTTCCTTTCAATGTTACAATACATATATATACATGTCGAAGCATCCATAAACCCCAATCCATTAACCCTGGATTAGAACATAACCGTAGTTCCCTTGATTGGATCTACAAAATATCATGGACAGAAAACCATCATGCCCAAAACCATGTGTGAAATTCATGCACAAAACCATAGGTAGGTCCGCCCACCTAATATAGGGTCCAATTTTTTTTTCCCAGGGTGTTGCCCCAAACCTCATGCAAGGGGGCTACCACCCCTGCTACGACTGGCACAACGTACAAGGAGGTCTACCGCCCCCGCTGTGACCCCCCCACGCGTGGGGTAGTCATGGAAAGAATATAACACACACCCAACATTCTCCCACTTGTTGTTTTATTTCCACATGAGAGCTTAGTCATTGATCCAACCCTGCAACGCCCATTGTTTCTCTACAACAAGAGAAATTCTCAGTGCTCATAGATTTTGTCAATGCATTTACAATATTCTTCAAAGTGTCCACCTTTACCAACAACACCTTTTTGTCCTCAACCATATCCCTCCCAAAGTGATACTGAACATCAATGTGCTCTGTCTTTGAATGATAAGCAGGGTTCTTAGCCAAGAAAATTGCACTTTGGCTATCACAGTTTATCCTTATAGCTCGATGTACTAACCCCATACTTGAACACAATCTCTGTAACCAAACTGCTTCCTTTCTTGCATGAGCGACTGCCATGTGTTCTGCCTATGTAGTTGAAAGGGCCACTACATATTGTCTCTTACGCATCCAACTAACTGCACCTCCAAATAGGTTAAACACATACCTACTTGTAGATCTTCTCTAATCCAGATCTCCAACCCAGTCTGCATCAAAAAAGCCACGAATGTCCAAAACTATGTCCAATCCTAGTCTTCCTTGGTTGCACAAACCATAATCACTAGTGCGACACAAATACCTAAAAACCTGCTTCACTGTTGTCCAATGCTCCTTCCCTAGTTTTGACATAAACCTGCTCAATACTCCCATTGCATATGCAATGTCTGGTATAGTACAGACCATTGCATACATTAGGCTACCGACTGCACTTGCATATGGACCATGGGACATGTCCTCTTCCTCTTCTTGTGTCTTGGGACACTGTTCAACAGATAACTTTACACCTACAAGAATAAGAACCTTCACCAATTTACTATCCTGCATATTAAACCTCTGTAGTATTGTCTTGACATACTTCCTCTGGTTTAACTAGAGCTTCTTCTTTTCCCGATCTCGTTTAATTTCCATGCCCAAAATATAGTTTGCAGCACCAAGATCTTTCATGTTGAATTTGGAGGACAATTGGGTCTTCAAATCCTGGATAATTTCTTTGTCATTTCCAACCAGCAACATATCATTCACATATAAGACCAAATAAATAACATAGTCACCAATTAATTCAAAATACACAAAGTGATCTGTTTTGTTTCTAGTGAAGCCAAGTCCCCTTATAAATGTATCAAATTTCTGATACCACATCCTTGGTGACTGTTTTAACCCATAAAAATACTTTTTTTAACTTGCATACCAGTTCTTTCTTACCCTTCACCACAAAGCCTTCAGGTTGCTTCATGTATATCTCTTCTTCTAGATACCCATGAAGAAATGTTGTCTTCACATCCATCTGTTCTACCTCAAAATCAAAAGTAGTAGCAACAAATAAAAGTAATCTAATAGAAGCTACCTTGGCAACAGGAGAAAAATATCACCAAAATCAATTCTCGACACCTGGGAATAACCTTTTGCCACTAATCGAGCTTCGTATTTCTCCACCTTTCCTTTTGCATTCATCTTCTTCTTAAACACCCATTTGCTGCCAATGGGTTTCCTTCCAGCGAACAACTCCACCAGATCCCATGCCTCATTTTTGTGCAAAGATGTCATTTCATCAAACATGTCCTCTTTCTGGAGTTTTCCATCCTCTGAATCTACTGCTTCCCTGACAGTTTTGGGATCATCATCAGTAATAGATAAAGCAAAATTTGAACAGAAAGAAGATGGACTATACCTTTCTAGTTGCCTTCTTTCTCGAATTGATCTTCTCACAACTGGAGTTTGTGGCTCTTCATTTTCTGATTCCTCTTCTGCTATAGAGTCTGATTCTTCCTCCTTTAGCTCAAAATCTATTTTCTTAGGTTCCTTTGGTAGGACTTTATAACATCTTTCACCTCTCTAAATACCACATCTCCACTATATATAACCTTCCTTGTCTCTGGGTTCCAAAGATTATAACCTTTTAAACCATCCTTATACCCAATAAAGATGCACCTTTCATATTTAGTATCCAACTTTGTTATTTTGTCCTTTGGAACATGTACATATGCATCATATCCAAATACCCTTAGATGTGAAAGAGAAGATTTCTTACTAGTCCATACCTCTTGTGGAGTCTTATCCTCCAACACCGACGAAGGTGATCTGTTGACTAGGTAACATGCATTCTCCACAACCTCTGCCCAACATTCCTATCCTAACTTAGCACCACTGAGCATGCTTCTTGCATTTTCCATCAACATCTTATTCATTCTTTCTACAACTCCATTTTTCTAAGTGTGTGGAGTAGTCTTCTGTCGTACTATACCACACTTCTTACAAAACTATTCAAATTCCTTCTTGCAAAACTCTGCACCATTATCTTTCCTCAACACCTTTATCATCTTCTTTGTTTGGTTTTCCACCAGAGCCTTAAATTCTTTAAACTTGTCAAAGACTTCAGATTTATTCCTAAGGAAATATATCCATGCATTCCTTGAGAAGTCATCTATAAATGATACATAGCACACAAACTTACCCAATGATGGAACCGACACAGGTCCAAACACATCATTGTGCACAAGCTCTAATATCTGTTTCGCCCTCTTACCACCAGAGGGGAAACTCACTCGATTTTGCATCCCATATACACATTTTTCATAGAAATCAAAATCCAGAAAGAAATTAGAGATACCTTCTACCATACCATTACCGTGAAGTATTCGAAGGCCCTTCTCTCCAATATGTCCAAGCCTTTGATGCCTTAACATGGTCTTTTCTCCAGAGACCACTAGATTTTCTGCTCCACTTTTAGGAACCACAAAACTATTGCACCCAACAATAACAGTGCTACCCTAAAGCTTGTACAAAGTTCCAATAAAAAATCACCGCATCAATACCAGTGCTCCTTGAACCATCTTGCATGTATCTTTCTTGAACACTGTTTTTACTCCTGCATCATCCAACTTGCTTACAAAGATCATATTTTTGGCCAATGCAGGAATATGCAGAACACTCAGAAGTGTTCTAATCCTTCCACCTTGGAACTTCAACTTGACTTTTCTGCGACCAATGATTCTAGCATTCCTGTCATCCCCTAAGAAGACATCACCACCATCATATTTCTCATACTCACAAAACCATTCTCTATGGGGAGTGAAGTGAAAGGATGCACTTGAGTCAATCAACCATGCCTCATGATCTACATGTGTACTTGAAGAAGAAGCCAAGTACACATCCCCACCTTCATCTGAGGTGGTTTTTGCCTCTGCAGAAGGAGCATCATCAGATCCCTTTCCTTTCTCAGGAGCTTTAGATTTATAGTCCCTTTTGAAGTGCCTTTCCTTTCTGCATTTCCATCACACTTTTACAGGTTTTCCTGGAGATTTAGTTCTCCCTCTAGATTTAGATCTCTCACTCGATGAATTATTTTTGTTTCTATTCTGGGACCATCCTCGTACAGACAAGGCATCACCATTCTGGCCCTCCATATTTTTCTGTCTCATCTCCTCCGACAACAAAGATGAGACTATTTCATCAAACTGCAAGGAAGTTGCATTGTTACCTATTGCAACAACTAGACTATCCCTCGAATCTGGTAGAGAACACAGTAAACTGATGCACTTATTTTCATCTGAAATTTTAATATCAATAGATAATAACTGGCTTACCACAGTATTAAAGGTATTCATATGTTCTGTCACCGAGTCTCCATCTTTCATCCTCAGGTTATACATATTTTTCCCTAGGAAAAATTTATTCACTAGAGACTGAGATTGGTACAAAGTCCCTAACTTGTCCCACAAAGCCTTCGCCGAAGCTTTCCCTGATACATTCAACAATACTGAATCTGAGACACACAATTGTATTGTTCTCTTTGCCTTCCAATCCAACTTCGCCCAATCTTCAGCTGACAATGTTGTTGGTTTAGTACCTGGATCTACCGTGATCCACTGATATTTATCCACCAGCATATCGTCCATATTAAGTTTCCACAACTCAAAACTTTGACCATTAAATTTATCGATCTCTATCTTTCAACTGCTCGCCATATTCTTTCACCACAAGAATCAATCCCATAGATCTCCCACTGAGCAGGGTCTACCACAAGCCTGAGCAAATCCCCTCAGCAACAAAGGCGTCCCCTTGAAGCCAAAACATCTCTGATACCAAATGTAGGTTTTAAACCTGTAAAGAAATTACTTGCATACGAATTCTAAAAACAGAAACTAAACAATGACAAGAGAATAAAACATAAAACATATATACACAGAGATTTTCCTCTGGATCCAAAAACCAAGACTACCAGATTGTTTTTTCATTATGTTCCTTTCAATGTTACAATACATATATCCCCGATCCATTATCCCTGGATTAGAACATAATTGTAGTTCCCTTGACTGCATCTACAAAATACCATGGATAGAAAACCATCATGCCCAAAACTATGTGCGAAATCCATGCACAAAACCAGAGGTAGGCCCGCCTACCTAATATAGGGTCCAATTTTTTTTTCTTGGGTGACATGGAGGTCGATGTTGACATGATAATAAGTGACATGTGGCAGTGGTGACTAGAGCCACCTAGCATGGGGTTGCTATGTGACATTGACGTTGTGGCACATGAGGTTGGGAACCACGTCACTGTGGAGCTCGATATTTTGGAAGTATTGTGTAATTCCTCTTGATCCAACGGTGGTAAATGTGTATCGGGCTCAAACATGTGCATGTGTTACTTCCCTAAATATCACTTGATATGATTCGAAACTTCTAAATTAATAAGAGAGACAATTGTAGTTTACATTAGGTATAAAACTAATCAAAGTTTAAGTTGTAAGAGTTACCTTATGCATCCAATGGTCTGTATCATTTTCATCAAATGGATGATGTTGAAGCAATTGTGGCCACCAAAGTGTTGGGGTGCATTGCTATTACTGAAGTAGATAAAAGCTGCAGATGGTGATCATCCCTATCAAATGACATGAAAATGTATGGTGTGTTGCGAAGGTTTGAATGTGGTTTCATTCTAAAGAAGTGGCATGGGGTGTGGTGGTGCTAATGCGATATGATGTGGTAGATGCCATGGTGGTTTTCATATGAGGAACCAGTGCCACATGAAAAATCCTCTTTGATGTGGCATGGGCTACTGGGTTCGAAATTAAAATGGGCTTAACTTTAAATTTAAAGTCCAAATTGAGGAAAAGTTCATATCTTCGGAAATCTCTTGACGAGCTAAACATAATGGAGTTATCCAAAGTGAGTTTTGCACACTCTAGGTCAGAAGGAATTTTGTGACTTCATCTTCATAATGGGACCACGTAGGTCAGGTTAATTGAAGGTAACACCTTCTATTAGGCTTGGGAAGTCCAAGGGGGTGGGAGGAATTTTATGTAGTGGTATCAGAGAATCTAAGTTCAACACTTAGAGTGGATGGGCTTAATATAGATGAAATGAAAGAGCGAAGGTTCTACACTAGATCTTTGCAGATAAAAATTTGGAACTCTGTTATAGAGTGCAATGTTTTCTAGTGATTGTTTGACGTGTGCAAGTGGCTGTGACTGGTGATTATTTGTTGATTGCAGACTACATGTTGTATGCATATGAGTGTTGATATCAAAATTGTGAAAGGATAGGAATGGTAATTTCCAATATGTTATTTTGTTTTCTAATTGACTTTTAAGCTTGTAGCTATTTTGGATACTCGTGTTGTAAAAGGATGATTTCAAACCTAGTGATGATATGAATATAAACATACTAATATTCCCTTTGGACTCCTAGAATATGTGGCTAACATGAATTCTAGATGTGTGAACAACAACAAATCAACATGCTTTAGATCAGTATGCTTGGTGTTGGTATGGAAAGGTAACAAGTTAATTGTTTATGTTGATGAAACTAACAACTATGTGTGTGTGGAAACACACAGAAGATTCAATTGCAACAAGAAATAAAAGCATAGACAACAATAGGGTGCATTATAGCATGGACCAAGCCCATCATGAACAAGAAAGGAAAAGTTCCCTCGATAGAGTAGAAACCTTCAGGGGCTTGAATGTTGAGTTGGAGAGATGCAAGGTAGAAAATAAAAGGTTAATTAGAAAGTAAAAAGAGTAGAAAAGGTTGAAAACAATGTTGTCAAAACACCTATCGTACATCCAAGAGTTGTTGAAACAAACATCATCCTATAAGGACATAGAGGAAAGTCATGCTAACAAGGTCAAAGAGAAACCTTGTAGTTTGGAGAAAAAATAAAGAAAGTTTCATGTTGGCACTCTGGAGAGGAACACCTGAGAAGAGATTTTCCTAACAAATATTGAAAGAAGAAGAAGAATAGTTCATGTTAGCGTCAAACACATGAACCAACAATTTGAAATACAAAAAGAGTGGAGGGAGCATCCCCTCAAGCTCTCTGAGACATTGAAAAGTCCCTTCTTGAATTATTTCAAGGGATGTTGGAATTTTGAGGTCATTGTAAACCTTGGAAAAGACTTGGTCTAAGATTTTATGTGTGTGTGTCTTTGTTTGTGTATAGTGGTGAAGGATACACCGAACACCAAAACTCAAGGGATTGAGTTGTTTTGGGCTAATGAATGATGGTAATGTTTTACATGATTTTTTTTATTATTATTGGCTTCATATTGTCGTGGTTGTTTTGATTGTTGAATTTGAGCATGGACATGCTACCATGTGTTGTTATTATGTATTTCCATTGTGATATTTTGATTGTTCTTGATCTCTTCTTTCTTCTCGCCTTTTATGGTTTCGTCTTGGTTGGTTTATTGGGTGTGGGAAGGAAAGAGGAGGAGCTCTTGGGAAGGGATTAATAAAACCCATCTTGAAGTTTAAGAACTTAATTGAGCCCTATACATCAGATAAATGGTAGTGGAAGGAAGAAGAAGATGACAAAACAACTAGACGAACTAGCTGGGTCCATGTGAACTAAATGGACAGTGACATGACAACTATGAAAATATCATGAGAAAGGGATTTCATGTAACTAGAAAATTGTGCATGGCTGATATATATATATATATATATATATATATATACACACACACACACACACATGAAGGAGAGAACGACAGAAAAGTGAAATAAAGGTATGAGAATGCTAATCAGTCTGAAAGGCCATTAGTTGATAACCATCATAGTAGTGAGGTGATTAACCTTTAAAAACATGATCATTGTGTGAATGGTATAGAAATAGGATTTGTACTTATCATGGTGGGTAACACAATTAGGTTACTTAATGGATTCCATGTTGTATGAAATACCATTGGAAAAATAGCTAGGAATGACTAATTGCTGATAAGTATCATTATTAATAGGTTATGTTTATACTCCTGATATTTGTTGTGAGCATGAACGAAAATGATAAAGGTTGGAAAAGTGATAGTGCATGCTTAGCATGGATAAGGAAATGCTAGAATTGAATGCAAAGGAAAATGCCTCTATGAAATTTTCATTGAAGGCTAAAAATAAATTAGTTGATGAATTTGTTAGAAATGTGTGAGGTTGAGTCCATTTAAGAGACTTTTGAGTATTGCGACAACAAGAATGTAATCAACCTATTGGACCCTTCTGTTAATACCTAATTTTGAAATATTTGATTTTGTAATATGCTACAAAATATCTCACCTCTATCATGCTTAGCCAGACCCTAATTGGTTGTCTATAACTCTCCTTTTATCTAATTTTCCACCTTGTTTTACTGCCATGACTGAAAGGGTAGGACCCCTAAGATACTTTGCATATGTCACCACATCCATGCTATTAAAAATATAATTGTGCATGCTTATGATTATGTAGGCCTTCTATAAGATGCCAATTTTATGGTTTACTAGTACTTGAATTGGCCACACCTTGTCACATTAATTCGCTACTCATGCAATAACAATACACATGTCAGTCAATATGATTATATGATGCATATGTGAATTATTGTATTAAAGGTTATGGACATTATGACTATTGAGAGATTATTTTATAGGGAATGGTTGTGTTACAAGGTTGTTATATGCATATACTACAGGATATTGGATTGCAGATTGACTAAATTATTAAAGGAACTATGCAAAAAAAATCCATATCATAAGCCTATAGCATTACAATGTTGTGGATCAATGTTTTGATACAATTCTATGATTGAAAGGCGCTATACATATTATAACTATTGCATTGTATGAATGGTATATGCGTTGAAAGGTTTACCATCAAATATCGTGAAATATCATGACACTCGTTATGGAAATTTATATGTATTTATGTGATTTGAGGTGGCGTTAAGTATTTCGATATTGGTGCACTCTGAACCAATGTGGGACCTTTCCTATTTGGATAGGAAAGGTTAACATTTCATATGGTATTAGTATGCTTTGTTGAATGGTTATCATTATTTTGGAATGTTTGATGTCATGGCAATTTGTTGCACTTACATTTGGAGCTTTCCCTTTAACACTAGATGATCTGGTTGTATGAAATTGTTCTTGTATATATGAACGAGGTCTTAAATTAGAATGGTTTGACATACCCACATTTATTACATTAACTTGCATGGACTTGAAGCCTACGACCCTGTACTGAGAATTTAATGTGGAGATTTACATTCGATATGGAGACTAACTCTGATCAAGGGATTGCATTTGCACAAAATTTTTAGTTTATTAGTCGAGAATTTGGCATTAACCCTCATTTTAGGTTTTTACCACCTGTAAAACCTCCATAGTTACTGAAGACGTTGGACTCAATTGGAAAATTGCTTACAAACAAGGGTTGTGTTTTTGCTAGTTTTAAACATATTACAGGTAAGAATTGTTTAGTTACACATTTCGTTGTGTCTTTTTCATTAATTAGTTAGATTCTCTATGTGTTTATTTATTTTTCCCTCTTTTCACCCCTCTTCTCCTTTCCCAACTATTCCTTCTGAGTTCTTTGTTACCTCATTTTGAAGTGCTTGGTCATTTAGCCACTGCATTTTTCGTTAAAATTTAAAGGAAACATGGTTCCTCTCACCCTTGCATTTGACTATCCCTTGTTGGCTAGTGAAGTTGAGGTCTCATGTCAATCGCTTATCAAACCTCCTTGCCATTCTCTCATTGTCCAAGTTTAAATTATCATGAAACCCTATATGTATAAAGAAAATATGTGTCAATTGCATGTATATTAGAGGGCATCTTCACAATCTTGTATTATGAATTGTGCTCCATTTATCTTGCAGAGTTTCATTTTGAGTATATATATATATATATATATCATGTGTTTCTTCCAAAGTTAACTCTGCAATTGCATCTTGTTTCAAGGATTTTTATTTATGCTAGGGCAAAATCTGCCAATTATCCTTGTTGTCATACTCAAAATTTTTATATCTATCTGGGGTTGATCATAGCAAACCCCTTGTTCTCCTATTTAAAATTGTTTTCAAGGTATTTTTTTATGCCATGTTTGAAACATTACATAGTCTCTTCGAGCCCCTCCTTCTTGCAAATGAAATCACAATTCTTTGGTTAAACACTAACATGCAAATTATTTCATTCTATTATTCTTTTCCAGAATTCTTGCATGCATTTTCTGTTTCTATTCTCATGTAAATAAGACTCGTCTTTGTACATTCATAATACCCAAGTTCAAACCCATATGCAATTCAATTGCTTTTAAGGAGGAAAATGACAATAAGGGCCCACTCTATAAAAATTAATAGAAATTTGCTACTACCAATGAATTTGAACTGAAATCAAGAGATTACAAATTTCCTCTACTATTCTAAGGAATGGAAATCACAATTTAGAGACACATTCAATGACACACAGCCTTAAAAAAACCACAAGAAAAAAATGATTTACAGGGTAATCCAACTGGGAAAAACCCCTTCGTTGCTTTTCATTAATCAGACGAGAACGAGAAACTATTACAATGTCTTGCTTCGCTCCTAAAGCACACAGTTCACTATAACCCTGTTCTCCTGCTAACTATCCTACTCTGGCCAACACTTAGCCAATTCAAGTCTGCATCTTGCACCTATTTCCTTGCACAATCTTGGAGGAAATAAGCTTCTAAAAGATAGGAATTTTCTCCTATTTTCTTGCGCACTTCCCAAGGAATGATTCACCAGCTTAACTACCAAGCATGTACACTCAACTAGTATACAATTGATGATTACAATGTGCCTTTTCCTCCACTCCATCTAGGCAATTCTAATTCCATGCATCTCTGGGTTATTTTTTAGCTAATTGACTAGTTTAACTGAGAGATCACTAAGTTAACAACGATTATACTACTCAAGTGACCTTCAACTGACTCAACTAGTTTCTTGAGCTCAGTTAACTAATTTCAACTGAAAATAACTGAATTACATTACTAAATTTTAGCAATCACTACATGCACAACTCTACTTCTAGCCTCTAATTGGAATTTACTGAGTAAACTAGTAGAAAAGGCTATGTCACACAAGTTAACTGCCATCCAAGTCATCATGTTGATGTGGAAAATAAAATTACTAAATTTGACTAAGGCACATGTCAAATTTAACCTTTCTTAATACAATATATAACGATATATTGAATGAAAATGATACTAAAATATAAAGACAAATAAATAGACAAAAGAGTACATGGGTTATGACCCATTGTAAAGATAGAATTTTGGTATTGTGGCATTTCCCTTATCTAGTAAGAAAAGTAATTGTTTATAAGAAAAATAAATGTTTCCTCATGGAAAAAACATTGTGATTTGGTCTTGAACCTTCATCCTCCATTCCACTCCATCTTCTTATAATCTTATCCGTGGTTCTGTCTCCTGAAAACACATGAGAAGTGATTGCTTTTGATTAAACACAACTAATTTGTAGTTATTGTAAAGTGAAATGAGTAGTTGACAAGTTTATCTATCTTGCAATCATGAATGATGGTTTGATTATTTACGAATATGAGCTTAGGTTCTTGAGGACAAGGAGGAGGGAGAGGAAGAAGGAATAAATCACCAGGTTGGTGGGATTTTGCCAGAAATGAGAAAATATTCTTTTCTGTTCAATTCAATATTGATTCTAATGAGTTCCATCAGTTGGCCGCCACAGGTCATCGTAACCTATGGTCTCCAAACGTGTCTTTCATTCCTCCTACCTATCAAAATAGTTCATCTCCATCTCTCAAGCCCCATCCTAACATACATGAGATACTAGGACACCAATTTTCCAATGAACTTGTGAATAAAAATGATCACTGGAACCCAATTCAAGATTTACCAGAATGTGATAATAATGATTGGGGCATTGTCTCTAAGGTTCCACATCCTATTTATAGTTCTTGTTCTACTACACATGCTTCCTCCTCACCTTCTAGAAGACATGTCCTTGATTTACATTAAAAAAAATTCCCTTCTTCTACTGCTTCTAATCATGTTAATCAAAACTTTGCTACTCCTTCAGTTGCCATATTTGTTGCACCTTGTCCTCCATCCACTTCTCCTACCAATTCCTACTCTTCAAAATACCTTGATCATAATGTCACTCCAAGATCAGTGCTAGATCCCACAACATCTGTTTTAGAGGGCACTAAAGATCAACATTAGTTGGGTGCAGTGGAGCCTCGCTTCTCCATGGAACAATTTCTAACACGACCTAAGAATAATTCATCCCCTTCTGCATATAAATTTTAACTCAGATGATGAGTGTTTGAAAGTGATACATGGCAGGAATTTGATGGTGTAGGTTTTAATAATGTTTATTTTGACACTGGGTATTTGGATAGAAATATTTTGATGGTTCATATCTTGGTGTTGCATATTGAGATACTTGATGTTTTGGCCGATATGTTTTGATGGTATTTGATTTTGACATGTGGCCTCATGGTTCCATAGTTTTGACTTATGATTGATTATATAGATGACTTGGATATGATTATGCATATAAGTCTATATATGTGTTTCATGTTTTATTAATTTCCTAAAGGAAACCTTATGTGACACATGTATATTTTTGACATGATGACTAACATGCATTTAATATATTTTGATATGGCCAATGTTTTATGGATGTGGGTCCTCCCCTTTTTGAGTCATTTCCTATTTTTAAGGAGCCTAACCCTTTTGTCTTACCTTCAATTAGTTAAGCCTAATTATGTTTTAAAAAACTTGCTCTTTAAATTAAATGAACAATTATCAAATTGATTTGATCCAGGTGGATATTGGTGGCCACCAGCCTATTCCACTTGGATCCCCAACATTATTTCCTTTCAGTTTCCTAATTTCCAACATAGTTTCCTATTTCAACAGTTTTCTATTTTTTGCATTTTTATGGTCCTAAACTTCTAGAGTCATTTTATGGCCCTAAACGATCTTTTTTGGGGAAACAGGCAAACATGAGGCAAAGGTAGATGCTTGTAGTCAAAATTTGTTGTCCTCAAATAGACCTTTCTAATGGGATATTGTGTGCATGAAACAAAGATCATATGCAAAGTTACGATTTCGGGAAGTTGACATTCCAACTAACCCTATCGAGGCCCACAAGCTTTTAGCACTTCATCTCCTAGGGTTAGTTTTTTGGATGTTTAGGGTTTCTCATTGTTTCTTCATGATAAAAAGGCCTCAAAGCCTCATTGTAACTCAATTCAAAAGGCATGTAGTTGTCACATCTCTTCTCAAAGATAAGCTACCATCGCCCAAGCTAGTTTGTTTGATTTCTACATGTAAACAATTTTCAACATTTGCTATTTATTAATTGAATTTCTATTTCATTGTATCTTTGTGTTTTTGTTTAAATCTATCTTTCATTTCATTCCTTCATAAATCCAGATTAGTGGTATCCAATTTGTCTACTCTTTCTCTTTTTTTGCGCATGTCCCCAACGAAGTCAAGTTATAAGGAGTTGAGATTTGAATTGGTTGAACCCTTGCAAGACCGACCTCTCCAACCCATACAACCTCCCATGCTGGAAAAAAAGAAAGACGAGGGGGTAGGAGATTCTTTCAAATTATTGCTCGAAGAGGCTCCCGAGTGACAAAGGAACGAGATGATAGATAGCTTTTCCCAGATCGTTACTTAGATGCAAGTGGGCGAAGTATCTTCATCCAATAGTCACTTCGGAGGTGCCACCCCCTTTAAGGTACAAGTCAACTTTGACATTATTATATTTGAATGTCAGATAGACACAAAAGCTCTAGATAGATTGTTAAATACACTGGAAGGATATTTTTTGGTACATAACTTTTCCAACAAGGAAGATTACTTTTTCACTCTTCAAAGTTGTCCCTCATGTCAAGGACTGGTGGGAAAGTTACTATGAGTAGAGGGATGAGGAGAAACCCTCACTACTTTCCGCCACTCCCTCTTGGAATGTTTTCCAAGATGCCATCAAGGAACAATATTACCTTGTTGGAAGATATGAAGACAAATACATAAAATGAACCACACTACAACAAGAAATGGACCAAGATATGCTAGATTTCACAAATATTTGTCATAACCTACACACAGAGATGGGTATCACGGATTCTGAGTGACATCTGGTACTCAAGTACAGTGGTTGTCTACAAAAATAAATCCATGCAGAAATGGAGTTCCTAGACATATCCTCACTTGGCATAATATATCAATATGCTCTCAAGATCGAGCACAAATTTAAATAGAAGAAGCGAGACTTTGGATCTGCGAATCCAAAGTTGGAAAAAGGCACCTCTAAACCCAAAAGCAAAGGTTAGAGCCAAGGTGGATGAAGCTAGGACAACCCATAAAAGCCACAAGAAAATAATAGCATGACAAAGATTAAGGAGGACATAAGAAAGTGGTGTGAGTTCCACAGAAGCCCCACTCACAACACAAATGAGTGTCACGTCAAGTAGTCGCTGGTGGCCGAGCTAAAAGCTTCTGATTCAGATGTAGGTTCTGACTCTGAGCCAAAACTTGACACTAGTAAATAGATTATTGATGTAGAAACTAGTGCCATTGTTGCCACCACCAAGGTGCAAAATATTGAGCCCAAAGATCCAGCGGAGGGGGAGCATCTCTTCCACTCATAGATGTGGGTGAAGGGTTCACTATTGTAGTTCATTGTCGATAATGGGAGCCAAAAGAACCTCATATTAGCTGAGGTTGCTAAGTGGTTGGGCCTACCAAAAACTCCACACCTACAACCATACACCGTTGGGTGGATCCACCAAGGGTGAGATCTCCCTGTCATCCAACAGTGTCATCTTGCCTACAACAACAAGCCCTTAACGGATGAGGTACCGTGTGATGTTGCTCCCCTTGAAGTTTGTGATGTTTTATTAGGAAAACTATACTTGCGGAAGCGACATGTTTTTTATGAGTCCATACCTCATACTATTATTATTACTTTGTGCGGTAAATTAAACAGGATACCAAAGGTAGCCTTGCTTATCACCATTTGTTTGATCTCTGCTAAGCAATGTAGTAAGATCATGTCCCAGATTAGGAAATTTATTTTCTTCCCGATTCTCTCTTAAGGTAGGGGGAAGATTGTGGCCACATCCATGGCGCATAGAAAGGGTTCCTCCACGTAGTAGAAGCAAGTTGATGAGGTCGTGAAAGAGTACATGGACATCTTATCCTCATCCACATGGGTACCCTTGCACTATCAAGTCAAGCAATTGATCGATCTGACTCCCAAATGACCTCTACCTAATGGGCCAACATACCATCATTCTCTTCTGGAAAATGAGGAAATAAAGTGGTAGATCTAAGAGTTGCTATAAAAAGAGCACATATGACCAAGTTCCTCACCTTACGGGAGCCCAATTGTATGCATACAAAATAAATATGGGACCTGGAGACTCTGCATTGATTATTGGGAATTGAATAAAATCACTATCAGGAACATATACCCGATCCCATGGATTGATGACCTTCTTGACCAACTCAAGGGGGCTAAGTACTTTAGCAAGATTGATTTGAAGTTTGACTATCACCAGGTCTCAATAGAACCCACAGATGTATGTAAGATTGCCTTCAAATCCAAGGAGGGTCTCTTTGAGTGGTTGGTCATTCCCTTCAGGTTGATAAGTTCCCTTGCAAATTTTATGAGGACGATGGATGACATCTTGCGGTCTGTCACCAACTCATTCGTGGTTGTATATATGGATGACATCCTCATCTATAGCAAGAGTTGGGTAGATCACTTGCAACATATTTTCCAGATCCTTCAAACCTTGTGGTAGAACAAACTATGTGCAAAATTGGAGAAATGCTCCTTTCGCATGAACCGGGTCCAATACTTGGGCTACGTAATTAATGAGCAAGGCATGCATGTGGATCCAATTAAGATCCAAGTCATTCAGGATTGCCCAGCCCTGACAACTCTAAAAGAGTTGTGTAGCTTTTTGGTCCTTGCCAATTTCTATTGAAGGTTCATGTTGGGGTTCTCTCATATCACTTGGCCTTTGAGTCAAGTTACTAAGGGTGGAACGAAAGAAACATATTTTTGGTCTGAGTTACAATAGAAGGCATTCGTTGAGCTAAAAAAGCACCTTTTCTCTGCACCAGTCCTCACATTACCAGACCTGCAATAACCATTTGAGATTGAGACATATGCCATTGACTATGATAATGGTGCAATTCTCACCTAGTAAGGGCATCCAATGGCCTATCATAGTTAGACACTCTCTAATACTATTCAAAAATATCCCATTTACAATAAGGATATGTATTCTATCATGCAAGCTTGCCAATAGTGGAAACATTACATTTTGGGGAAGGAAATGATCATCCACATAGATCATCGACCTCTTTAGTTTATGTAGACGCAAGGACAGTTGCAAAATGATTAGCATCAAAAATCATCTACATATCTGCAACAATTCCATTTAAACATTAAATACAAGAATGGAAACACCAATGACATTGTAGATTGTCTCAGTCAACCCCTGGTTGTGGTATTGACCATTTACCTCAACTGTTGTGGGCACGAGACTTTTGGATGCCCACAAGTATACAAAAGTGATCCAGAATTTCCCACCAAATACCAAATGTTGATGGATGGCAAGAAAGTTATAGACTTCCACCTACATGAAACATTTTTATGCTACCTGGGACACCTTTGTGTGCCTTCAAGTTGACATGCCAAGTTGATTTAGGAGGTGCCCTATAATCGGGCCGCATGACACTTTGGTTTGGAAAAATAAGTGGTAGTAGTGCAGAAGTATTTCTATTGGCCAAAACTCCGACAGGATGTTGGAAAATATATCAAATCCTGCATTGTTTGTGCCATCACTATGCCAACCATTAAGAAAAAATTCTTGTACACTCCTCTTCCTACTCACGGCCGGCCTTGGGAATCCATCTCCATAGACTATATGTCTAGCCTTCCTTCTACCAAGCATGGTAATGACTATGTATTTGTGTTCTTTGATAGATTTTCTAATATGGCCATATTGGCTGCCTACAAGAAGAGTATCACAGTAGAAGACATGACCAAGCTCTTCTTCGAATGGGTGTGGGTACATTTTGGGATCCCACAGACCAGTATAGTAGGTTCCTAAGCGCATTCTGGTCAACCCTCTAGTCATTGTTGGACACCAATCTCACCAAGTCAACTGCATTCCATCCCCAGTCTAATGGCCAGACAAACGTCATCAATAGGATGATAATGCGCATACTATACATGTAAAACTCCAAGCATCCATGAAAATCAGATGAGAGTCTTCCCTATGTGCAACACAACTATAACAAAGCTCTTCATAGCTCGACTAGCCACAATCCTTTTCAAGTGGGCTTGAGATTTCAACCATTGTGTCCCATTGATGTTTAATGCCTCTTGCAACTACACATGCATAATTTTCACGTGGTGCTTCCCTACTTAAATTTGTCCACGAGAGGGTTGAATATTATGCATGTAGTAAATTATGCATCAACAGCTGCAAACATTCTAGAAGAAACCGACATAAACTACCACGGTCCAGAGCACAGTCCCGTGGGAAGCAAGATAACATAAAGGTATTTATCTGTTGGGCATCGCAGAAGAACCTCCCCTCCCACTTCCATAAGCACCACCCCTGCCAGGGCAGAGTGCAAATTCAAGTCTACGGCCAGGGAAGTTATGGAGACTACAACCATGGTGTTTGAAGCAGGGTTGGCACTCACAGCTCTGTTGGGCATGTGAGACTGTCACTCATAGGAATGGAATAATGAAACCCTTGATGGGTTTTCATTACTGCTTCATTCGACTGGACTGTATGTTAGAAGCACAGTTGTCGATTGACATTATGGTTTATTTTACGATATAGAAAGGGATAAGTTTTTTATCGGGTTTGGATATCGGGCGTCGATAGACAAGATCACTACTTCTATGCTGGTGTTATATCACACATAAGCTGGAGGGTATGACTTAGCCTGTTTCTCTTTTTGAAGCTGAGATAGTTCTCTGTGGATATAAATATCCAATTCCTACATTGATTGGGATACTTATTTATCCTTTATATGTGGGGGCGTCATCATGGCTTATGGAGGGAAGGGACATGGTTTTTATTTGCATCGTGATCCCTGTATTACATCGCCATCGATTTTTTGTGAGGAGCAGTTAAAGGTTTGGGCTCGTAGAGTGACAACGAAGACCCAGGGATGGCCAAGGAACTAACGTTGAGCGGTACGTTTGCATCCTAACACAGTTTGGTAAGGGGAATTGATCACTGATTTAATTATACGTACTGCAACCTTTATTGCCCTAATCTTAATTTGATCAATTGTATTTCTAGGGATGTGGAGGGATCTGTTCAGACCATCTCCAGGAGGATTTCACACATTTTTCATTTAACCTGCTGGTACACTAGGTCATAACATTTCATAGGCCTACGTGGAATGGTGATATGGACCCGTCATTTCACACATTATTACATCGTCGACCTATCACTATGATTTCCATTTCTCTGTCAATCAAGCGACTGACTTGTATGCTCAGGGGTTTCATATAACAGACAACTTGTATCATACTATGGGATCACACTGAATGAAGACTCAACATGCTGGACATGTAGGGTCCCATGTACCCATCCCCCGAGGAACTGATAGGGGCCACTATCCTTACGGAACGAGAAGCCTTATCGAAAATCCACTAGAAAATGAACCCTTCAGTTCATAGTCATCCAGAATTGGGAGGTAGTCGACCATCTGCAATTTTTCACACAAAGAGGAAGCGCTCCACGAAGACGAAAAATAATCCTTTGGAGGCAGTGAAGGGGGAATCACCCCTTATTTTGGCTGCAGGGGCATACTGGGACAACATAGAATGCTTGAGGAACAAGGCATTGGTAGGGAGGTGGCATCACCTTCACATGTAGGGTGAAGAGATAAAATCATGGGTGGAAGAGTGTTGGCATCCATTGTTGAAATATCGTCCCAAAATCAATATTATATTCAATGAATGGGTGGTTTTTAATTTCCTAAATTTAGAGGATGCAAATAGGATTCTGAAGGAACTGTGGGTTAAAGGTAGAGGGTTTCTGATTATGCAATGAGGGAAGGTGGGAAAAATTATCAGGCCTTCCTCTTGAGCTATGGGATGTAGGAGTGGTCATTGAGATAGCTAATAGGATAGGAAGATTTTACTACTGGGATGAGGGCTCATTTTCGAAAATTAGATAAGAGGATGGTGTGGCTACTAGTGGAGTTGGAATTGGGCAGGGGTTTGATTGCGAAGTTGAATATTAAGTAGAGCAATTTCTATTTTACATTGTCTATTGATTACTAGGGGGTGTCATTCAGATGCCTGCACTGTCACGAGACTCGGCACCTCATTGCTGTCTGTACGAGTTTGATGAATCAAGGGTACAAATTGTAGGGGTCTCGGGAGATATAATAATCGATCTCATACTTCCACTGATGGGGGCTTGGAAAATCAAGAGGATAAGGGCTGTGGAAAAACTGCTCAGGACAAGAAAACGAGGCTCATCAAAGGAGAAATGACAGGTGACCTAGACTCCAATTTCCACGTTCCACCATGTACCCGTATCTAATTTTTATGATAAAAATTTTTATTTGACTATTGATAGAACAAAGCACAATGTTTGCATGAATCATGATTTCCCTAATCTTTCGACCACTTTCTCACTGTAGAGGAGCACCCCACTGCCTCAAATTATTTATTATGTTTATCCTTTGGTTTCTAGAGAATATATGGACCAATGTAGACAACCAAATACTTTTCTTGCTATGGATTGCCAAGCAGCTAGCCCTCCTTTACAGGGTCGAGCAGAAGGCCACATGCCCTCTTCCTTTCCTCATGGGAATCCTTCGACATAAACTACACTTTTGCCTGACAAAGAGCTGGAAGCTCTGAATGGTTCTGTCGATTCTCTCGAATGTGTGAATATTAAGACTTCACTCTTCTAGAGTCCTAAGACCCTCTCTACTCTTCCCTCTTGACAAAATGTTACAATCCGCAAAAAAGAGCTCCTAGATACAAGAAAGTGAATGATTGCACTTCCTCGGATCTGGAATCGGGAGGGGATCCTTTTAACATCGACACTACATTCAACACTGTGTGGATATCTATTACAAATTTCCATGGTTCACGGGTCCTTAGAGCAGATACACACGAACTTGGGGCTCCACCATGACCGTTATCTCATTAAATGTCAGGGGGCTGGAACTCCCCATAAAATAAGCTCTCTCCAAGGTTTGGTTAGATTGCATCAACCTTCTATGATTTTAATTCAAGAAACCATGGCTAAGCAAGAGAAATCATGGTAGACAATGGTTACCTTTTTTGCACAATGGATTGTATGTGCTACTGGCGTTAATGGACTTTCCGGGGGATTGGGGGTGATGTGGAACCTCAAGATCTTTGATTTAAAGACATATTATTCGTGTGCATGTATCATTATGTCTGGTTATAAGTCGGGTTCAAGTCAAAGAATCCACATAATTAATTCTTATGCGCCATATTCCAGATGTAGATTGTATTGGGATAGGGTGTCAAATTTTGGACTGTTAGGACTGAGCTCACATATTATCGCTAGTGATTTGAACTTTTCTTTTGGTAACGTAGATAGATGGGGTAGCGGGGTGAAGGAGGATTTTCTAATTGCATATTTCATTGGTATGATGGAGACACACACTCTAGTTGACATTGAACCTGAAGCCCTTGGTCCCACTTGGCGGAATGGGTAGACTGGTGGGGAAAGAATTTCTAAGAAGATTGATAGATTTATGGTGAACCAATATCTTACCCAAAATTTGATTGATTTGAAATCAATGATTATCCCAGGCAACATCTCATACCATATGTCTATTTATTTATCCTGGGGAGAGGAGCTCACGAGGCATCCATATCCATTTAAATTTAATCTTATTGGTTGTGTGTTATATTCTTTGCACGAATATCCCTAGGTGCGAAGTGGAGGAGTGGGATCCCCCCCTGTCAGGGGATTTGCAGGGGGGCGATAGCCTCCCTACACAAGGTTTGGGGCAATGCCCCGTGAAACTTTTTTTTGGACCCTATATTAGGTGGGAAAACCTACCTATGGTTTTGTGCATGGGTTTTGCACATGGTTTTGGGCATGATGATTTTTTACCAATTGTATCTTGTAGATCCAATCAAGGGAACTATAGTTATGTTCTAATCCAAGGTTAATAGACTGGGGTTTATGAATTCTTCGGCATGTATATATATGTATTGTAACATTGAAAGGAATTGTTACACAGTAATTTGTCACCATTGGTCACCGTCCCTGTTACCCCTTTCCCGCACTTTGGAGGACTCATTCCAGGACTTGTGAGCAGTGACATAACTTGAAAACACTTGCATTATGTTCCCCTAAGTATGGAATTCATATGCCTTGAAGACATCTCCTGCAAAATATCCTTAAAAAGTCCCCTTTTTCCATTAGCGTGGATCCACAGTGTATCACCCGCGCCAATGAAGGAAATTCTCCAAAGAGGGCGCGCTCATTGGCGCTCTGTCTCAGAGTCTTACCCGCGCCAACCAAGTTTGGAAAAGTTTGTTAACAAACGCACGCCCGAGAGTTTTTTCCTTTCGACTCATGTGGCTTTTCAGGGATAATGTCAATCTCATGGATGTCAAGAATCATCATCCACAATAGCTTTTCGATGATAATGCTTATCCCATGAATGTATGGATTCATTGTATCTCTTCCTCCTCCTCCATCTATAAAAGCTTGTTCTAGTGCATTTGACAAGCTAGTTTTGAGTATAGGGAGAATGATACTGTCAGAAGTCTGAGAGATTGTTGTTGAGTCTTCTTTGCATTCATAGTCAAAGAGAGAGAGAGGCTTGTTCCTGATCCCGACAAGCTTTGCAAGACATGTGTAGCTGATCACCCAGCCAAAGGAGGATTTGACGTCAGAACTTCGGTTGTATACTCCTTTGTTGATTATCAATAATAGATGACTATCATTATGGTTTCATTCTTGCTGTTCATTATAATAGTGATTGAATTATATCTTTTCTGACCGATATATAATTGCATCTATTGGATTTTATGCTTGTATTCGTATCGTTCTTTGCATGTGCAGGTGTCCATTCACGAAGATCGTGAGGATCGTGACCGGCCAGAGCAAAGGAACGGGAGCGTCAACTCTTCTACAACACTAGCATTGGAATCCAAGTAGGTTCTCGTAATCCACCTTTAATTTGCAATTAGGAACATGCATGATAGTATTGTTTGATTGTTGCTAGACCCATTTTGGGCTAGTGGGTTCGCCTTTGTCCGCAGAGGGGATTTACCTCTTCCAACAATTTGGCGACTCCGCTGGGGATCGAACTCGCTTCCGGCACACTCGTCAATAATTTGATCAATGAATGGTGTGGGGAAACTATCTTTAGGACAGGCCCGATTAATATCACGATAATCGACACAAACACGGATGGTACCCTGTTTTTTATTTATAGGTACGATATTGGAGACGCAATTTGTGAGTGGGATAGGATAAATAAAACCAGCTTTAAGAAGCTCCCTTTCGGTCTCAAAAATGCCGGTGCTACCTTCCAACGTGTAATGTCCTATGCTTTTCATGACATTCGACACATTGTACAGCCATACCTGGATGATCTCCCAGCTCATTCAGCCAAACATCAGGACCACCCTACTCACCTTCGCGATATCTTTCTTCGATGTCGACACTACCGAATCAGACTCAATCCTCACAAATGTGTCTTCTGTGTTGAATTTGGCCGACTTCTCAGGTTTGTCGTCTCCAGAGAGGGCATCCGTTTGGATCCCCTTAAAGTTGAGGCTATAGTAAATCTTCCTCCCCCTGCTTCTTTACAGCAATTGCAAAGCTTGCAGGGTAAAGCAAATTTTCTAAGACGATTCGTTCCAAACTATGCCGAGGTGGCTAAAGGTTTCACACGGTTGCTAAAGCGAGATGTCCCTTTTCATTGGGATACCATCGCTCAGGAATCTTTTGAGCGTCTCAAGGGTCTCCTTGTTTACGCTCCGTTGCTCCGTCCTCCGAACTATCATCGCGACTACACTCTGTATTTGGCTGCCGCCGACACCACTATCAGCATGGTTCTCGTTCAAACTGATGATGATGACACTGAGCATGTTGTATATTATCTCAGCCGCAATCTTTTAGACACGGAAACTCGATATGCTTATGTCGAGAAGTTGGCTTTCGCCATCGTTTTTGCTGTCCAACGCTTCCGTCACTATATTCTGCTGCGCACTACCGCCGTGGTTTCTGATTGCAACCCCATGACGTATATTTTGTCACGCCAGTTGCTCGGGGGCAAATACTCAAAGTGGATTGTCATCCTCCAAGAGTTCGACTTGGAATTTACCACTGCCAAGTCCAAGAAATCCCTTGTATTCGCTGAGTTACTTTACTCTTTGCCATCTTCTTCCCCGCCCTCTCACTCAGAGGATCATATTCCGGATGAGACTTTATTTCTCATTTGCACCCTCGATCCCTGGTACGGGGATATCATTATATATCTGCAAACGTCCTCCTTTCGCCCCGGCGTTTCCAAAGACGCTCGGCGAAGGATTCGTCATCAGTCTCAACCATACCGTATCATTGGGGACACACTATATCGCCTCGACGCCGAATCTGTTCTCCGCCGATGTCTAACTCTCGAGGAAGCTGAGCGTGTCTTGAATGACTGCCACTCTGGCGCCTGTGGTGGTCACATGTCCGGATATGCTACTGCCCAAAAAATTCTCCGTGCTGGCTACCCTCTATCTTTAAGGATTGCATTCTTGCCGTCCGCTCTTGTCATGAGTGCCAGATATACCAGCGGAAGATGCGAGCGCCTCCCGCTCCATTGCACCCTGTTGTCACCGTTGGCCCTTTTTCAAAATGGGGCATTGATTATACGACCTGTAACCCTCGCTCAGCCGGGGGGCATGGGTTTATTATCGTTGTCGTCGATTACTTCACTAAATGGGCCGAGGCGATGCCTACATTAACTGAAGACGGTCACACAGCGGCACAATTCTTATTCAACCATGTTATCTCGCGATTCGGCGTCCCTCAAGCCATCGTCACTGATCACGGGAAGCATTTCCGTAATCATATGATGACGGAACTAACAACCCAGCTAGGCTTACAGCACGATAGTTCGACTCCATACTACCCTCAGTCCAATGGCCAAGTTGAAGCTATCAATAAGATTTTGGTTACAATGCTTCAGTGTACCGTTGGCATACATAAGTCTAACTAGAATTTGATGTTGTTCCCTGCCTTGTGGGCCTACCGAACCTCCGTGAAGGATGCCACCGGTTTCACTCCATTTCAACTAGTTTATGGACTAGAGGCTACCCTTCCAATCGAGTGCGAAATCCCTTCATTAAAATTGGCTGTCGAGCTACTTCCCAACACTACTCCGTTAGAAGAACGCCTTCTTTACCTGGAACGGCTAGATGAGACCTGTCGCCTAGCCTCTTTGGCCATCGAAACACAAAAGAAGCGAGTCAAGACTCACTTCGATCAGACTGTCCATCCACATTCTTTTGTTGAGGGAGATTTAGTCCTGCTATACGATCAGGCAAACGATAAGCTGGGAGCAGGAAAAATCGAGCCTATGTGGCTAGGCCCTTACATTGTCAAGAAAGTTTTGCAAAAAGGGGCCTACGAGCTAATTGATTATGAAGGGAACCCTCTCGGGAAACCCCGAAACGGGCTGTACTTGAAAAAGTACTATGCATGATGCTTGTACACTTTATTTTGTACATACATGTACTTTAGCAGGTGTGTTGTGTGTATGTGTGTCAGTTTTAAAGGCGTGACTGCCGCTTATTGTGTCTTTCGCTTCTTGTGCAGATGTCTGATGCACCTTATGTTGGTTTCGCTGATGGTGCATGCCGCAGTACTCGCAACTTGTCCTCTGCGGCGTGGGTGATCTATGATCCTCATGGCGAGTTGATAGATTTTCAAGGTGTGTGTTTGGGTCGTACCACTAACACTGTCGCCGAATATTGTGTTGTAATTGAGCTACTTGCTGAAGCAATTAATCTTGGCATTCGTGCATTGGTAGTGAACCTAGACTCTCAATTTGTCGTCCAC
This sequence comes from Pinus tabuliformis, assembly GCA_031772625.1. Taxonomy (NCBI): domain Eukaryota; kingdom Viridiplantae; phylum Streptophyta; class Pinopsida; order Pinales; family Pinaceae; genus Pinus; species Pinus tabuliformis. Next base: position 606,872,391 of record CM062810.1, read on the forward strand.
CAGCTCAACGGGCGATATTCTGTCAGAGACCATCGCATTCTAAGGTTGTATTTACGTGTGAGATTGTTAGAAAGGAACTTTGATTTTATCACATATCAGCATATTCCACGACGATTAAACACATTATCTGATGCATTGGCTAATCATGTATTAGATAGACATTTGCGTAATTTATAATCAAAACATTATACAAGCAAGCACATAAAAGCACAATAATAAACCATAGGCATATGTATATATATATATGTGTGTCATAATGTTTGCACCACGTGCGTTACATAGTCCAAAAATAATACATGTTCATCCTGATACATCCTGGGACGACATGTCCCTCAAAAAATATGCATGAAAGAAGCCTAGAAGTCTAGTCATGGTGGTGCTCATGATAGCACGTCACCGCACGCACCAATCGTCTCAACAGACGATGGATACGAGTCGGCACTCCCACTGTGTGCCTCTGGTATGCAAAGGGCACGTCCGCCAGTCTAGCGTAACCCGGAATCCCTTGGGTGAGTCCCTCGAGATTCTGCACCAGCTCTTCCCCCACGGCACCCCTTGCCTGAGGGTCGGCTGCGGGTTGGCCCCTCCGCGCTATAGGAGACAAGCCGGCTGGTCGCTCTGGGCCTACATCTGCATGTACATACGACTGTTATCAGAACATGCATGTATTAACAAAAAAAATGAAAATACATAAAACATCAAAAAATGAAGAAATCATACCCAGCTCCTCGTCCCATTCCTCTTCCTCTAGCAGTGGGAGGTCTGGATCCCCCATGAAATTAGTCCCCGTGTATGGCCAATCCTCCACTACGATCAGCTGACGACGGAGCCATATAAAGAACTCGGGCCGCCAAGACATCTGCTGGCCCCCTCCTCCTCTGGGCATCAATGCTGCCCAGCGAGTCATCCTAGGCTCTCGTGGCAATGGATCAGCCACTACAGCTCCCTGAATCTGAAATAGGGGTAATCGTTCCAAGAAGAACGACACCACAATTGAGCCATACCTGAACTGTTTCACTTCTCTGCGCTTACATTTTGTAAGCTACCTTTTGATGTTGGTAGTCACTGTTGTAGCCCAGTCAAAGATGGTGGGGCTGAGGCATTCTGTCGCTAGTAATAGATGATTCTTGCTCGCCTCATGGGGCGCCTGTACCCCAGCTGCACGCGTGATGGTGAACAATATCACTTTAAGAACCAAATCCTGGATGGTGGCGATATCCACCTTGGCACTGTTTCTCCCAAATTGTGCCTCTGGACACACTCGGGCCTTCACTTCACCTATCTTCTCACCGGAAGGTCTGCTTCCGGTCAAAATAGGGCTCGCCCCTCTCCGTGACAGCCCAGTAATGAAATACACATCAGACACGTCCAGCTCTAAGGTTTGGTCCCGTAAGCGAAATACTTGGTCATCAACATCCCAAGCATCCACTATGAACTGCAATAACTCAGGCTGAGCTCGCAGATAAGATGTGAGGAAGAACTTCTTGAGACCACAGTCCCTCAAAGCGTTCATACATCCCTCATCCTCGATGGCCAAGGCATCCACGGCATCATGTTCCCGTTCTTTCCATTCCACCACCATTTTTGCTTGTTTCCTGCACCCACAAGGATGAATAAATCATTATTAGAACACTGGTAAGATTACAAACTGGACAAATTTAAAAAATAATGATGAAATTCAAGGTAAAAATTAGATCGCGTGGTTGGTGCGGCTGTTTCTAAAACAGTCGCGCCAATGGCGCGGCACCTTTGGGTAAATCACCCCATTGGCGCGGACCCGTGCCGGATACCCGCGCCAATGGGGCGTGGCCCTAAATTTTAAATTCCTCCTTACAGAGGCTCAATCAGGGGACAAAATGCATAAAAAAGGAATGGAAATGAAGCTAAGGGAAGCGCCTCTTACCTGGAACCGACGAAATCTCGAATGGTTGCACGGATTGGCTGTAATCACCGCCTGAAGTTTGCCCCCCAAACAGACCACTACTACTATTCAAGAGGTAAAAAGTAAAAAGTAATTCTATTTTTTACATTTTCACCATATTTATAGACTTTTTGACTCATTTTTAGGTTTAAAAAGTTATTTTTTGAATATTTTAATATATTTGTGGTCGAAAATGGATTTTACAATTGCTTCTTGTGCAGCGACAGGTCTTTTACGCAACTTCGATGGTGAAACGAGTTGTATTTTATACTTTTTCGGACTCGGTAAATACACGAAAAAGTCACTGTGGAGTCATCTTTCAGCTCTTTTCTAACTCACTAAACATGAAAAGATCGCCGAGTTATCCCTCTTGACTCGTTAAACGTAAATAAGAGGCGGTCGTCTTTAAACTCTTTTCCGACTGTGTAAAAACGAAAAGATCGTCAGACCTTTGTCGTTTCAGGTTCGTTAACGGTTTCGAAACGACGTGGTTTCAATCGTTTTTTTACTTTTTCAGGTCGAAATCACTACTTATGAAAAGTACTCCTCGATCGTAATGGTCGGGCGGTTCTTTCGAGCATTGTTTTATACTTTTTCGGGCTCGAGAGACACAAATTTACGAAAAAGGATACCCTTGGAGTTTTCTTTTCCGCAGTCTTTTCAAACTCTCTAAACATGAAAAGACGCCGAGTTTTTCCTTTGTCAGACTCGTTAAAACTTGATGACATTGGAGTCCGTCGAGATGACGTTACAAGCATATGCTATCCCCGTCAAGCTTGTTAATAAAAAATAACTGGGGTACTCGCCAGAAATGGTGGGGGGAAATGGAACCATAATTATTGTCGTGCCGGCAGTATGTCGCTCTTGAACATGGCACTTGTCTGTTTTCGTGTCCGGGTGGGGACATCTCATCTCATTTTTCACTTGCCTCCGTGGATTTGGGTAATCCTATTTGACCTCTCATCTGCTCATTGCCTCGTCACCATGACCTCTAATCCATTGATGTCAAATACTGCCAATTACACTATCGTGCCGCCGATATGTTCAAGAGAAGTTGACCTCTGCAGAATAACAACCTCATTCTGATAGCTCACACAATTTTGATCCACCACAATATTATTTCTCTGTCTCGTGTCGATGATGTGGGAAACACTATGGCCCACCTTCGATCAAGGTCACTTCCTGTCGACTTCAACTCATTATCCAGGAAGCTGATCTAGAGACTCCCTTCCGGTGCCTTGGAGCCTGCATACCTCAATGGCAGGTTCTTCATGTTTGATGTGAGGTTTTCATCATTGGCCTCCGATCGAATGATTCTACGGGTGTTCGACACCAGCTCACTGATTCGCACACCGTAGATTGTACCTATAGTACCTTGAGGGCCATTGTCATTATTGGTGGTACCTCTTGCGTCTGTTAACAATTTTCATTATTGACCGGTAATCAGACGATGTTCATGCATGTTCGACTTCAGCTCATGTATTCGCATGCTTGAACTTGTACTTTTGTTCGGGTCGAGATGGAGCGCAAGACCCTGGATTTTGTCTGTTGGAATCCAGGCTGTGATTTTGTGGATTCTTGTTACATGACTCATTCACTGGATGGCTGCGACCATACCTGAGTCTATTCATCGATCCTAACCGGATGGTTGCGCCCATACCATGGATCTAGATTATTATGTACTCTGTTATGGATGGTTGCGACCATACCACATATATCATGTACTTGAGCTATCAGTTGTATCTCTCTATGCAGATTCTCCGGCGGCAGCTGCATGTGTTCTTGTAAAGCATTTCACCCCTCTCTCTCTCTCGGGCCTCATGCTTTAGGGGGCATCTGTTACACAGTAATTTGTCACCATTGGTCACCGTCCCTGTTACCCCTTTCCCGCACTTTGGAGGACTCATTCCGGGACTTGTGAGCAGTGACATAACTTGAAAACACTTGCATTATGTTCCCTTAAGTATGGACTTCATATGCCTTGAAGACATCTCCTGCAAAATATCCTTAAAAAGTCCCCTTTTTCCATTAGCGCGGATCCACAGTGTCCAATGAAGGAAATTCTCCAAAGAGGCGCGCTCATTGGCGCTCTATCTCAGAGTCTTACCCGCGCCAACCAAGTTTGGAAAAGTTTGTTAACAAACGCACGCCCGAGAGTTTTTTCCTTTCGACTCATGTGGCTTTTCAGGGATAATGTCAATCTCATGGATGTCGAGAATCATCATCCACAATAGCTTTTCGAGGATAATGCTTATCCCATGAATGTCTGGATTCATTGTATCTCTTCCTCCTCCTCCATCTATAAAAGCTTGTTCTGGTGCATTTGACAAGCTAGTTTTGAGTATAGGGAGAATGATACTGTCAGAAGTCTGAGAGATTGTTGTTGAGTCTTCTTTGCATTCATAGTCAAAGAGAGAGAGAGGCTTGTTCCTGATCCCGACAAGCTTTGCAAGACATGTGTAGCTGATCACCCAGCCAAAGGAGGATTTGACGTCAGAACTTCGGTTGTATACTCCTTTGTTGATTATCAATAATAGATGACTATCATTATGGTTCCATTCTTGTTGTTCATTATAATAGTGATTGAATTATATCTTTTCTGACCGATATATAATTGCATTTATTGGATTTTATGCTTGTATTCGTATCGTTCTTTGCATGTGCAGGTGTCCATTCACGAAGATCGTGAGGATCGTGACCGGCCGGAGCAAAGGAACAGGAGCATCAACTCTTCTACAACACTAGCATTGGAATCCAAGTAGGTTCTCGTAATCCACCTTTAATTTGCAATTAGGAACCTGCATGATAGTATTGTTTGATTGTTGCTAGACCCATTTTGGGCTAGTGGGATCGCCTCTGTCCGCAGAGGGGATTTACCTCTTCCAACAGGAATATAATGAAAAATTAGTTTGGTAGTCCTGGTTTTGGGATCCAAGGGAAAATCTCTATGTACTTTTTATGTTTTTCTCGCTGTTGTATATTTTCTATTTTTTAAGAATTCGTTTGCAGGTAATTTCTTTACAGGGTTAAAACCTACAAATCCTAGAGGGTTGCACATGAAGGATTTCGATATTTTGGTTAACTTTGTATGGAAAGGGCCTTTACTGCCTCCTCCATCGAACTTCTTGTTGGCCATATCCACTAATATTTCACTATTGAAAAGGGAAGTCCGTTCATGGATTTTAGACAAAGAGAAAGAGGAAAACCGAACTCTTCGAGAGATGGATCAATCTATCGGACTCTTTTATGGTATGTCCAACCCTCTTTATTTCTTGGAGTCATACAAGGATAAGATTTAGAGTTGGAAGACATTAAGAACTCGATTTTGTTGAAATAGGAAGCCGACATTCAGATGAAGAGTCAAGCATTATGGGTTCAAGGGGGAGATAAAAGCACTAAGTATTTTCACCACCAGTTTAATATCAGAATTCCATCAGGACTATTTGGGACGCAGAGGCTAATATTTGTTCCTCCCAGAGTTCTTTGGGACATGTTGCAGTATCACATTCCAAGAATCACTATTTAGACAGGGAGCATGACATACTATCACAATCTGCTTTTATATCACACATCCCGGAAATGTTTTCGGTGGAGGAGAACAGGATTCTGGGTTGTACTATCACTAAAGAAGAACTGATGGAAATGATGTAAGAGAATGAAAAGGATAAGAGCCCTGGTCCGGATAGTTGGGGGGTTGAAATTTTTATCCATTACTTGGAACTGATGATTCCACGTCTCTTGGATGATGCTAAAGAATTAGATACTTATGGGTATATTCTGACAACAATCAATGCCATTTTTATTGCTCTCATACCTAAGAATAAAAATCCACAATCCTTTGCGGATTTTAGGTTGATTTCCCTTTGCAACACCGTGTATAAATTGATCTCTAAGTTGATCACTCGGACGCTGAAACCGATTATGTCTAAACATATCACTATAGAACAATTTTGGTTTATTAAGGGAAGACAAATTCAAGACGCCATCGGTATTACTCAAGAGATTTTGCACTCTATTAAAACCAGAAAACTTAAATCTTGCCTTCTCAAGGTGGATTTAACCAAGGCATATGACCCTATAGACTTGGAATTTCTTAAAGTGATCTTGATCAAAGTAGGTATGTCACCAATGAACATTCATTGGATTATGGATTGCATAAAGACAATGAATTTCATTGTCATCATAAATGGATTTCCTACCCATTTATTCTCAACACGTAGGGATTTTAGACAATGTTGTGCACTATCGCCTGTGATGTTCATATTTGTTATTGACAGTCTGAGTAGGGAAGTAAGAGATGCAAGAGTTCAAGGCAGTGTTTCTAGGATTAGAGTGTCTTGATAGATTGATATCACTCACTTAATGTTCGTTGATGTCCTTCTATTTGGAGGACAAGATATTGTTTCTGAATGGACAGTATTACATTGCATTATTACATCATTTGGTGAGGCATCAAGACTACGTATGAATGGACTGAAATCAGTTCTTATACACAATGGTATTGCAGGGATGGAGATTATAGTTATTAGTCTAATTTTTGGGGTTTTATACAAACACATTGATGAAGGTATCACATACCTAGATTTCAACCTGAAGCTAAATAATTATTGTAACAAGGATTAAAATTGGTTGTTAGAGAGGTTTCATAAGAAAATTGATTGCTGGAAACATGGATGGTTGAAAATCCGGGGAAGGATGATCATGTTAAAAGCAGTACTCTAAAATAGAGCATTATATTGGATGCGCCTTTTCTACTTCCTAAGGAAGTTATTAAAAGGATACAATCGATCACAGGACGCTTTATTTGCGCCGGGACACTACTTTCTGGGAAGTTTCACTTGGTAAAATGGTCCCTCATTGCTAAACATATTGAGGAAGGTGGATGGGGCATCATAGATCCCACAACTTTCAACATGGCACTGATCGTTAAAAACATGTGGAGGGCAGTATCTAGTTCGGGAATATGGTCTCAAATTATCAAGGAAAAATATATGTTTGGGCAAACTTTCACACCATGGATTACTGGAGGGGCCAAGATGAAATCTATTTCATCATACATTTGGAGAAGTATGATGAAAAATATTCACTGGCTCTTGGGGTTGGTATGGTGGGATTGGATGCAATCAAAGGTATGGTGGTGTTGTGGCCATCAACAACCCCCCTTCTTATTTAATGTTATCACCAATACTAAATAAGTGGGGACCCTTATTGAAAAATTCAAAAAATTCGATTAATCCCTGTATTTCCTTTTTCAATAAAACTTACTATCATAAACTTAGGAGAATACCCTCAAAAATCTAAAAAAACTTAAGTTTTATGATAAGTTAGAATAAAATCACTCCTTAAAACACGTCGCATCGCAAAAAGGATAATGGATACCTTCCCACAAACGGAATTCTAAAAATGTGAAATTGCGATGCGAAATCACGCATCGAAAAACCCTCATCGCATCGCATGCCTTAAACATCACCTACGCTAAAGTGCCTTAAAACGCCGATATGTGATGGCGCATCTCGCGAATCGCATTTCGTAGAAAACACATTGACAGATGCTTGCCACACGTAAAAGAACTGCGATTTGCGATATTGCGATACTGCGATCTGCGATATTGCAAAGCAAATCGCAAAATCGCCTTATCGCAGATCTGCACGGCCCGTTGTTCAAGAAAGCTTTTTTCATAAAACTGAGGCCTGGTTATGCGCATTTATGTTAATTAATGAGTTAGTTGGCAATCATTAATGAAATATGGTTTTTATCCTATCAAGGAGTCAGTTCACGTAAGGTGATATATTTTATATGTTTTCCGCATTTAAAGCTTTCCCGTCACCTTTTCTTATCATCGTTCTCACCTCATTTGTAAACTGCAGGAGTGAAGAACTAAGAAGCATATAGAGCAAAGTTCAAGATATTATGGGAAAGAAGGGTAAAGCTCCCAATTCTGAAGATAAAGAGATGACTTCCTTGTACACAGACACCACCTGCAACAAAGATGCCAGTATTACTACTTCGGAAGGCATGTATAATTTACTTGAGGAAGAAGATCCCAAGGTAATGGAGGTCACCGCTACTGCAGGCTCACACAGGTCTTCTGAAGAATCTATTACAGATCTAGCATGTTCATTCTTGCACAGGATAGCGGTAAGGCCCAAAATTCTCCCGTATACGGACATGGTTAAATGGATGCTAGATAGTGTTGATATCACGTATAGAGAATTCAAAGCTCAGAACCAAGAACATATAAGTCGTTCTTTCCACAAAATTTAAGCTTTATATCCTCTAATAAAAAAACGCGCAAGAGGTGAAAATCGCACCAAGGAAGCCCGGATCAAGAAACGGAGGCAGTTTCTGATGCGCGATTAGCGCCTAGGGAAAAACCCCTCGAGATGGGAAGCCTCAAATTGCTCAGTCGCCTGTAAGCACAGAAATTTGTAGGAAAAAGTACTAAAGACAGAAAGTAAAACTGGAACTCAAAACCAGTGATATTTATCACATATATCATCAAGTGGTATGTAAATATCTACCAAATGTACAACATCTACAAACAAGCTGGAGACAGAAGGCTCAAGAAAAGGCAGAATCAATCCAAAGGTTAACCAAGTTGAATTGGGATTCTTACTGGGTGTACTTGGTAAAACCACACAGCTAGTGCATGACTCTCAAATGTGTCATCAATTCTGCCGAGAAGATGGCGCTAGCTCTTACCGATTCCGTTTTCGCAGGATAGCTAAAATCAGAAGTTGACCAGCCAACTCTCCTGAAGCAAATGTTGAACGCATGCGATTTCAAGGAATAGATACATAAATAGTTAGTTAGTAGTTTTAGTTTTAGATTCAGTTTTAGTTTTAATTTTGCTTTATTTTTGCCTGAAATGAGGACGGTCATTTAGACTGCATCCTACATTTTTGTAATAAATTATTTTTAGAATCAGTTAGTATTATTTAAACCCTTCTCATGCATTTAGAGAAGGGTCCAGAAATTTATCAAAAACTTATCCTCAGAACATGCACTTTTGCACCCTTCGAGGAGTTTTTGATGAATGAATGGAACAAGATTTATTGATATCTGCATTTAATATCTACTACTGATGTTGCACTTCTGTACTCTTAGTGGATATTGGATTAAGAAGAAATAGATCATTATTGCTGGAGCTCATGAGTAGAACTAGTTATAAATGGTACTTTTATCTCCTAACTGTTTCTGCTTATGTGTTATGGTGATATTCATGTTCAGTTATTTATATATGAATGCTTAAATGCTTGAGTTATCATTTGGCACTTTTGTACGGTGATAACTATTTATTTATGCTTAGTATATGAGTAGCTTATTATGCGATATGTTTTTCATAACTGTTTCATCTAACTTTTTATATGAAATGGTTTATCTTTATTGAATTCTTTTCTCATAGCAATTGAATGATCTTTATTACCAACTATCATTTGAAATCATTTTAGATCGCATAACGGAAAGATTACATCCCGGGTTAGTTTAGAATTAGATATTTCTATTTATTAGAATACAATTGCATGTTTTTAGATTAGATTTAGAATAGAAAGCATTTTACTTAGGAATCATTAGGAAAGAAATATCAATTCTCAACACACACACACACATATATTGGGAAACTGGTCCCATATCCCCAATTGGACCCACTATACCAAACAGAAAAGGAGCTGCTAACCAAGGTCTGGACCGGGTGGGTATCCCCCTTGTTGTAGACTCGATTTTCGAGGCTTCAACAGGTGGGAAACCACTCTTTATCATTTCAGATCCTTAATTTCCTTCATGAGAAAGAGATTTTTTTCCTTAAACAAATATTCTATCATAATGTACTCTGTATTGATCGACAATCATGGACAAGAGTTGGGGATATACAGATGCCTGGGGAGTATATATGTGAATGGGAAGTATATATTGCAAATCTCAGAAATGTAGGTATATCACTTAATGATCAAGAGGACCAAATGACATGGGGCGTTAACCTAAAAAAGGGGCTTCCGATGGTTAAGGATATATATGTGTCATTGCAAAAGAAAGAGAAAGGAAATCAGGCACCATCCTAGGTTCAAGTCATCTGGAAAGGGAAACTACCTAACAAGATCAAATGTTTTTGCTGGTTGGCTATCCTGGACAAAACATTGACATGGAATAACCTTCAACGCAGAGGGTACTCAGGCCCAGGAATCTGTCTAATTTGTAAGAACAACACTGAGGATAATGCTCATCTTTTTCTTCACTTCTCTTACACGAAAGCTCTTTGGGAAGGGGTCTCGGAATTTTTTGGCATTGTATCTCCTCAACATCATACATCATTGAGGCATTGTTTGAGAATTTGGTTCAAAACACATGACAGGTACAAATTTCTCCCATTATATCTTTTATGGTCCATCTGGCGAAGCCGTAATGCACTTATTTTTTATAATAAGCATCCAGTTGTGAGGGAGGATATCATCAAAATTGTTGCATATTTCAATGAATATGGACCATCTAAGAATAGAAGCAAACCCAGAATTATCAAGTACAAAGATATTTGAAAAACATATTTGGTGGGATTTTTCAATGGTGCTTGCTCCAGAAGAAGATGTGGATGTGGTGCCTACATAGTCATAGAACCGGGGAAATTATTTCACTTCTGGTGGGAAGGGGGAAAAGGCACAAATAGTAAAGTAGAGATTATTGCACTATGGGGAGTACTGACCCCAAAAAAATGGATATGATTGGATCACATACAGATCTACGGTGATGCAAAGGGAATCGTAGATTGGGTGAAAGGATATAATAATTTCAATCCTCCCATATTAACCAATTGGATGAAACACATCAGGACGTTGGTAAGCACATACCATCATATAAATTTTGATCACATTTACAGGGAACAAAACTTGACAACAAACTTGCTATCAAAGAGAGGTATTGATAAGGAACATGGTAAGTTTTTCTTTTCAGCATATGAACAAGGAGCCATGATAAATGTTGGCAGCATAATTTTTTCATAGATCATGGAGGTATGATGGCCTATATTTTTTTTGGATAATACTAGGAATTACAAGGCAATGGAATGAGGAGAACACTCCTGACATATTGTAAGTTAAAAGATAGTTTCTTTTGTATTTTGGACATTATAAGGAAGCAGGTAAGATCCATAGGATTAAGTAGTAAAAAATAAGTATTGTATTTTTGGAAAAAGGTTTGAATATAGACAAAATGAAAAACTAAGTAAAATGTACTATCTATTTTTATTAATATAAATTCAGAAGCATTTTTTTTCCTTTCAAAAAAAAACTACACAGGCATAATTTGCATGTGTTTAGTCTAAAGCTAATAAAGCACTAATAAAGCCACCAAATTTATTGAACACATTCAACACATCCACCAGCGGGTTCATGATATACTAGATAAATCCAATTCCAAGTACAAATAATGTCATGATCAACATCGGGTGAAACATAAGTTTTAAGTGGGTGACAAGGTTTGGTTGCATTTGTAGAAGGAACGCCTTCTCGAAGCCCATAAGAAGCTTCAACTACTTCGATATGAGACTTACACGATAACCAAGGCTATGAGTGACAATTATTTTGAGCTAAGTATCCTCCCATTCCTTGGCTTGCACCCAGTATTCAATGTGGACTGCCTTTGGCCATACTTTCCACCATTGTTGGACACATCAGATATTACTGAGGCGCTGACACCAACAAAGCTCAACCCATATTGCATTGAACATGCCACAACTGATCATATCATAGACACAAAGATTAGGAACACTCACCAACAAAGGATCCAACTGTATTAGTTTCTCAAAGCCAACCAACTCTTGCACCAAGGCAAGTGGCTCACCAAGGACCAATTTCAACATAAGTTTCCCCATCTTGTGGAGGCACTCAATGCAATGGGGACCATTATTTCCTAACGGGGGAGAAACGATCCAGGTGGATATTAGTGGCCACCCTCCTATTCCACTTCAACTCCCCACATTGTTTCCTAATTTCCAACACAATTTCCTATTTCGAAAATTTTCTGGGTCCTAAACTTTTGGAGCCATTTTGAGGCCTTAAATGAAGTTTTTTAGGGAAATGGTCAATCGTGACCTAGGCCCTAAGATTTGAATTCAAAAATTGATGTCCTCATATAGACCTTTCTAATGGGGTATCATGCGTGCCAAATAAATATCATATGCCAAATTTACAACCCCGGGAAGTTGATGTTCCAACTAACCCCATCAGGGCCCACAAGATTTTGGTGCTTCATCTCCTAGGGTTAGGTTTTTGGATGTTTAGGGTTTCTCATTATTTATTCATGATAAAAAGGCCTCAAATCCTTATTGTAAATCATTTCAAAAGGCATGAGTCGTCACATCTCTTCTCAACAATAATCTACCATTGCTTGAGCTAGTTTGTTTCCTTTCTGCATGTAAATAGTTTTCATCATTTTCTATTTATTAATTGAAGTTCTATTTCACTATATCTCTATTTTTTTGTTTAAATTTGTCTTTCATTTCATTCCTTCATAAATTTGGATCATGTTTTCAAAAGGCATGAGTATGAGTTCAAGATGGAAAAGGAAGACAAGGATCCTCTGCATAGCAACACAATTGGTATTATTTAGTTTCATTCTTCAGTTGGGTTACCTTTTCTTCGTGTGTTTAGGTATTTGTGACTTATAGACTTTGATCCACAAGGATCCTTTTAAATAACAACATTGATGGAGGTTGATAATATTTTTTGTTGTAAGAGGTATCATTAATTTCAATTACTCATGATTTATATATGATACACCTTTTGACAACACTGATGTGGGATCTTTTTGAAGTAGCATATCAGTCTTTGAACTTGCCTTTTGAGCTCGCTACAATAAGTCATGTTTAATTTTATTGTTTATGTATGTTGGAATTTAACTAATACGGTCTTGTAAACATGGTCATTTGTTAAGAGGTCCTTTGTGCAGACATTTAATCTGCCAAGTTTGTTATCATCATATATGAATATTATTATTTCATACTCTCAACGAATAATCTTGCACTATTTTTACTGGGATCTGGTGTATTAATTATTACACTTACATTTTTCTACTTTTGACGATTACTACATGTATATTGTGTATTACAGTATTTATTTTCATTGGATTTTATCGTAGAAGGAGGTAGTAATATACATACATTTTGAAATTTGAACTTAAAATTAATATGCTTATGAGTTCGGCTTTGCTTGCTAAACTATTAGTTTGTTTCCCCATATTAAGAATACATTTCGATTTATCTTTGTAACTTATATTGTAAAGTTTATTTGGTTTCTTTCAATTTTCTTTCTTTATTTTACTTTGAAGTTGTATTATAAATTACTTGGCTCTAAATTGGGCATCATTCCGACATTCCTGGCCTAGCCAGCTAAGGATTCAAAAGGTTGTGTGAGCGTTCAAAAAAGTTCATCAACATCCTTCTTGGCGACCATACTAGGGATTGAATAGTTATCGCTTCCTAGTTTAATTGGTTATCTCGATTTTATTTTGTTTGACCTTGTCTGTTTGTCTTTCTTTCTCCTTTTTTGTTGTTGGTTTGACTAATTTTATTTGATATTTTAACAAGATTGATGACCAGAGTTTAGCCTTTAAGACCATACCGATGAGGAAGACATAAATTTATCATTATTGTATGCAACTAAAGCAATAACAACATAAGAATACAATCAAGGTCAGCTACTTGCTTTTTGTATTCTATTATTGAGATATTTATATGCCAAAGATTATCTTTTCTTGAACAAGTCGATTGAATTCAATCCCAAATGATGACTCAGTCAGTATTGTTTCAACCCAGCATCTTTCCAAACTTTAATAATCATAACAATATCTTTGTCAGTCTTTTTAATCTTACACTTGACACTGCTACGACCCGTGAAGAAATTGAGAGGTCTTGGGCCGCAATCTCACGTGATATTGAAATTTCCTACGAACAATTCAGACAATGTATTTCAAGAATTCAACCTCTTGATTAATAGATGCATACCCGCTTTTGTCAATATCGATCCTCACATCATAATACTGAAACCCCTCGCCAATCAAAATCAACATATCAGTAATTTGAAACCCCTCATCGATCATATAGGTTGAGAGGAATACCTCCTCAATTTGATTCATTATTAGTTGTTAGAGGTAGAATAAAGAACTTAGAAAATATTAAGAACACTCTTAAGAGATCATTATATGAATCTAACACCGCATTCTTAAATCAAATCCCAATATTTGATATTCCACCCATTAAAATGGTTGCACCTCCTTTAGGAAGTGTTTTCAGCAAATATCAACCTACTCCACACCCCAATGATCCTAATAATATTATTAAAAAATATGGGCCTTTTGAATTCGAAGAAGACCTGAATGCAACCCCTTGGCATGTGCGATCTCCTCTAAAATTTCCTCCTGTGACTGCCAGATTACTAAAATTCAAAGATTACTTTCCCAAATTCTTTGGGGATGGAACCCACACTATTGAAAAAAATTGATTGCCTTCTCGAATTCTTGTAATAATATTGGTGCTACTGCAAAATAAGTTTGTACGAGGATTTTTATTAACACCTTGGAAGGAAAAGTTGCTTTCAACTATTACGATTTGCCTCCCAAAACCTTTTCCACTTGGCAGGAACTATCCTATTAGTTCAAGTCCACCTTTGGACAAAAACGAAGTCTTACAAATTGGCTTAAGGAATATAACAACATGGTCTTCAAACCTGGAGAAAATATTAGAGCTTTCAACCATAGGTTCACCAAGCTTTATAATAAAACCCTAGGTACCATAAGACCACATAGACAAGCAACAATGATTCATTATTACAATATCATCTCTCCTCTCTATAGAAATCGACTTGAAGAGAAATCAATTAATGACCTGGAAAGAGCCTTATAGGCTTGTCCTGAATTTGAAGCTCAAAACTTGAGGACTAATATCCCTTTAAATGAACCAAACAAGAGTCTTGAAATGAATGTAATCTTGCAGTTAATGTAGGACATGAATCATTGCATGATTTCTTTTGAGTATAAGGTTACACATGTACCTTCTCAACCTTCCCTTCCTCCTATCTCTCATCCTACCCCCATCTCCTTCACACCAGGATACTTTCTCCTAAATCTTCCATGGTGTAATTTTGGTGAGGATTACCATGATGAGAAGAGTTGTGAAATCATGAAGGCTAGTAGAAAATATTTTTAGAAGTAAATCTACATCTCTACCTCCCAACTTCATTGTAAATAATCTTTATTGGATTGATGATGATGTTAAAATTGTAAATACTCACTTCCAAAATTACAACAAAAAATTTCAAAACAATTCTTTCAATAGTAATCATCCTCCCAAGCAGTCTTCAACAAATATCAAGGATGGAAGCCACTCTAATTCAACTGATAATTCATCCAAGGTTGTCGAAAAATATAATATCATAGAGGACTTGTCCAAAATCAAAGCTAATGCTACGCTACTTTATTTGGCTCAAACTCCTGAGAAGATTTTTTAATTTT
This sequence comes from Pinus tabuliformis, assembly GCA_031772625.1. NCBI lineage: Eukaryota > Viridiplantae > Streptophyta > Pinopsida > Pinales > Pinaceae > Pinus > Pinus tabuliformis. The sequence continues at coordinate 606,887,809 of CM062810.1, forward strand.
TTTATCGAAAAACAAGTGAAAATACTTGCTTCTCCAGTATCCATCACAAATATTGAAGATGATGTTGAACCCTTCCAAACCAAGATGATGAACTAGTAACCAACTACAAACAAACTAATATTTCTCCCTTTTACTTCTAAATGAAAATATTTGATAAGATAGCCCATTGTTGTCTTATAGACGAAGGTTTTGGACTAAATGTCGTGTCTAAAATGATTATGGAAGATATTGGACTTTCATGCACCAATGCAATTCCTAGGAACATGTTGGAATTCAACAAGGAAAAGATAACAAAAGTTGGTGAAATCAAATATGTCACATTGGTCATGTGTGTATATCATGTAACATCCAACTCATTGACATCCTTGTTGGTAATTATTTGATAATACTTGGTAGAGATTGGAAATCACTGATAGGTGGCTATTATTCTATGGATGGTTCTCCTCTTATTATTTGAAAAGGTCCTAAAAACATAATCATATATAGGGAAAAAAGAATAGTGCTTTATAATGAAAACCTTCCCCAACCATCAGTTATGTTCATAGAGGAGGACCTATGAATCTATTCCATATTTAACGAAGAAGAAGATATTACTAAAAGTATTGTGAGTGTTCCCTCAAATCATGAACTAATTTGACATATGTTCTTTGATGGGGCATCATTATAGGAAGGCAATGGAGTCAATACTTTTTGCAAAATCATTTTGGAAAATCTCATTCCTTTTCCTACCACTTGAATTTCACATGTACTAACAACATTGCAGAGTTTGAGTCTCTTCTCCTTGGGTTGGATAATGCCCTTCAACATGGAATATATAATGTTTCTATTGTTGGGGACTCTAGATTAGTGGTTAATTTGATAAAAATAATCTATACCCCTTCAAATAAGCTAATGAGGAATTATATAGCCCTTGCTTTCGATGGTATCACAAAGTTCAAAAGTTTTAACATCACACATATAAACCAAAGTATAAATATCGATGTTGATGGTTTAGCAATGTATGATAGGAGGCACATCTATTTCGATATGATTAATAAGCCTGAGTGTTCTAGAGTAACATAGTACATGACACATCTTCCTGATAATGAGGAATCATGGGAAGTCTTTGATGATGACTATGATCACCTTGCCTTTCTTATCCACAACATCAAGGAATCATCTCAAATAATTAATCTTGAGTAGAATAAATATCCTAAGGGCCTTGTCCCTTTGGAAGATGCTTTCTCGCCTAGTGATGCTACTAAAGTTCCACCATCAAGCAAATCACCCTACAAGGCAACTGATAAAACAATACAGGTAAATATTGGAACTGATAGTAACCCAAAAAAGTGGCATGTATTTGAAACTTGCTCTAAGAACAAAATAAATAAGTTCATTTGCCTCTTTCAATTTTTTTTTTTAATTTTTTTTCTTGGTCCTACAATGATTTAAAGGGTTTTGATCCTTCCATTATCATGCATGCCACACCTATAAAAATTGATCGGTGACTTGTTAGGCAAAAGCAAAGATCTATAAAACCAACTTTAGAGGAAATCATCAGATCTTAGCTAGATAAAATGTTGGCTGCTCATATTATCTACCCTGTCAAATATTCTAAATGGGTAGCTAACTTAGTCCTTATTAGAAATAAAAATGGCCATATTTGTCTATGCGTTGATTTTCGTTCCTTAAATAAGGCTAGTTTGAAGGATAATGTTCCTCTCCCAAACATGGAATTAATTTTGTAGCAAGTAGTTGGTTTTGGCATAATGTCTCTTTTAGATGGCTTCTCCGGCTACAACTAGATCTACGTAAAGAAAAATGACAGACATAAAACAACCTTCACCACTAATGCGGAACACTCACATTTAATCACATGCCATTTGGCTTAATAAATGTAGGAGCTACATTCCAAAGGGAAATGAATACAACCTTCGATGATTTGATAGGAGTAATTGTCCAAGTGTACTTAGACGATTTGAAATTTTACTCCAAGAATCAGACATATAATTTTAACCATCATGCAAGAGTTCTTCTCATTGCATAAAATATGGGATATCTTTAAGCCCTACTAAGTCAATTTTTAGTGTCAAATCGGGTAAGCTGCTTGGACACATTATCTTTGATTTAGGGATAAGCATAGACCTTGAATGAGTTTCAAATATTCAATCTCTCTATCCTCCTACTTCTAAAGAGGATATTCAATCATTCATGGGAAAAATCAATTTTGTAAGGTGGTTCATACCAAATTTCACAAAAATTGTCAAGCTAATCCACTATTTATTGAAAAGTGGTCAATCCTTTAATTGGAACTTGCCCACTCAACAAGATTTCCAATAGATCAAGGATGCCATTTCAAAAGCTCTTGCTTTAGCCACTCCTGATTTTACTAAATATTTTATCATATACACTAATGCTACACATGAAGCTATTTTTTCAATTCTAATTCAGAAAAATAGTCAAGGACTGGAGCAAACAATAACATTCACTAGACAAAGATTATTAGATGTTTTTATGAAATATTTATTGATTGAGAAACATGCTTATTCTCTAGTTAAGGTTGTTGAAACATTTAAGCATCTCATCCTCGGGAAACACATTGAGTTAAGGACCCCTTTACTAGTCGTGGAATTATGACTTTCCCAAAATTTTATTTCTGGTAACAAATAAAAATACTATTAAAGGTCCAGATTTAGCTTTGAACCATTCACAAGATTTGGATCACACCAAGGATATTGAATCACATAATTTATATTTTGCTAATTTATTTTTCATTCAATATGAAGAATCGAAACTTTATCACCACCCTTGGTATTAGAATATCATTTTTTATCTGAATCAACAAAAATGTCCAAAAAAAAATAGATAAAATCCGGAGAAGAAAACGTAGACCAAACACATCAAAATACGTATTTGTAGGCAATATTTTATTTAGGAAGTCCACTGAAGGAGGACTCTTGAGATGCATATATGATAAGTCTGCAAATCATGTTTTGAAATTTTTACATGATTCATCTAAACAATCTGATAATGTAGGTGGTTATCCTTTCGCAAAAGCCATTGCTTATAAAATTCTAAGAACCGGGTATTATTGGCCGCATATCTTTAGGGACACTTTTTAAAATTTCAAATCATGTAATGAATGTCAACCACACCTATAAAATTGTAATACTCATCAATTCCTTTGGAACCCATCATTGCCACCTTCCCCGTTGTCAATTGAGGGCTTTATTTCATAGAACCAATCAACCCACCTTCTTCAGATGGACACATTTATATTATGAATTTCATAAACTATTTCACCAAATGGTTTGAAGCAACTCCCCTTAAAAAGGCCATTGATGATCATGTTATCCAATTCTTTGAAGATACTCTTATGCCTAGATTCGATACACTTGTTCACATTTTATCTTATAATGGACCTGCTTTTATTTCTACTAAATTTGCACTTCTTTGCAACAAGTTTGATATCAAGTATACTTTCTCATCCTCCTACTATCCACAAGGAAACAAGATAACCGAATCAATGAATATAAATCTTCTTAATATTCTTAAAAATATCATTTTTGACAATCTTAGACAATTCCATCACACCTTATGGAAAAACAATACTACCACTAAGGTAAGTATTGGTGTCACACCCTTCCAACTTGTCTATGGGCCAGAAGTTGTCATGCCAGTTGAGATCCAATTAGCCTCCTTTTGTCTTACCTTTCAAACTGAGGAATTTAAAGAGTCTGATTTAATTAACCTTTATCATGCACTCCTTTCTCTTGATGAAAAAATAACTAAATCTCTCAATCAAATTATGAAAAGGCAAAAAATAGTTAAAAAATTTCATGACAAAAGAGCTAAAGATACCTCTTTTCATTTTCAAGTAGGATAGAAATTTATTTTATGGGATTCATATCATACCAATAAAGGAAAGCATGCTAAGTTCCAAAAGCATTGGTCCATATGAAATCAATGCCAAAGTTGGAATCAATTCCTATATGCTGAAATATGACATGATATGCTACTCTCCTATCCTACTAATGGTTCTTATCTTAAACACTACTTTGATCTTGCTACGAGATCTGTTCAATTATGAACTTGGCTTTGGTCATCTTTTTTTTGTTCTTTTGTTTTATATTATTGCTTTCTTTCCTTTCTTTTATTATTTTTAGTTTATTTTTAATTTTCACGTGTTGATTCTTTGTTGATTTATGAAACAAGGTCAAATATGCATATTGTTTAGAGATTCCAATACACAAACAACAAATTATTTTTCTTTGTTGCAACCTGCTCAAAAGGTAAAATAGTGATGCTACAGCTAGAGTTTGACATTATATTATCTTAAAGCATGAGTACATATACAATGACTCATCTTTCACTCCAACAAGATAAGGATATATCCACCCTTTTCTCTAGGAAAAAGCCACTCCAAAGACTTTGTCTTGTTAAGTGGCAAATTATTAGGTGAGTGTATTTTAATATATCTCTTTTGTGAGGGAAAGGGAATTGGGATAACATTGCTTATTTTATTTCCTCTTTTACAAAGCCAAAAATTCTAAGTTCAATATAGCTCCCTATATTTCCTTGTGGAGCCACCAAATGTTGATACTTGTTTTTGAAATCTTCGCTTTTGTAATATGCTACAAAATCTCTCAACTCTATCATGCTTAGCCACACCCTAATTGGTTGTTAGTAACTCTCATTTTATCTATTTTTCCACCTTGTTTTACTGTCATGACAGAAAGGAGAGGACCACTAAGATACCTTGCATATGGAACCACATCCATTCTATTAAAAATATAAGTATGCATGCTTATGATTATGTATGCCTTCTATAGGATGTCAATTTTATGGTTTACTAATATTGGAATTGGACACACCTTGTCACATTATTTGGATATTCCTGTAATCACAACACACATATCACTCAATATGATTATATGATGCATATGTGAATTTTTATATTGAGAATTATGGACATTATGACTATTGAGAGATTATTTTATAGGGAATGGTTGTGTTACGAGGTTTCTATATGCATATACTACAAGATATTTGATTTCAGATTGACCAAATTATTAGAAGAACTATGCAAAAAAATGCCATATCACAAGTCTATAGCATTACAATGTTGTGGATCAATGTTTTGATGCAATTCTATGGTTGAAAAGTGGTATACTTATTATAACTATTGCATTGTATGAAGGATATATGCGTTGAAAGGTTCACCATCAAATATCATGACATTGGTTATGGAAACTTATATGTATTCATGTGATGTGAGGTGGCATTAAGTATTTCAATCTTGTTGCACTTTGCACCAATTTGGGAACTTATCTAGTTAGATAGGAAAGGTTAACATTTCATATGGTATTAGTATGCTTTGTTGAATGCTTTTCATTATTATGGAATTTTTGATGTTGTGGAAATTTGTTGCACTTACATTTGGAGCTTTCCCTTTAATACTGGATGACCTAGTTTTATGACATGGTTCTTGCATTTATGAACGAGTTTCTAATTTACTTTGGCTCAATCAACAAAATACATTCAAATGCAAAGGCTTCTAAACTAATGCCATCTCAAGCAATCGAATTATAAAAGTCAAACCAATCGAAACAAATGACATGTAAGGAAATGAAACTTTACTGTCAAAAGTAACCAATCTTGCAATGGAATGAAACTTAATCTAGTACAGAAAAGTAGCCACACATGCAATGAAGTAACCATAATCTAATGCCAGAATATAAACACGCTTAATCTAATGCAAGAAAGTAATCTTAATCTAATGTGGGAAAGTAATCTTAATCTAATGCGAGAAAGTAATCACACTTGCAGTTGAACAAAACCCTATTCTAATGCAGAAAATAACCACAATTCAAGACAGAGTTTTAAGTACAGAATGATGCTAGATTTCACACAACAAATTGTCGATGAAATTCACAGTTTGAATGTAAATCCTATGATCTAGATAAGCTAAAGGACTTGTTTATAGTTGTGGTGGGCCCTTTCCACTCTTGAAAAAAGCCTAAACTAACTCAATAAAAATGAAATTCAAAACACAGTTATAATACTTACAAAGAATTTAGAGATGAAGCAAAACTCAATTAAGATTCGATTATTAATACAAAAGAGCTTCAATCCATCCTTTATTCCTTTCCTGCTTCTCTTCCTTTTACAAAATTTCAAAGCTTACAATACAAACCATGGTTGAGCCATTTATAAGATTTACGAGGTGAATTATTCATTTTCCTCAATTATGGAAAATTGAACAATTTTAACAAACAAACCCCAAAGATATTGGCATATCTTCCTAGCCATGGCGAATTTTGGAAATTTTTTTGGAGAGAACCTAAATTGTTATATTTTCAACAAAACAATCTCTTGGATTTGTCACATTATAATCCATATCCTCGAAAATCGTGCCCAAATTTGGTTGTTTGACTCTTTTTGCGAGATTCTAGAACTCTGGAAAAACAATCATTTTTTATAAAACTTCCTCCAAGACCTGCTTATAACTTTTAGAAAAATTCGAATCCGGAGAAACAGTTTTGGATATAGATAATTGATTATATGGTTAAGAAACCCATTTTCTTAGATTTTCCAGATTCACCTCCAGGTGCATGTAAATTGAGGTCCAACTTGGCAGTTTGGAAACTGTGCACATTTTGAGAAGATTTGTTAATTAGCTCCTAGGGACTCACATATGTGACCTGGTTGCAATCCAACACATGGAAAGATATTAAAGAATTATTTTGGACAATAAACTCCTTCAGTTTTCCCCACAAGCATTCCAAAATGTCGAAACCCAATTTGGATATTCCCATACTCTACTTGTACCAACTAGTTCAACTGACTTGTGAAGACTTTTGGTGACGGAACCCTGTGACAAACGAACTTAGCAAAACCATCATTATAAATCATGGAAAAATCATCTCTAACCATCGAAAAGCTAAGAAAACTAATGATAATCAGCCACAGGATGCAAAATGTGATCTAGCGGCAAGTTGAGGAATTATGGACGGAATGAGTTAAAAACATAGGGATTTAGGGTATGAATGTTGATATTGTATGATGGAAAAATGGGCATATTTGAGGCCCAACATCCCCCCATGCCTGAGAGTTTTCATGTTCTCATGCAAACAAATCTCTTGCTCATTGAATTCTTGAGATTGTTTTGCAAATGTTGGTTCTTGTGGGACATCATTGCTTGAATATTTGGAGGTGTTGCTTCTTGTGGAGGAATACTACTTGAATACTTGGAGGTGTTGATTCTTGTGGAGCAGCATTTTTCACATTTTAATATATCATGCTTATTTACTGAGAAATACAAATTGAGGACAAGTAATGAATGGATGAGGAAAAGACGATGGATGAAATGAGGTGGTGATGGAGATGGTGAATGGGTGCTGGCATACTCTGTCTTTGTGAGGCCAATGTTTATAGGTTGTTTTCTTGATAATTTCATGGCAATAATGACGTCATCCTGTGAATATAATGCGTGGAGAAGACATTATAGAGACTACCTTTATTAATGCACCATAAGGATTTTTCTTTTAACATGGTCTTGTAATCAGAGTATAAGTCTTTTTATTATGAGTGGTGAATGGAAGGAAAATAGAAGGATAATGATTTATGAAAGATGAAATGCATGGAATGAGAAGTGGTGAATCATTAAGCTTCTTTAACCTTTTAATGAATTAGAGAATCATAAGCCAAATTTACCTCAAGTTTTACCTTTGTCATTGATGTGCTCGGTGCTGCAAGATGAAGTGAATTATGGAATGGTTGGAGTTGATGTGACTATTGATCTGACCTACTGAAGAAGGTTGAAGGATGAACTAAAGGTCCCCTTTTCCCCCATGCCTGAAGAGTTGTATATCCCCAAACAACTGAGGGAAGGTGACTGCTGCTGCAACAGACAACAGAAATACTGATACAAAAATCCAAACTACTGCAAATTTGTGTTGAGATAACAAAACCATATAGCATTCAACCGCTACACACCCTTGTGTAATCTTGCATATGTGAATAAATGGTATCTATGTTGAACATGATCAATAACCATTGGATTACCGACCATTTAGGAATTCATTAACCAATGTGAGATATCCCACCTTTGATGTCAATGGGAATCAAGGCACTAGGTACATTATACTAACCATGAATAGATTTGTCGAAGTCGAATGGATTGCAAAATTCATCCACTAAGAAAAATTGATGTATTTCCTTAGTAGATGACAAGGATATTTGCCATTAAGGCATGCAGGCTCCCAGGTACCTTATCTAACTCTAACCCTAATCCTAGATAATGTGTTGATGTCGATGGGATAAGGCTTGTCAACAGGTGGGCCTGAAGGAATCCCACATCAACCAACTTGAGTACAAACATAATGACTTGAAAGATAAATGATTTGAAAAACTCATACAAATTTACAAACTTTATTGGGAACTTTGCCTGCCAGGTACCTAGTTTTCAAGCAAAGTCCCTATCCAGTTGCGCTAGACAATCTGGTTTTCACAAAAGGACTTTTTTTTCTCTTTACGATTTTATTTATTTATTTACTAAATTTCCTACTATACTGGAGAAAATATGTCCTCCTTCAAGTGAAAGAGAACTTCCACTGAAGCCATGTGCGGATCAGGTACAAGGATATATTCATGCTCATATTTAACATATAAATTTTACAGTGTACATGAGCATGTAAAACTAACAGCTGCAAATTATATGATGCTAAGAAAGTATGAAGAAGAGAATGATGCCTTGATGGAGTACTGGTTTGGAACCAATGCTTGATGTAATCATAGTGGTCTTGATCCATTTCTTCATTTGGACAATGTTGCATGTCCTCTTCTTTGGCCTCTTCAATCTCTGGTTTTAGGGCCTTCTCTCCAATAGATGTTGTCCATAAGTCCTTAGCTTCCTCTAAATATTGGAAAATGTGATTATTGGAGGATTCTAGCTCTTCATGTGGTTGTGGCTCATGGAAATCAGGTTCTTCGATCACTTCTGGAGAGGTAGAAAGGTTCTTGACTGCTGTCAAGATCTGCTCTTCCTGAGAGGCAGAGACCCCAACTGTTGCTAGGATTTGAGATAGCTCCTTCAAATTCTTAATCATCCTTGAATCATGCTTTCTAGTTTAGAAATCCCTGTCTCCACACACAGATTAGTACCCGGGGGTTCTTACAGCACCCCAAAAATGATTTACAGATAAAGAGATTGAATTATTTTAATCTAAATGAAGAGGAATTGATTGTAATAAAACTCACCAAACTTTCTTACTTGGACAACCAAACTTTGTAGCAACCCCACTATAGTGGATGTGTGGCTCTTCACGTCTTACTATACTTTCTTCGCCCTTTGATTGTCCTACAAAATCCTCACCACACAGAAAACTTGTGAATGAAACTACATCCTAATCCCTTTAGCACCTCCCCGGCAACGACACCAAAAATGTTGGGGAAATTATATGTGTTATAATTCCAACATTAAATTATCAATCCGAGGTCGTAAGACTTTGGGGCACAAGTGTAGGTAACGTAGGATCAGAGCATCTAACCTAAATTAATATCAAATTCCTATTTCTGAATTAAGTACATAATGTAAATAAACAATTTTCATCTCAGTGTAAATCAATCAAAAATAATTTCAATGCAAGTAAAATTTAACTACAATGAAACCACACTGATGTAAGCTATCTATGAAATTTAACATATGTTCAATGAAATCATTCATTCAATCACTCTAAGGCTAATCAAAACAGAGCATTCTATTCGAAGAACATGAACACTAAATCAAAAAGCATGAACACTAAATCTATGCTAAGCTCACGAATATGAAATCTAATTTAAACTAATGAATATGAAATATAAACTAAGCTCCAGAGTTTCTAATCTACTTTGGCTTAAACAACAAAATACTTTCAAATGCAAAGGCTTCTAAACGAACGCCATCTCAAGCAATCGAATTATAAAACTCAAATCAATCGAAACAAATGACATGTAAGGAAATGGAACTCTACTGTCAAAAGTAACCAATCTTGTAATGGAATGAAACTTAATCTAGTATAAAAAAAGTAACCACACATGCAATGAAGTAACCATAATCTAATGCCAGAAAATAAACACGCTTAATCTAATGCAAGAAAGTAATCTTAATATAATGTGGGAAAGTAATCTTAATCTAATGCGAGAAAGTAATCACACTTGTATTTGAAATAAACCCTATTCCAATGCAGAAAATAACCACAATTCAAGATAGAGTTTTAAGTACAGAATGATGCTAGATTTCACACAACAAATTGTCAAAGAAATTCACACTTTGAATGTAAATCCTATGATCTAGATAAGCCAAAGGACTTGTTTCTAGTTGTGGTGGGCCCTTGCCACTCCTGGAGCAAGCATAAACTAATTCAATAAATATGAAATTCAAAACACAGTTATAATACTTATAAAGAATTTAGAGATGAAGCAAAACTCAATTAAGATTCAATTATTATTACAAAAGAGCTTCAATCCATCCTTTATTCTTTCCCTACTTCTCTTCCTTTTACAAAATTCTAAAGCTTACAATACAAACCATGACTAAGCCATTTATAAGATTTACAAGGCAATTAGTCATTTTCCTCAATTATGGAAAATTGAACAATTTTAACAAACTGACCCCAAAGATATTGGCATATCTTCCTAACCATGGCGAATTTTGGAAAATTGTTTGGAGGGAACCTAAATTGTTATGTTTTCAACAAAAACCTCTCTTGTATTTATTGCATTAAAATCCATATCCTTGGAAATTGTGCCCAAAGTTGGTTGTCTGGCTCTTTTTGCAAGATTCTAGAACTCTGGAAAAACAATAATTTTTTATAAACCTGCCTCCAAGAATCGCTTAAAACTTTTAGAAAACTTCAAATTTAGAGTAATGGTTTTCAATATAGATAATTTATTATATGTTTAACAAACCCATTTGCTCAGATTTTCCAGATTCACCTCCAGATGCATGTAATTTGAGGTCCAACTTGGTAGTTTGGAAAATGTGCACATTTTGAGCAGATTTGTTAATTAGCTCTTAGGGACCCATATGTGTGACCTGGTTGTAATCCAACACATGGAAAGATATTAAAACATTATTTTTGACAATAACGTCCCTCGTTTTTCCTGGAAGCGTGCCAAAATGTCGAAACCCCAATTTGGATATTCCCGTACTCTACTTGTACCAACTAGTTCAACTGACTTGTGAAGAATTTTGGTGATGGAACCATGTGAAAAATGAACATAGAAAAAATGTCATTAGTAAATCATGGAAAAATCATCTCTAACCATCGAAAAGCTAATAAAACTAATGATAATTAACCACATGATGCAAAATGTGATTTGGCAGAAAATTGAGGAATTATGGTACGGAATGAGTTAAAAATATAGGGATTTATGGTATGAATGGTAATATTGTATGATTGAAAAATGGGCATATTCGAGGCCCAACGGTCGCTAGTTGTGTTCATCAACACTCTGCTACTCCTTCAATTGCCATATTTGTTGCACCTTGTCCTCCATTCACTTTTCCTGCCAACGATTTCTCTGCAAAAGACCTTGATCCTAATGTTACTCCAGGATCAGTGCCAGATCCCACAACATATGTTTCAGAGGTAACTAAATATCAACATTAGTCAGGTGTAGTGGAGCCTCGCTTCTCCATGGAACAATTTCTAACAGGGTCTAAGAATAATTCATTTGCATATAAATTTTGACTCAGATGATGGGTGTTTGACTGTGATACATGGTAGGAATTTTTATTTTTACTTTTGTAAGCTTGGTAGGACTCATCTTCAACATCTCTAATATATCACCCCGATCAGAGCGGGGAATTGAACCAGTGACTTTGCATCAAGGAGTGCTTTAACAGAGCACCCAATCATCGTCTATCCAAGACCCCGTGGACGATACATGGTAAGAATTTGATGGTGTAGGAATTTGTATATATTTTCATATGGACAATTTATTGATACATTTATTATTTCAAGTTATGGATGTTTATTAATTATTGTCTATGGATGTTCATTAAATTTCAGTTTATGGATGTTAATTATTTCGTTAGCTTAAAAAAAAAATCTATTGTCTAACTTTTATTTAAAAAGATAATAATTAAAATTAATTAATTAAAAGGCTAATATTTATATTTAAAAATATAACTTTACTTTGTATTTAATAACTTCTATCATCCATTTTGTGAATATTTTTCAAATATATGCTAGACTAAAATTCTCTCCATGGTATTGAAAAGTAAAAGGTTATAACAAATCCATATCTAATTAACTAAAAACTCCATGGTATAATATTTAAGCATTATGTAGGACTCTCCATCAAGCTATGAATATGGAATTTACAAGACTAAAGAAGTAAAAGCATTATGTAGTCACCATCAAGCCACAATATGGAATTTATAACATTCAAGAAGTAAAATTTTACAAAATATTCATTCTGATTTCTTGTTTCATAGACTAAAAAAATAAGTACAATCTTACTATGATGCAAGTCACGTTGATACTTAAAATCAACTAAAATATATCATGTATCAATTTAATACTAGGCTTGGAAAGAATTACAACTATGCTTCATATTGGCTTGTAGAAAGTGCTTTTTAGTGCAATCAATGTATGTTATTCCAATGATTTTAATAAATTATTTGAATTATAAAGTCATCCATATTATAATAAAAAAATATATATATGTGGAAATTTTTGCAACCCACCCATATACCATTGTGGTCAACTCTTTTAAGATTACTTTAATAAGTTACTTGAAATTTTGAATGATTTTACACATTTGAAATGCTACTAGTTATAAGAAATTTTAATGGTTAGAAGTATGTGGTTTCCATAATTGTGTTTATTCTACCATCATGAATTGATAATGATAAAGTAGTTAAACAAATTAATATTGTTTACGTTTCCACAAACAAATATAAACCTAAGTCATATGTATTGGAATTTAATATACCAAAAAACAATTAATGATATGTTTCTATAATTTTATGAACTTTCTTAAATTTACTTGGCTATCCAAGTATTTCAATCAATTCCTTATCTTAAGGTTCAATTAAAAAACATAATTAAAGCTGAAGTAAGTTTTATTCAGTTTTATCTTCAATTTTATTTTTTTGAGGTTATCTACAAGAGCTTATATATATATATATATATATATATATATATATGCTAATTGTTACATTTTTACAATCCAATGTGAAGCATGAGTGTAACTCTTTTCATGCTTTACATCAAATTGACACATAGCATTTGTTAATAACATAAACATATTTCAATGTTGTTCATAACCTAGATAGTTGAAATAAAATAACATTATATCAACTTTATTATTCTACTGAAATGGATTTTCTAGAACCCATTATGATGTATATCTATAAAATTTCTTCCATGTTCAACATGAATACGATACATGACATTTAAGAAAATTAATATCAACAATTTTAGTTAGATCTAAATCTAAATCCCTCTTGATTCTAAACTTTTAAGGCTATCTACAAGAGCTTAGTCATAACATGATATATATATATATATATATATATATATATATATATATATATATATATATATATATCTATTTGACACATGACATTTATTAATAACATAAAAATATTTCAATGGTGTTCATAACCTAGATAGTTGAATTTCCATTTTAAGTAAAATAACATTATATCAACTTTATTGTTCTATTGAAATGGATTTTCTAGAACCCATTATGATGTATATCTATAAAATTTCTTCCATGCTCAACATGAATATGATACATGACATTTTAAAAATAATAAAATCCACAATTTTAATTAAATCCAAATCTAAATCCCCCTTGATTCTAAACTTTAATTAAATTTCGATCCCTATTGATTTTAAATCTATGAGGTTCACATAAGGATCATATCCCTAAAAATAAAATCTCCTTGAAATTTGGAAAACTTTAGAAACATAAGCACCTCAAGGAACCTGAAACTTATAAGATATACACCATTATGAATCCATCCTATCTGTAAATATACTTTCATTTGCAATAAATATATAGGAATGATGCACCAAGAGGGGTATGGGTGCATGATGTCCATTCATGGGGTATATGTAAATATACTTTCATATGTCTTCATTATATGTTGAACATTTCCACATTCATTTTAATTTTACTTCTCTATGACTTTATTCCTAATAGCTAATACCAGAGGGAAACATTTCCCTATGAATTTTATTCATATTCAAAATTTTAAAATTACAAAAGTATTCAATTGTCACATTTCTAAATTATAATATTCATATGCTGATCTCTTATATTAGATTAAATTACACTTCACTACTATAGACTTGGTTTTAGGGCTTTCCATTTGCATCAACTACTAATCTGGTCAATCATTGATAGGAATGAAAGTCTCCATAATACGTTCATGGTCAGATTCTGGCATCTTCCATCTCCTTGGTTCACCTGTCTTTGATTTGATTTCTATGAGACTGATCCGAGTTGTTAGGACTAGATGACTATATTGGAAAAATATATATTCATGCATAAAATCTTTAAAAATAATGTGACTGCCCTATTTTTTAACCTTTTCAAAAAAATGACCCATCACAACCATGTCATCAAATTGGTATGTGAACTGTCCATCTTCATATAGTCACACCAACATGATTTTTACATGTGTGCATCATATAAAATATGCCATGTTCTCTTTATTTCTTGAGGGGGCAATGACAGCAAAAAAGTGGCCTAACGAAAATACAAAATATGTATTAGTTATACATTCAAGATTGCAATTTATAGACAAAACCGTTAATTATAGATGTCACATACCTTCCTGTACAACATCAGAGATTCAATCATGATCAAGTGAAATGATGGCCTCTTCATCGTGCGTCTCTTTCCACCTCAGAATTGGATGAGGTCCTTTTAGATTAAGAAGGACATATTTCCATATTTCATGCACCCGTGCTTTTAACATTGATCAAGTCTACATCCATCAACATCAATGCAAAACTCACAAAAACGTGCAAGTTTTCTTGTCTCGATGGAAAATATTTGCCCCATGTCTTTACTCCACACTGAGTGTAATTCCATTGTGCTTTCTATAGTATTACAATACAAAGGAATGGATCTATTCACATCGATAAGTTCAACATTCCAGAACAACCTACGCACAAGCCTAATAGATCTGTGACCTTCATGTCCTAAATGGGATCTGCACTAGTTGATCACCTCTAGTGATGATTTAAGTCAATATGCCTCATGACTCATTTGTTACCTCCTAAGTGCTCGCTTCACACAAGCACCTGCACCATCATGTTCACCCTTTCCATGTCTCGTTTCAAAATAGCTCCAATTATGTTGAACTTTTGTCTTCTTGTGTAGCTAATTCAACCAACAAAAACAGTGTGTTGAATTGAACTACCCTGCACAACCATCTAACCATTTTTAATGCTTTCTAAATGATATTTCATTCTTTTTTAATGATTCATAAATTCGGCCAAATATATGTTGCATGAATAATGTGTCATGCTCATAATCATTGTTGATGTAGAATTGATACTACTTAATTACATCATGTGACTCGTTAGTGCTATACGTACCATCAACATTCAATTGTGCATGTCTATACAGAACATGTACGAATATGGACACTTGGTATGAATGATAATATTCACTCTATATCTCTGTATGAGGAGAAAATGTGTAATTCTCGGCAAAGTCTACCATTGATAAGATTGTTCATGGCTAGAATACTTCACAAGAATGCTTAAATTCATAAGCTTTCCACCTAGACTTGTGCGAGTGTTTGGCATATTTATAGATTTGGTTCTGAAATTCCCCCATGAATTCTGAAATAGGAATCTCATCCTCAACATAGTTGATCCTCTTAGGCGCCAAACTTGAAGAATATGGTTGAATTACCACAACGTACTCATATTGCTTCCATGTGATCATGCCATCTCACATCCTAGACAGGTTGGGATGAATAGGAAAGTTCCTATGGAAAAATTCCAAACCACCTGTTGATGCCCCGAAAATTGTTGCAACAACATTGGGGAAACCACCCGGTCCGGACCTTAGTACAGCTCCTTTTCCATTTGGAATAGTGGCTCCGACTGGGGATAATGGGACTAGTTTCCCAAGAATTATAAGTAAACGGGATGGATGAGTAACTTATGATATATGGTGGTGATAAGCGAACAACTAAAACTATTGGCGAAATATACTAACTATAATCTAATCCCGGGACTTATCAATTATTAAAGCGTAGCGTTTGATAATCTGTGCTTTAAGGCGGGCATATAGATGACTCTAACGTTAAAGCATAGATGTTTAAACCATTTAAGATTGCTCTGCATAATTAGTTATGCAGAGCGATAATAGCGAATTACTACACTTTGTCATTCATATCATTGCTACATGCATGATTGAAAGAGAGGGCAAATCACGAAACATCCAATAGTGGAACGAAATGAAGATTTGCTGTTACAGCGCATACATGTATTCAACAATAGCAAAAATAATAACACAGCAATTCATATAAGAGGAAAGAACACAGATGCAGATAAAAGTACCATGTAAGCTGCTTAACAATCCAGTATATTAATCGCTATGTCGCAGTCCTTCCTTCAAACCAGAAAGCATTCCAAACAAGAGACAATAGTGCACAATTGTATAAAACAGCCTTCTCGTTAAATTAAGAATTGTCGGTCGAGTTTCACAAAAGAATATAGGCTGAAGCACAGTAGTGCAAACTTCAGCCTTTAAGTCTATTACAAAATTTTACGACCCTTTCCAAAACAATGAAAGGGTCTATAAATACTAAGCTAATCTAAATATCTAAGAAACTGAAAAGCTATTAAATTGGCATCAATAAATATTTTCCATCTTCCTTGGCGATCTGGCAGTTGGCAGCAATGCTTCATTAGGTGGGCTCTTTGCCTTTAAACCTCAGCTGACATATCGCCAGCATTGGCTCTACTTCCGGTGGAGTGTTGAGACGCGAAGTGAGCTGGGCATCATATGTGGCATCCTGAATTTCGGGGATCAGGCATCCGAGAGCATCTGTTAAACATTTGAGGGCCGACCTTTGAGTGTGTGGCTTGATTAGAAAGAGCCAATATGCTTCGAAGGTTAAAGTATTTACTCCAGCGATTAACCTTCCCCTTTCCTCCAAGTCATGATAACTTGTTTGTTCAATCATGTTTGTTGTTGTTATGCTTCCAGGTGTGCACTGGGAGATCATGTTTGCCAAATAGAGTGTATTGTTGACCAAATCAATCATATTGCTGGCAATCATTTTACACCTTGAAGCTGCCCTTTCCGCTTTCATCACCTGAGTGTTCCACTCCGTGAAGAGTATGTCTTTGTATGTCTCATAGATTCTAGGCAAGTTCGCTGCCTTCCCCACATCAGTATCTTGCCAATCAAGATATCCGGTTATGGTTTCTTCGGCCTGATCTAGCTCATTTCTGGCTTTCTCTATCTGCTGACATACTACTGTAGATATTTCGCATAATGGCTCAGCCTCTGTAAGTTGCTGGCATAGGAGTCTAATCTGAGATATTAATGCGCCATTTATTTGAGCTGCTTCTGCTCTGAAATCCTCCACTTTCCGGGTGCCCTTGATGTCTTCAAGCTGTGCTAATAGTCGAGCTATTTGCTCGTCTTTTGATTTCGTCATCAGCTCATTTGCCTCTCTCAACTGTGCCAATGCCTCCGACAATTCTTTCTGCTTCTGGATTGCGCTCTGGTCGATTCTCTGTTTTTCAGTCTGCAGTTGCTGGGTTAATATATTGTTTTCTTGTTGTTGTTCCAGCAACTGCTCTTCTACCTGCGCTGCCTTGTTTTTCGCCTCGATTACTTCTGCCTATAATGCACAAATTTCCTGGTCCTTAGTCTTCAATAGAAGACTTACCTTCGATGCTTTGTCATTAGTTGCTGCAGAATAAGCTCCCGCATACTGCGACAGCTTTGTTAGATCATCGGAGGGATCCAATTCCTCCTTCCAGACTACATTGCCCGTGATTGTTTGCTCAGGAAAGATAGAAGGTTGATCAAGCCTTCGTCTCTTCCTTGAGTGCTTAACAACGGCTTTATATTTTGGGCTATAGAAAACATCCAAGGGAGGAATATCTTCCACCTGGAGAACAATTTGATCGGAAGGGTCTATAGTAATTACCTCAACATCCTTTGAAATGGGTGGGCCGCTGGTTCCGCTTAGAACCTGAGAAGAAGTGGTATCTGGTACATCGCTTGTCTTAGAGGTGTCTGTATCTTTGGAGCCTTCCTTTCCACTGATAATGGAATCAAATTGGTTCCATTGTTTAAGCAATTCAGGATCAATGGAGGTCTGTTTATGTTGCTCTGTCTGGGATTTGCTCCGCTCTTTTTCTTGTTCTAACCTCTGCTGCTCCTCTAACTCTTTTCGCTGCTGCTCCTCTAGTTCTTTTCTTTGTCTCTCTTCTTGCTCCCTTTTCTGCCTATCTGCCAATTCCTTTTTCTGCTTATCTGCCAATTCTTTCTTTTGTTTCTCCTCTTCTTCTCTCTTCCTCTGTTCCTCTATCTCTTTCTGCTTTCTCTGTTCTTGATCCTTCTGCGCCTTTTGCTGTTTTTCTATCTGCTCCTTCTTCTGCCTCTCAGCTTGCTCTTTTCTTTGCTTTTCTGCCTGCAGCTTCTTTTGCCTTTCCTCCTGTTGTTTCTTTTGATCATTAGTTGTAACAGGATTTTGGCTCGTCTGTTGCCGACCAGGCTCGCTTGAGGAAGACGTTGGGGTTGTTGTCAATAAATCTAGAGGCAAAGTTTGCAACCTCTGCTCTCTAAGTTTATTGAACTCAGTTAACGTCTCATCATTATATCTCATTCTAGAAAGCTCTTTGGTCTGGCCTATTGTATCGGCGGCGACGAACAGGTCATCGAACATATCCTCTTGATGATCAATTTTTGTTAATTTGGCCTGTTCTAGGGCAGTATAGACAGTTTTACGTGGATCATAGAGTCTGCTTGGGATAGTGGCCAGGGATAAAGCTTGCATCTTTGTTGCCTCTTTTTCTGCATGCTTGAGATCATGCAAAGTAAAAACACCAATTCTCAAGGGAAAAGAGGGCCAGCCCCTCTTCTTTTCTTTCTTGAGAGTTTGTGTGACACTCTCGGCCATAATCTGGTAGGAGATTTCTCGGGCCAACAATTTGTCTGGAACATATAAAGGGAGAACATGCGGCTTGGCTTGGCTCCCATAAACCCTAATATAGGTAAAATTCTCTTCTCCAAACCAACCTGCTACAGCTGGTAAGTCGAAGGAAGCCAAATAGGAGATTTTGGGAATAGGCCGATCAAAAATGGAATAATGAATGGGAACCATAAAACCATTGCAAATTTGATACAAATGGTCCTTGTAAGAGGACTTCCACAATTTCTGGTGGTACAAATGAATGGGTGAGGGGTCTTGGGTGGTCCACCTCCAACCGAGGATAGGAAACTCAGAATTAAAACACAAAGTATCCATAATGTAAGCACTATAATAAAACGGTGGGATTTTCCTTTCGGTAACTCTGGATTTGGCTCTAAAGTCACGAACAGCTACGGCCAACTTATCAGAAAGAATGGTGGCCCAATCCATGATTATACTATTAACAGCTGCTTCCATCAGAGGAACCATTTCTATGTCGAAATTAGCAGAGTCATGTAACCCCCATAGCCTACACATCATAATCCCCGCATAGCAATAGGGAGAAGCCAAAGAATCGACGGAGTACTTACCCGAGCTTTCGTGCTTGTGTTTGGCCGGATTTTGCCTCCAATCCCGGATGGGTTCAGATTGTACTTCATTCTCAGCTGCAAATTTCTCCACGAAGGCTTTGTTATATATTTTCTCTGGCTCGGGCAGATGATACATTTGCCTTAGGTGCTCTGGCTTGAACGACCCGAAAATCCTTCCATCCCTTGTGTGAAACGTTCTATCGATGATTGGGATTTCCTCGATTGCCCAGCGCATTACATCAGTGTAGGGAAGGACCTGCTCTCTGGCTGCTATCATGTGGAGGAAGGAATCGGCCAAGTCTTTGAGAGTAGCATCGGACTTCCTCAGTACATCCACACTAGCTTCTGTCACTATTACTTTCGGTTGCTCAGCCTCTAATAGATTATATGTGCCCTGCCATGAAGTCCTAGTGATACCAGTGCACGTAGTGTCTGAAATTAGGCCTTTCTTCTTATCCGCGGCAGCTTGTCCTGCAACAGATGCAGCAGCGGAGCCCGCGGTCCTCTTGGATTTCTTCCCCATCATGCTCAGGCTTCTCTCAACAAATGAATTCTACACAAATGCAAGAGAAATCGTAACAAGGAAATAACAATGACAATCCATAAAGGGAAAGATATATCATTTGAAGCGTGGTGAGATTAATTCTCAAAAGTGGCTGCGGATCCAATCACTGGAAAGATATTGCAGATGCATTAATGGTGATTTAAGGCCTGCTACCCATTAAATGAGTATCACACCGTTATCTGGCTGAATGACCCCCTTAAGCGTGCAACAGATATTTTGGCGGTTAAACGCAAGTGTTCGTTAATCAAAGGGGCAAGGTTTTAAATACACATGCATTACCTTATCCCTGCATTTAACGGCATTTTGAAATTTGCGCTTTATCAACCGGATATCAATATAACTTTAAGGCTTCAAGCGATGAGTTTTTGAGAATGCCGACCGCCGATGAGCGATATCGCATCGCATCGGGGAATAGATGCTACACAATTATTAGGAAAAGATCCTGCTGAGTGCCGATTGCGACATCGCATCGGACTAGCGCGTGGAAACATTACAAAGTGCATATAAAGTGATTCGCCGATTTCCGATTGCGATATCGCATCGCATCGGGGGTAAGACCCGAGCGCCTTATCAAAGTGCATGGGATTCTGCCGACGGCCGATAGCGATATCGCATCGGGTCGAGCGTATAACCTAAAGCGTTTCTTCCCACATGAGGCAGTGCCGATAGCCGATCGCCGATATCGCGTCGCGTCGGGGCGTGAGTTATGTGCCCTTTTTAGGTGTGCATGGAATATCGCCGATCGTCGATATCGATATCGCATCGGCGGAGAACAAGGTGCCGTTTTAATGTATTTCTCATGTCATTGCGATATGCGATCTTGCGATCGCTTTATCGCAATAACAAAAGATTGCTTTATTATTGGAACACTGTTATTCAAAAAGGCTTAAATACATAAACTCATTTGATTATCATACCCTTTTGAACACAAAAGCATTGATGCCAATTAAATTTTAAAAGGGACCCATTCCATATGTTAGTTTTTTGTGTGAATGAAAATATTATGAAATGGGGGGGTTGTTGTAGAGCACAACAATTGGCGATTCGCTGGAAGAACCAGTTATCTCTGAAACTAATACAAACACTTAAGCTTTTCCAAACTAGAAACTCAATCAGAAGGGAAAACTTCTAATTTAACTGGATATTCATGCGTTCTGAACAAAGTGAACATATTCTGTTGACTTCTTCCCTTTTGGTTTCAAGAAAATAAATACATTCTAAGTTTTTTAAAATAGGCCTTTATTGGTTTATAATGATAAAACAGAAAGCTTTCCCAAATCAGCTTTATAATTAACTCCTCTGTCATAGGTAGAGCCTCTGTTGCCAGCAAACGTTTATAGTCTCGACAGGGATACCTTTTAACCATAGTATTGTTCACTTTTCCATTCACATAAGAGTGTAGTTAACAGAATGAAGCTAAAACATGTTCTCATATGTTATTTTTCATCTGTTTTTTCTTCTTTTTCATTGATAAGATAAAAAGCCATTGTCCTGGTTTGGTGGCCAGCTGTTGACAATGCCATTCACTGGTAATAATCTAACTGAACAAGCTGGCTCGTGATGAGACCTCTTGTCTTGAAATTTCAAGCCATTACCCTGTTTTGGTAGGCAGTATTGGTAATGTCAGTCAAACTATTTTCCTATGAACATGGTAAGCAGGCTTGTAATAAGACCTCTTATCTTTAATCTTTTATATTTTAGAATTACACTCTGAGTAACCATAAACTTTAGTGAATGGGGTGAACAATCTTCTCCTTAAGAGCAAATGGATGACAGGTGAAGAGTTGAAGATGCTGAAAATGGGTTGGTTTCTATCTTACAATGGATAACCTTTGGAGACCAGTTTTGAAAACAAAAAATGATTCACAGAACTTTTATATCTTGAGAAGAGTCTTCAAAAGTTAGATTGTAGTTTCAGAACACAAGGATATCTAATTTCCTAAAAATTATTCCTTTTGATTGATGGTTCTACTATCTAAAAGCAAATATTCTTATTATTTTTTTGTGAGACAGCTTCTTCAAACACAGCAAAAGGTCAATGGGGATACCCTACAGTTTTATTTCCTATCGGTCCTACAAACTACGCAAATCTACAAAGAGGAGAAGGGATTACCTTCTTAATTAAAGAATTTCTTCAAGATCAGGCCATTAACAGGGAGAGAATCTCTCAACCCTGATAAGTCTTGCAATATAAAGGTTGAATGGCCTATCTTCTCACAGATCTGAAATGGTCCAAGCCACATTTTCTGAAATTTGGTATGCTTACCTTTATCTTCATGGGCCTTGTCCCATTTGAGAACTAAGTCACCAACTTGAAACTGTTTGGAACCGGATGAGGCTGAGTCAAAGGATGCTTTGATGATTTGTTGATGTTTGGCATGAGTGATTCTGGCTTTTTCCCTTTCTTCTTCTAATTTAAGAATTTGGTCATGTCTAAATTGGATGGAAGAAGAAGGAGTCTCTTCAATGTACTGTACTAGGGCTAAAGAGGGTAGAACAAGATTCGTAGGCAATACTGCTTCTTTTCCATATACCAGATTAAATGGGGAGGAACCTATAGAAGCCTTTTGTGTTATTCTGTCAGCCCATAATGCAAACACTAAAGATTTGTGCCAGTTTCTATGATTCTGTTCAACAGTTCGCTTAATGATTTTGATGAGATTCTTATTAGTAGATTCGGCTAAACCATTCCCCTGGGGATAATAATTAGCAGAATACTTCAGTTTAAATCCCCTTTTAATAGCGAAATCATATATAGCATTTCCTGAGAAATAGGAAGCATTATGAAAAACGAGAGCGTTTGGGACACCAAACCTGGTAATGATGAATTGGTCTATGAACTCGATGATTGCCTCTGAATTTGCTGCCTTCAAAGGAATAGCCTCCACCCATTTGGTAAAATAATCGGTAGCAGTGAGGATATACCTATGTTGTTTGGAAGATGGTGGAGTAATTTCCCCAATGATATCTAATCCCCATTGTTCAAATGGCTGTTCAATGTTGACAGGTTGCAGAGGGAAAGCTGATTTCCGTTGTCTTCCACTTGAAGTTTGGCAATTGAAACATTTTCTTACGTATTCATGAGCATCTCTAAACAGAGTAGGCCAATAATATCCAGCATGAATAACTTTGTGAGCTGTTGTGTCTGCTCCAAAATGTCCTCCTGCTGGTCCATCATGTAGCTCCTGCAAAACCTTTTGAGCTTCAGGTTTCTCAAGACATCTTAACAGAATAGAATCATAATTTTGTTTAAAAAGCACATCATCAATAAGAGTGAAATTCTTTGCTTTTAATCTAATGGCCCTTTTATTTTTGTAAGATAAATTTGGAGGAGCGTAACCGTTCTTCAAATAAAATATTAAATCTGCATATTGAGATTCAGAATCAGTGACACTTATCTGATTGATTGATTCGGTCTGATCCATATCGCTAGATTCAGGAATGTTTGATGCTCCTGCCAATATCCTGCAAAAACCTTGGCCCCTAACAATCTTTGCTGGCTTTATTTCTAAGTCATACTCTTGAAGCGCTGTGACCCAATTGGCCCTTTTTTCACCCAGTTCTTTTTGAATTAATAGTTGCCTTACCGCTGGGAAAGGGACTATTACTTTTGTGTGAGTTTTCAAAAGGAAGGGTCTGTAATGTTTGACTGCTTTGAATACAGCAAAGGCTTGTTTCTCCGCATCGGAATAATTTAATTCGGCACCCTGAAGGTTTGAGCTAAAAAATGAAATGGGTGCTTCTAAATTGTTGTCATTCGGTTGTGTGAGTACAGCAGCATATGAAGAGTTGGATGCGATAGTATACAATGTAAAATGATTAGAAAAATTAGGAGTATTCAAGGCTGGGGCATTGATTATTGATTGCTTGATATCATCAAAAGCTTGCTTTTCTTCTGATCCCCACTTGAATACTGAATTCTTCTTGATCATTGTCTGAAGTGGTAATACAATTTGAGAAAAATCTGGAACAAATCGTTTGACAAAATTAATCTGACCCAAAAATGACTGCATCGATTTTTTATTGTGTGGGAAAGGGATTTCAGAAATTTCCTTAATCCGATCGGGATCAATATAAATGCCATCTTTGGATACTATAAAGCCTAAGAGTTTTCCTTGATCAAGAGCAAAGAAAGACTTCTTTGGGTTCAGAGAAATACCGTATCTTTTGCATCGCTGAAAGATTTGATTTAAATCGTGCAAATGATTAGATCTCTCTTTAGAGAATACAGTTATGTCGTCTAGATAGACCACCACTGTTCTATTAATTAACCCTCTAAAAGCTGTATCCATAGCTCTTTGGAAAGTCGCTCCTGCATTTATTAGTCCAAAAGGCATTTTCTGATATGCATAGGTTCCCCATTTTGTTCTGAATGTGGTTTTAAGTTGGTCGTCAGGATGAACCAGAACTTGATTGTACCCTGAAAAACCATCTAGAAAGGACATCAATTCAGAGCCTGCCACTGATTGGAGAATTTGCTCCATAGTAGGCAATGGGAAATTGTCTTTTAAGCTCGCTTTATTCAAGTTCCTGAAATCAATACAGATTCGAATGTCGCCATTTTTCTTTCTGACTGGCACCATATTAGAGACCCAGTTTGAATGTCGGACCGGAAAAATAATCTTGGCTTTCAAGAGCTTGTTAAGCTCCGACTTTATCTGGCTCTCCAAATTTGGATGTATTTTTCTTAACTTTTGCTGAATCGGTTTCTGATCAGGAAGCATAGGAATGGTATGTTGGATAATAGATGTATCATATGTCTTCAAGTCGTCATATTTCCAAGCAAAGACCTGTTTTTTTTTTCTTAATAGTTTAATAAATGCTTCCTTTTCTTCCTGGGAAAGTCCTATTCCTAAGTTGATGTTTTGAGGAGCATCGTTAGTGCCTAGATTTATCAATTCAAACCTAAGGGTAGAACTTTGAAGCTTTGCATTAATTACAGGTTTAAACCTGTCTTTGATATCATAAAGGTCTTCAAGCTTTACCACTGGTTTAGGGACCGAATTTTCTTGAGGCGTTTCTTTCATTTGTAGATCATGATCATCTTCCTCAATAACTTGATTGTTATAGGATTTTTCCGAAGTTAGAAACTGCAAAATATCGTCGTCATGGTTAAATACTCTCCAATTAGTGACATTGTCAGGAATTGAAGGCCTAAAAAGTAATTCTACAGAAAATCTATCAAGGCTGTAGTCTTCAGAAGGTAGAAGCTTAGAAGCTACATTGGCTAGTAGGTCTGCTGCCGAATTTTGGGATCGAGGAATGGAAGAAATATTGAATGCTGAAAAGTGTGAGGTAAGATCCTGTACTAGCGATTGATAATGTTTAAGGTGATTCGAAAGGCAATGAATTGCATTTCTAACCTGTTTGACAATGATTTCTGAATCGCCGAATACTTTTAGATATCGCACTTCAAGGCCGATTGCTTTATATAATCCCTGGACTAAAGCTTCGTATTCGGCTGTGTTATTAGTGCACTCAAATTCTAACCTACAAGACAGCATTGTTTTTTCCCCTTGCGGACTAACCAAAATGCAACATGCTCCTGAGCCTTCACTGGACTTAGAGCCATCAAAATATAAAGACCAAAATAACGGAGTATTAACAAAAATATCTACATTTTTCTCAGCATCATTAAAACATCTGGACTTATCAGTTTGTGAAAAAATTTCAATCTGGGATGTAAAATGATTGACTGAAAAAGGAGATGGTTGGGCAACAAAGTTGCCAAAGAATGATTCTGACGAATAGTTCCCCAAAATGTTGTTGTTGAATGCCACAGGTTGGTTTTCTTGCTCAAATTCAGTAACTGTGTGGGTCATATGCTTCTCTCGATCGATCCTTATTTGATTTGGTTTTCCCTTGTAGGGAAGCCACATATGTGACCAATCTGTGGAAATATACCCATGCAGTTTTTCGGACCAATCTCTGCTCAAAATTAAACCATAAAATTCAGGTATGTCGACAATTAAGATGTCAATCCTCTGTACAATCCTGGGGTCGGCAGACAACCTGATGGTTACAGAATTAATTTCTCCCACAACCTGCACTTTAGTCCTATCCAACTGTACAATATGAATGGCAGACTTCTGGGGTTCAATGTTCAGCTTAGAGCAAACTGAAGCTGGCATTATATTAGATGAGGCCCATGAATCAATTAGACAGTTGTGCAGGTTTCTATTATAAATCTCATAAGTCAGCAGGAAGGGTGGAGTGTGAGAATTTGATTTATCTCCAATTAGAACTGAATCGGTAGCTTCAACCATACCTGCAGGAGGTTGGCCTGAATCGTTGGCAGCTCTTGCACTGGGAAGGGGAGTAGAGGGGACAACATTTAATTCTTTAAGAAGTAATTTTTGTTGATGCTTTAATTTGCTAAGTTCAAACATGGTTATATTTGCCTTAGTTTTCTTCATGTCATCAACAATGTTATATTCCATTGAATCAGATACCACTAATGTCTTAGATGTTGAAGGAGAATTAGAAGTTGAAGGCTGGTTTTGGGGAACTACTACAGGTGGCTTCTTTGGGGGGACTTTTTCCTTTGCTGTAGCAGCACCTGCGCTCCTCTTCTTTGAAGTTGCCTGGGCGGGTTCAGAAGTACTTTTACTTATTGTAGTACCGGAAAGGCTTCTTCTTCATTCTCGGTATCAGAGTTTGGGAGTATAAAATCCCACATACCTTGGCATTCAGCTACTTCTTCTTCATCATCGGTTTGTGAAGTTGTTTCCTCTTCCTCTTCTTCTTGCTCTGAATCTGCGTTAGATATAACATTAGGCGGCTTTGATTCAGTTTTCTTATAAGTTCTAAATGGTCTTTTGTTTGAGGTTTCGGCCACCTGCCTTTTTATCTCAACCATTTCGTTAGACAATGTTTTAAGGACCTTTTGTAAACCTTCCATGTCATACGGGTCCTTTGGGGTTTTCTTCTTGGAATCTTCTTTAAACGAGACTTTTTTAGCTTTTCTATCTTCCAAAGCAGCTTTCTTTTCTAGAGCATTGATGCGCTTTTCAACAGCAAGTGCTTCTCTCATGTTTTCAGCTAAGGTAGGTTTCCCAGCCCTGTCTACAAAGATGGCTATGTTGGCAGGTAGGGCTGTAATATACCATTCGCTTCGGATTTGTTCACTTGGTTTAGAAGCGGTAGGGATTTTATTCAGGAGTTTATTAAATCTGGCATTAAACTCCTTTATTGGTTCCCTGTGCTCTATTCTCAGATTGGAGAGGTCGTTTATTAAAGTAGCTAAGGACCTATCATCTCCATATTTGGTAAGAAACTGCTCTTGGCATGTGTTCCAACTGGTAATTGAACCAGAAGGTAAGGAAAAATACCAGGATCCTGCTGATCCTTGTAAGGTGTAAGGGAAGAGTCTTACAACAACATCTTGCTCTGTCACTCCTTTTAAGTTAACTGCTAACATAAAATTGTTGATGTGTTCTTCAGCCTGGGTCCCGTCATCTGGATTAAATTTAGGCAGCCATTTTTCGGGAGCATCGGGTAGATCATGCAATGGTGCAGGCATGTTGACTGCTCCTGGCCTAGTCCATGGGTCTGCCATTATGATAGCGACAGTGGTTGACATTACTGTTGGGATTCCAGATGTATGGGAAGGGATCAAAGATGAGGAGTGAATAGGTTGGGATATTGAGGCTTCTGATCCCTGATGAACGACAATTTGTAATGGGGGAGTGGATGGTTGACCTCGCAGAGGAGAAAATGCAATGGAGGACGTGGATGAAAGCTCTTCACTATCAGATCCTTCAGTAATTTTCTTCGCCCTTTTCCTTTTAGGTAAAGGAAACTCAGTGGGTTCAATACCGAGTTTTTCGCTCTGAAGTCTGGTGAGAGGGTGAGTGAGGTTGAATTGCGAAGTCGCACTGCTTTCTGATACCTCAGATTTCTGTGGTGAAATCGAGAAGCTCTGAAGTTTGTGGATTAGAGACTGGACTTCAGGTGATTCAAGACCTAATTGTTCTGTGGTATGATGGGTTTGAGCAGTGGTAGTGGATTCCCCTTCTCCTTGTTTGGATACCGGTGAACCAGTATGCAAATGGGAAGGTCGAGGGGATTCGGAGGGGGAAATACTCTTGGAATGGCTTATAGGTTTGGACTTATGTGCCATTCACAGTTGGGCCCTCCTTCTAGCGCCAAAAATGTTGATGCCCCGAAAATCGTTGCAACAACATTGGGGAAACCACCCGGTCCGGACCTTAGTACAGCTCCTTTTCCGTTTGGAATAGTGGCTCCGACTGGGGATAATGGGACCAGTTTCCCAAGAATTATAGGTAAACGGGATGGATGAGTAACTTATGATATATGGTGGTGATAAGCGAACAACTAAAACTATTGGGGAAATATACTAACTATAATCTAATCCCGGGACTTATCAATTATTAAAGCGTAGCGTTTGATAATCTGTGCTTTAAGGCAGGCATATAGATGACTCTAACGTTAAAGCATAGATGTTTAAACCATTTAAGATTGCTCTGCATAATTAGTTATGCAGAGTGATAATAGCGAATTACTACACTTTGTCATTCATATCATTGCTACATGCATGATTAAAAGAGAGGGCAAATCACGAAACATCCAATAGTGGAACGAAATGAATATTTGTTGTTACAGCGCATACATGTATTCAACAATAGCAAAAATAATAACACGGCAATTCATATAAGAGGAAAGAACACAGATGCAGATAAAAGTACCATGTAAGCTGCTTAACAATCCAGTATATTAATCGCTATGTCGCAGTCCTTCCTTCAAACCAGAAAGCATTCCAAACAAGAGACAATAGTGCGCAATTGTATAAAACAGCCTTCTCGTTAAATTAAGAACTGTCGGTCGAGTTTCACAAAAGAATATAGGCTGAAGCACAGTAGTGCAAACTTCAACCTTTAAGTCTATTACAAAATTTTACGACCCTTTCCGAAACAATGAAAGGGTCTATAAATACTAAGCTAATCTAAATATCTAAGAAACTGAAAAGCTATTAAATTGGCATCAATAAATATTTTCCATCTTCCTTGGCGATCTGGCAGTTGGCAGCAATGCTTCATTAGGTGGGCTCTTTGCCTTTAAACCTCAGCTGACATATCGCCAGCATTGGCTCTACTTCTGGTGGAGTGTTGAGACGCGAAGTGAGCTGGGCATCATATGTGGCATCCTGAATGTCGGGGATCAGGCATCCGAGAGCATCTGTTAAACATTTGAGGGCCGACCTTTGAGTGTGTGGCTTGATTAGAAAGAGCCAATATGCTTCGGAGGTTAAAGTATTTACTCCAGCGATTAACCTTCCCCTTTCCTCCAAGTCATGATAACTTGTTTGTTCAATCATGTTTGCTGTTGTTATGCTTCCAGGTGTGCACTGGGAGATCATGTTTGCCAAATAGAGTGTATTGTTGACCAAATCAATCATATTGCTGGCAATCATTTTACACCTTGAAGCTGCCCTTTCCGCTTTCATCACCTGAGTGTTCCACTCCGTGAAGAGTATGTCTTTGTATGTCTCATAGATTCTAGGCAAGTTCGCTGCCTTCCCCACATCAGTATCTTGCCAATCAAGATATCCGGTTATAGTTTCTTCGGCCTGATCTAGCTCATTTCTGGCTTTCTCTATCTGCTGACATACTACTGTAGATATTTCGCATAATGGCTCAGCCTCTGTAAGTTGCTGGCATAGGAGTCTAATCTGAGATATTAATGCGCCATTTATTTGAGCTGCTTCTGCTCTGAAATCCTCCACTTTCCGGGTGCCCTTGATGTCTTCAAGCTGCGCTAATAGTCGAGCTATTTGCTCGTCTTTTGATTTCGTCATCAGCTCATTCGCCTCTCTCAACTGTGCCAATGCCTCCGACAATTCTTTCTGCTTCTGGATTGCGCTCTGGTCGATTCTCTGTTTTTCAGTCTGCAGTTGCTGGGTTAATATATTGTTTTCTTGCTGTTGTGCCAGCAACTGCTCTTCTACCTGCGCTGCCTTGTTTTTCGCCTCGGTTACTTCTGCCTGTAATGCACAAATTTCCTGGTCCTTAGTCTTCAATAGAAGACTTACCTCCGATGCTTTGTCAATAGTTGCTGCAGAATAAGCTCCCGCATACTGCGACAGCTTTGTTAGATCATCGGAGGGATCCAATTCCTCCTTCCAGACTACATTGCCCGTGATTGTTTGCTCAGGAAAGATAGAAGGTTGATCAAGCCTTCGTCTCTTCCTTGAGCGCTTAACAACGGCTTTATATTTTGGGCTATAGAAAACATCCAAGGGAGGAATATCTTCCACCTGGAGAACAATTTGATCGGAAGGGTCTATAGTAATTACCTCAACATCCTTTGAAATGGGTGGGCCGCTGGTTCCGCTTAGAACCTGAGAAGAAGTGGTATCTGGTACATCGCTTGTCTTAGAGGTGTCTGTATCTTTGGAGCCTTCCTTTCCACTGATAATGGAATCAAATTGGTTCCATTGTTTAAGAAATTCAGGATCAATGGAGGTCTGTTTATGTTGCTCTGTCTGGGATTTGCTCCGCTCTTTTTCTTGTTCTAACCTCTGCTGCTCCTCTAACTCTTTTCGCTGCTGCTCCTCTAGTTCTTTTCTTTGTCTCTCTTCTTGCTCCCTTTTCTGCCTATCTGCCAATTCCTTTTTCTGCTTATCTGCCAATTCTTTCTTTTGTTTCTCCTCTTCTTCTCTCTTCCTCTGTTCCTCTATCTCTTTCTGCTTTCTCTGTTCTTGATCCTTCTGCGCCTTTTACTGTTTTTCTATCTGCTCCTTCTTCTGCCTCTCAGCTTGCTCTTTTCTTTGCTTTTCTGCCTGCAGCTTCTTTTGCCTTTCCTCCTGTTGTTTCTTTTGATCATTAGTTGTAACAGGATGTTGGCTCGTCTGTTGCCGACCAGGCTCGCTTGAGGAAGACGCTGGGGTTGTTGTCAATAAATCTAGAGGCAGAGTTTGCAACCTCTGCTCTCTAAGTTTATTGAACTCAGTTAACGTCTCATCATTATATCTCATTCTAGCAAGCTCTTTGGTCTGGCCTATTGTATCGGCGGCGACGAATAGGTCATCAAACATATCCTCTTGATGATCAATTTTTGTTAATTTGGCCTGTTCTAGGGCAGTATAGACAGTTTTACGTGGATCATAGAGTCTGCTTGGGATAGTGGCCAGGGATAAAGCTTGCATCTTTGTTGCCTCTTTTTCTGCATGCTTGAGATCATGCAAAGTAAAAACACCAATTCTCAAGGGAAAAGAGGGCCAGCCCCTCTTCTTTTCTTTCTTGAGAGTTTGTGTGACACTCTCGGCCATAATCTGGTAGGAGATTTCTCGGGCCAACAATTTGTCTGGAACATACAAAGGGAGAACATGCGGCTTGGCTTGGCTCCCATAAACCCTAATATAGGTAAAATGCTCTTCTCCAAACCAACCTGCTACAGCTGGTAAGTCGAAGGAAGCCAAATAGGAGATTTTGGGAATAGGCCGATCAAAAATGGAATAATGAATGGGAACCATAAAACCATTGCAAATTTGATACAAATGGTCCTTGTAAGAGGACTTCCACAATTTCTGGTGGTACAAATGAATGGGTGAGGGGTCTTGGGTGGTCCACCTCCAACCGAGGATAGGAAACTCAGAATTA
Organism: Pinus tabuliformis; assembly: GCA_031772625.1. NCBI lineage: Eukaryota > Viridiplantae > Streptophyta > Pinopsida > Pinales > Pinaceae > Pinus > Pinus tabuliformis. The sequence goes on from CM062810.1 coordinate 606,919,741, forward strand.
AAACACAAAGTATCCATAATGTAAGCACTATAATAAAACGGTGGGATTTTCCTTTCAGTAACTCTGGATTTGGCTCTAAAGTCACGAACAGCTACGGCCAACTTATCAGAAAGAATGGTGGCCCAATCCATGATTATACTATTAACAGCTGCTTCCATCAGAGGAACCATTTCTATGTCGAAATTAGCAGAGTCATGTAACCCCCATAGCCTACACATCATAATCCCCGCATAGCAATAGGGAGAAGCCAAAGAATCGACGGAGTACTTACCCGAGCTTTCGTGCTTGTGTTTGGCCGGATTCTGCCTCCAATCCTGGATTGGTTCAGATTGTACTTCATTCTCGGCTGCAAATTTCTCCACGAAGGCTTTGTTATAGATTTTCTCTGGCTCGGGCAGATGATACATTTGCCTTAGGTGCTCTGGCTTGAACGACCCGAAAATCCTTCCATCCCTTGTGTGAAACGTTCTATCGATGATTGGGATTTCCTCGATTGCCCAGCGCACTACATCAGTGTAGGGAAGGACCTGCTCTCTGGCTGCTATCCTGTGGAGGAAGGAATCGGCCAAGTCTTTGAGAGTAGCATCGGACTTCTTCAGTACATCCACACTAGCTTCTGTCACTATTACTTTCGGTTGCTCAACCTCTAATAGATTATATGTGCCCTGCCATGAAGTCTTAGTGAGACCAGTGCACGTAGTGTCTGAAATTAGGCCTTTCTTCTTATCCGCGACAGCTTGTCCTGCAACAGATGCAGCAGCGGAGCCCGCGGTCCTCTTGGATTTCTTCCCCATCATGCTCAGGCTTCTCTCAACAGATGAATTCTACACAAATGCAAGAGAAATCGTAACAAGGAAATAACAATGACAATCCATAAAGGGAAAGATATATCATTTGAAGCGTGGTGAGATTAATTCTCAAAAGTGGCTGCGGATCCAATCACTGGAAAGATATTGCAGATGCATTAATGGTGATTTAAGGCCTGCTACCCATTAAATGAGTATCACACCGTTATCCGGCTGAATGACCCCCTTAAGCGTGCAACAGATATTTTGGCGGTTAAACGCAAGTGTTCGTTAATCGAAGGGACATGGTTTTAAATACACATGCATTACCTTATCCCTGCATTTAATGGCATTTTGAAATTTGCGCTTTATCAACCGGATATCAATATAACTTTAAGGCTTCAAGCGATGAGTTTTTGAGAATTCCGACCACCGATGAGCGGTATCGCATCGCATCGGGGAATAGATGCTACACAATTATTAGGAAAAGATCCTGCCGAGTGCCGATTGCGACATCGCATCGGACTAGCGCGTGGAAACATTACAAAGTGCATATGAAGTGATTCGCCGATTTCCGATTGCGATATCGCATCGCATCGGGGGTAAGACCCGAGCGCCTTATCAAAGTGCATGGGATTCTGCCGACGGCCGATAGCGATATCGCATCGGGTCGAGCGTATAACCTAAAGCGTTTCTTCCCACATGAGGCAGTGCCGATAACCGATCGCCGATATCGCGTCGCGTCGGGGCGTGAGTTATGTGCCCTTTTTAGGTGTGCATGGAATATCGCCGATCGTCGATATCGATATCGCATCGGCGGAGAACAAGGTGCCGTTTTAATGTATTTCTCATGTCATTGTGATATGCGATCTTGCGATCGCTTTATCGCAATAACAAAAGATTGCTTTATTATTGGAACACTGTTATTCAAAAAGGATTAAATACATAAACTCATTTGATTATCATACCCTTTTGAACACAAAAGCATTGATGCCAATTAAATTTTAAAAGGGACCCATTCCATATGTTAGTTTTTTGTGTGAATGAAAATATTATGAAATGGGGGGGTTGTTGTAGAGCACAACACCACCATATTCAATGCATCTTCTCCCACCTATACATATTTTCTTGTAAAACAACTCTTTTAGCTCCCTTCTGCACAATATTGATGAAACAAAATCATGCATTGTAGGAGGAGGAGGGTAGTCATGACAATTCTTCTTGCAAAATTCCTGTAACATGTCACAATGAAGTTGGAATTCAACGTAATATCAACAACAACACGTGTCATAGATTGTATTAGGACTAATAAACCATGGTGTCAATTTCTGAAACATCCTTATGGATATCTTGACATGGTGATTTATTTCCTGACATTCCTCAAACAATGCCAAAATTCTGTCATTTCTATAATGTGCTTAGCGTGATCTATATACTCACCTCTAGATATGTGATGTCGTACAACATGCTTTCTATATGGAATAACACGAGAATGGATCTCCCAAAACTCTACCACAAATGATTTGATTTGTGTTGTAAGCTTGTCTCGATAGGATTGCTTGGTGATAAGAGCCTAACAAGAAACTTCATCATTTTCATTTACTCGAACCCTAACTTTGGTAGGCTTTGTGCAATATTTTTCTCGAGACATGGAGCAATTTTGACATTGTTGCCAATTTTTTTTGCCTTGATGTACTTGGTGCAACAATATTAGTTGTAATTTCCCTACGAGCAACTTGAACATTGGATTTTCTTGATTTTCAAAACATAGATGATGTCTTTGATATATTTTTAGTGGCATTCATATGTATCTTCCTACTTTTAGCATCTTGGATACCCAAAAGTTTTGTGGTGTGTTTTAGTTTCTTCTATTTGATCTACCCATGCAGTATCTGAGCTTTTGCAACAATTGAATGTCTCTCAAAATATTGTTGAATAATGTTACTAACATGCTCTCTAATAGTGCAGTCAGGGATAGGATCCCCAAGGTCATCTTTTGTGCTTGCATCCAAATTTTATAAAAACCTACCACCCCTTTCCAAACTAGTGCAACTCCCTATTATCCTATCAAATTAAGAGGGCACAACTCGTTCTTCTTGTGGTTGATCAACTTGATAGGGCACATCTTGTGCCTCACGTGGTTGATCAATTTTCATCCCTACATAGTGGAATACAAAATATAAAATTGAGTTAATCATAAGTATTTAATAGTAGATATATAGGTTTATTTAAGAAACAACCATGGGTGGAAGGTCATGATATGATTGGCAGGGTATTCCCCTTGTTTTCCTTCGAATTTAGGGATATCCTATGATAACTTGGTTGGCATGGGGGGGCATTGTTGATTATGGGAAATGGGATCATTTGTGAGTTTCGTTAAATCTGGGAGATTTAAGGAAGCGACAAATGGTATCTTGTTGGTGTTAGCCATGATGTAATGACCTTGTGTGTTGGTGTTGGTATTGGTATTGGTACCCTGTACGGTAGTATTGGTTGGAGTACCCTGTAGGGTGGGGTTGGTTGGAGTACCCTACAGGTTAGTGTTTGTGTTTCCTTGAGGGTTGTTGGTGGGGGTGCCTTGAGAGGAATTAGATCCCAATAAGGTGGCTCCAAGAATGGATGTGCCAAACAAGGTGGCATGGTCATGTCTTTTGCATCGGAATGGTAAGAGACCAGACACTCCTCCTAGTAATGGTGGGAGATATTGTAGGGGCCTCGAGTGACGGGTAACCTTGGGTCGCCTAGTTCCATAATAAAGGTACGGGAAAATATAGTAAGGGGGGTTTTCTCTTAGAAAAAAATGAATCACATGCATAAGACAAATCGAAAAATAAATGGTTAATTTTCCTTTTAATACTAGTGTGTGAAACAATCAACAAAAAAGGTTTTGTGAGGTTTTCCATATGAGAAAAAATATTAATAAGACCTAATGTCCTTCTGCGTGAGGTTTTCCATATGAAAAAAAATATTAAGAAGACCTAATGTCCTTTTGCTCAAGTAGTGACTGGGCCTTGTGAATATTTTATAGTAGGTACCAGAGCATCATCCCTAAAGTACCAGTGATGCTTCCAGCAGCAAAAAACCAACCAAGGTATGGAGAGGGTTATAGTGGGGGGTACTAGGGCTGCATCCCAAAAGTGATGGTGACGATTCCAGTAGTCTGACCAAAATCGCCTCAGGTGGATTTCTCCCGCACCCGTTACCTATAGGGAAAGATGCCTTAATATTTGGCCACTAAATGTTGGAATTGATGATGCGTTATAGAGGCATTGATGATGTAGGTGTTGTGTTGCAGTGTTTGATGTTTGGCATTGATGTCAACCTAGGCATGTGTTTGTTATAGCACCATTTACCACCTTTTGTAGATTTGATGTTCTATGATATCGTCTAGGGAAACCCTTCCCTACCAGACTTGGTCCATTTTCTAAAAACCAATGTTTTAAGTCCCATACGTGATTATTCCCTATCTAAATCGCGTGTACACGTGGGTCAGCCTATACCCAACCCACGTAAATGTGTTAAAACATTAAAAAATATATAATATCCCTTAATTCGGGTGGGGTTTACGGGTTTGATCGGATACCCACCTATTATAGCCCGTGGCCCAACTGAAAAAACTAATTTAGAGAAGTATAAATACATATCCATGGGAAGGCCTAAGGGAGGAGGAAGGATTAGTTATTGATATTATAGTCGACTGCATCCTTGATCAAGTATGAAGATATCCTTGTGCCTTCTGCACAACCAGTCATAGGAAACCCTTGTTTCCTTCTTGAGATGTTCATCGTTCCTTCATGACATCGTTGTGTATACTTATGGAGGAGGATTATTGAGGCCTGGGTAGGACGGATCCAGAGGACGGTTTTTCTTGGAGTCGGTGGACGACTCAGGTTGCGGTTCTTCCGTATTTTCTTTAGCTTACATTAATAAAGAGGCGTTGTCTTGTTCCTGGTGATTATGGTCTTTATGCATTAATTTATGTCATGATTTTCTTATAAAATATCACGTTAATGCTTATTTGCTTACATGCTTATATGATCTAACGTTGATATCATGAACATGCTTTCAGCTGTTTTTGGTGTATATGCTTTGCCTTGAATGAATTGCAGGTCTTAAATCGTAAGGAAGAGCAGAGGGTTTGAACCCCACGGGAATGAACTCAAATGTAGGACCTATGGGCAAGACCTTCTGTACCAAGTTTAACTGTTTAAGTATTAGGGATGCTTGTTTGTGTGTCTCTTTATGCTGTATGCCCTCCGCTCTATTGTGGTTCCCAACTCAAGACCCTAGGGTGATTCTACCCGAAACAATGTTGCAGTTGGCTTAAGTGTGCAAATGATTGTGATGTACTCTTTGATGGATGGGCTTACAAATGTAATCTTATGTTGCTTGGTTTTGGTGTTGGTGTTACCATGGTACAAGTATCCTTGGTGTCAACTTAACCATGGTATCTGCCTATGGTATTGAGCTTGCAGATTACCACGGTACAAGGGTCCATGGTATTGGATTAAGCATGATATGTACCCTTGGTATTGACCTGTAGTTTACTATGATACATGTGTCCATGGTATTGGGATAACCATGGTATTTTCCCAAGGTATTGATTAGATATTATTGATGATATTTTAACTTATATTCTTGTGGATTGATTTGGTGAGTGGATTGATTGATGGTGTGAGTGTACGGGTGGAGTGAATGAGTGCTACATTACTTTACATAGATTATTAAAAAAATGTAGCTGAGTTTAGAATGTGTATATTAGATTTTATTATTCATATTAGAGATGTTTCTGGGTTGTTCGTGGTGAGCAAGTTTTAAGAACCCAGTCTGAAACATTCTAAAACATGGTTCACATGGAGGAGTTGGAGGCGTTGAGACTTCATGCTTGCAGAGACTAGAAGACAATGATTAGAGGAGGATAACCTCAATCCAATGGGTTGGATAGTCCATTGGATGTTGGGCAAGGCTCGTTGGTGGTGAATGCTTCCAGTAGATGTTTATCTATAAAGTCATGTGAGTAGGTACTTCTCAGCTGATGCATGTTAGCACACTGTTGTAGGAGTTGAGTATTATAGCTAGTGGGTGCTAGCTACTCTTTGTAAAAATTTGTTCAGTATAATAGAAGATTTGACCAACAACAACAAGTTGCTTTTTTCCCTGGAGAGGGTTTTCCACTAGAAAATATTGGTGACCTCTTATGTGCATGTTTTTCTTGTTGATTCTTTATGGTGCTTTTATATGGTGATTTTTCATGCTTTGATACTTTGATTTCATGATGGTTTCATAAGCATAACCGATGGATTACTGAATCTCTTGTTTTGGTAAAAAGAATTAAAAGTTAAGTAAGTCCTATTACTACTGATTCGCCCCCCCAGTAGTAAGGCCATTTCCAAAAATTGGTATCAGAGAGGGGTTCTCTCGGTGAATCTTGATCTCTTGAGAGCAGATTGTGAGTCATGGCGAAGAACAAGAGGAAACAACCTAAGAAGAAGAAGTGATGCAAACAAAGCAAGAATGTTGTAAAACCTAAAGAGCCTCTCCTCTTCGTGAAAGGTATGGTAGATATTACTTTCAATCATGGACATTTTCCTTGCCAAGCTAGTGATGATGATTTTGGGATTATATAAGATGAAAATAATCAGTGTTTTGAAGTTGATTCCTCAAGAAGTGAGGAAGGTGTTTTTCCAGTGCAGGAATATGAGGATGATGAATTTAAAATATTAGTAACCCTTGAGGTTGAAAACAAAGCTCAAGCAAGGCTAATTGAGAAACCGACTTTAGAGAATAGAGATATAAAGAAATTACTTCAGATTCTTGAGGAGAAAGAATATACCTTCAAAGAAGAAAAATCAGATTTGAAAAATAAGTTAGAGAAAGCAAGGAGAATTGAAGAGGAGATTGGGAGCCAACTAAAGGAATAGATCAACAATTACAGAAAACATGAAGCATTAAAAGAAGAAGGTAGATAAAGTCAAAAAGGAGAAAATTAGGAAAAATTGAAAAGCCCAAAGCAGAAATTTCAAGAAGCAATGAAGGAAGCCATCATCAAGATCAAGAAACAAGTCAAGAGACAAAGAAGGTGCCAAGAAAAGTTTTGATAAATACAAGGTGTTTTGGTTGTTAGAAATTTGGGCAGATTTTTGCAAATTGCATAAACAAAAATACAAATATTTTCAAGCAAGGCATGATGCCAGATCCAGATAAAACGCAAGCAGTTCATCAAGGGAAAGAAAACCCATCATCCTCCAGGTATAAAAATGTTTTATATGGGTACTGTTATTTATGCAATGAATTTGGGATAAAGGTATTCATTGTAAAAAGCAACCATTTTTTCCTTATTTTGGTCATATCAAATGTTATTTTCGTAATAATTTAGGCCATAAGGCCAAAGACTATAAACTACCTATTGCCATCATGGAGTCCAGATTGAAGAAAAGAAGTCATGGTGTGAATGCTTCCAGCATGTATCAAATAAATTTGCAGGTGAAAGCCAAGAGAATCTGGAAAAGAAAGGAGCAAAAAGAAATTTGAGGTTAGCTCAGCCTCAGGGGGAGTGTGAAGCAAAAGAGCTTATATTCAGGGGGAGCTCCTCTAAGAAAATAAATCTTCATCAGATTTGACAATGTTTGTTTGGGAGCAAAGGTTTGAGAATTGATTTTATCTTAATCTATATCTTTTGTTTTAATATGCACATGGAATTATGAATATTTTCCTGCACAAAACAAAATTGATAGTTATCTCTTAAGAATAAATAATTAAAAATAATAATAATAAAAAGAAGGGGTAGAGAATATTGGAGTGCTTCATAATAGAGGGTCAAAATATTAGCAAAAATTCTTATTTTATGAAGCTTGAAAGGTGTAATGTAAATATTTGTGAAAGTTTTTCCAAGAAAATGAATACCCTCACACAAGAGATTCTGGATAACATTGACAATGTGCATAACATCAGGATATTCCTCTTGATCCACGATCGTTGCATCAGAATGCATCTTGAATATTTCCATAATCCAACACTTAAAAAATAATGTAATGATGCAAAGGCTAGTTTAGACATCCCATAGTAGATAGCTCAGGTTTGATTGCCACATTGTTGGATTCTGAACCTCACAAATCACCATTGGCTATGGATGGAGGTAACACAGGCTAGGGCCAAGAAACTTGCAAGATTTATAGTTGGTACTATATTCCTTGGTATTAATAAAAATGAGGAAGAAAGACTAAGATTGCAAAGATCTATACCAGAATACACAGAGGATATGCAATTTATTTTATGAAGCGATGCAGTAGGACACAAATACTTTAAATAATTCACTAGTGATATGGTCATATTTTTAATTCGCCTCTCAGGGCATAGAGACAGATTCGTTCCAGTAAATCAGTGTTTCATGTGAATGCTTTAGAGGTTTTGTGTTAGGTCCCTATAATACTAGTGATTACCCCATTACTATTGTAGTTGTATCCCTTATTAATATTGTTGTGCCCCTATTGTCCCCATATTGTTATTACTGTGCCCCATAGAATCCCTCTATTGTTATTTTTGTGCCTTTATATTATTATTGTTAGGTCGGCTTGGTTATATTGTCACCCCTTAGACTCCTATATATAGAAAGGAGGTTTTGTCATTTGAATCATCCAAGAATCATTCATTTGTGTAATGTAAAGGAGGTTTCCCCCTCAAAGACGTTGAATTCTAAGGCGTTGATCTATTTTTTCTATCTTTTTGTGAGCTGGTTTCATAACATTTGGTATCAGAGGATGATAAGATGACCTATGAGCTAATTGAGTACCAGGACAAGAAAATAATTCTGTCCAAAAATGCATTTTCATGGACTCCAGAAGCAACAAAGGCCTTCAAACATCTTAAATAGGAAATGTGCCAAGCACTGGTCTTAGCTACACCGGACTTCAAAAAAACCTTTATTGTGGAATGTGATGCTTCAGGAAATGGAATTGGTGCTGTTTTAATGCAAGATGAAAGACACATTACTTTTGAAAGTCGTCCAATCAAGGGAAAGTTTTTACACAAAACTATTTATGAGAAGGAAATGTTAGCAATACTGCATGCACTTAAGAAATGGTGACCCTACCTAATGGGAAGATACTTCAAGGTAAAAATGGATCATGATAGTAAAAAAATGTTTGGAAGGATATCTTCGTTGCTTTGTATCTGATAAATAGACACAATGGGTCAAATGGTTGCCTCTAGCTGAATGGTGGTATAACACTTCCTTCCATACAACAACAAAAATGACCCCATTTATGGCACTTTATGGATATCAGCCACCATCCATCACATCATATTTAAGAGAAAATTCTAAGGTTCAAGCAGTGGAACATCACATCGAGCATCAACAACAAGTCCTCCAACTCTTAAAGGATAACCTCGTGTTGGCGCAGAATAGAATGAAACAATTGGCAAATCAACATCGCAACGAAAGAAGTTTTGATGTAGGTGACTAGGTATTCCTACGGCGACAACCATATAAACAAATGTCTCTCAAGCAAGCTAAGAAGGATAATAAATTATCATCGAAGTATTATGGTCCGTACAAGATGTTGCAAAAGAATAGTACTATGGCATACAAATTGGAGCTTCCTGAGCTTCTTGAGTGCACCCAGTTTTCCATGTTTCATGTTTAAAGAAGGTTATAGGTGACAAGCTCCCACTTCAAACAATATTGCCAGAACTTGACGAGGAAGGAAAAATTATATTGGAACTGGAAGCAATCATAGAAACAAGAACTCGACATCTACGAAATCGATCAATTTCGGAGTATCTCATCAAGTGGAAGAACTTATCCGCTGAAGATTCCACATGGGAGGATGAGAATTTTATACAGAAGCATCCGGAACTACTGAAGCGTTGAGGAAAACACTTTTTTGAAGGAGAGGGGCATGTTAGGTCCCTATAATACTAGTGATTACCCCATTACTATTGTAGTTGTATCCCTTATTAATATTGTTGTACCCCTATTGTCCCCATATTGTTATTACTATGCCCCATAGAATCCCTCTATTGTTATTTTTGTGCCTTTATATTATTATTGTTAGGCCGGCTTGGTTATATTGTCACCCCTTAGACTCCTATATATAGAAAGGAGGTTTTGTCATTTGAATCATCCAAGAATCATTCATTTGTGTAATGTAAAGGAGGTTTCCCCCTCGAAGAGGCTGAATTCTAAAGCGTTGATCTATCTTTTCTATTTGTTTGTGAGGTGGTTTCATAACATTTTGGTATCTAATCGATCACGTTTGATCTAGTCAAGGAATTAATGATCATTTTTTATTGGAGTGGCCTAAGTAAGTCTATTGGCATGATGACCAATGTTTAGCAAAGAAATAATTTTTTTTTTGCTTATCAATTTACTTAATTGATTTGGTCACTATGTTTTTAGTTAATGATTGCCAAAATGAATTAATGTGGACATTAATGGCTTGAGCACAATCTTGTTGATTTGGCCCTTAAATATTGTGAACGCGTGATCTAGAAGTTGTGAGCATCATTAAATGAGTACATAAGTTATTTTTGCCACATATTGATGGAAAGCATTGTAATGGCTTGTCCCATTCTTTCTAGTGTGAATACACTTACAAGTGTACTCAAGGATCAGATCTGATTGAATAGTTGGATTTGGCTATACATTTATTGGCTTGTTGTAGGATCCCTTGGAGATCGAAATAGTCATCTGGAGGAAACCGCAACTCCCGGAGGTTTTTTATTCTGTACAACATCTTATTACAGGAATCGATGGATGGCCCAATATTGGGTTGAGAGTTTAGTTTTCATATTGTTCACATATCTAGTCGGAAATCCTTGCGACAGGGAAAAAGGTAGAGGCAACAATGGCCATAGAAGGTGATATTCACCAAGAAGAGAGTCCCGAAAGTGATATTTCCTATGAGGATGATGATGCTAACAACGGAGAAGACAATATGCTGATTGGAAGTCTTGAGAAATCCCAAAACAAAGCTAGTAACGTCCCTCGAGGATTTAATGCAGAGTATGAGGGTCTACTATGCAAAATAGTTTCCATATGTTGAAATATTCAAATGGCTCTCATATGGCCATGATGGCAAGCATCCAAATTGTAATTCATCTTACTTTGGTTGGAAGGAGTTCTCCTTAACATTAGAGGATGACATATATATTTGATTCCGATATTTTCAAGATGCATAAGACATGGAGAAATCCATCAAAGAGAAGTGCCCATATAAGATAGATATTGGAGCTATGTACAATGTTGATCCTGCAAAGAGACACGCATACACTCAAGTGGGAGACAATTGTTTCACACTTGTGGAAAGGGAATCGGTATTTGATATATATATGAAAGATTATGATGATATATGATATTGTTGCTCTAGAGCCGATGTTTGTTTAGATTGTTGGACTTTTAGGACAATTGCTATTAAAGTTATAGAGACTTCTCTTTGAGAAGATTTTTTTTTTCAACATATCCTTTGGGATTATAGTGGTCATCGTGGTGTTCATTATTGGGTCTATGATGGAAGGGCACGAAGGCTAACCAATGAGCAGTCCAAAATTATCGAAGTAGTGCATGCACAGGTATAATCTCTACATGGAAGGTTTTTCATTGTTAATGAGCTTCAATGAGGCTCCGGAAAAAAAAAAAATATATATATATATATATATATATATATATATATATATATATATATATAAAAACAAATAAAAAAAAAAAAAAAATAAATAAATAAATAAAAAAATTAAAATGAAAATTAAAAAATAAATAAAATAAAATAAATAAAAATAAATAAATAAATAAATAAATAATAATAATAATAATAATAATAATAATAAAATAAATAAATAAATAAATTTCATCCATAAAGTTTGATGTTGACTGGGGAAACAACCATCCAATTGGGGCAGAAGTCATTGAGAAACAAAGACAACAATTTATGCATAATTTGGTGTATTTATATATGAGTTTTGCTTCTATATGGAGTTTTTAATCAAAGATGAACAGAGGGGATGTGATGTAGGTGCATGTGCGTGAAGTATGTATGAGCATTGGTGTTATTAACTTGCTATGGGATTAAATATGCAACACAGAAAATGAAAACCTTGTGCACTTGATAAAGTTAGATTGTTATCAAAATGTTAGTCAAGGAAGAGAAATGTGGTATATCATCAGATCACCTAAGCATTGAAGGAAAAGATCATTTTCTCTTTACTGTGGTTGTAAGGTTTTCATGAATGAACTTGTGAGTGGTCTACATATTGTATGACCGGCATATGAAATAAAACTATGGATAAAGTGCACAGAGGAAGTGTATTATTGTTCAGATCAAATGGAAAGATCAATGATAGTATAAATCGTAAGGTACGATGAGACAAAATATGTAGTGATCGGTAGTGAAAGTGTCTTGATGTCTCAGTTTCTAATGCGATCTGGTAGCTGTTCAGAATGTTGAAGGGATTAGACTTGTGCATAATGTATCTATAATGTTGTTTGTGTTATGTTCATATTTTTCCTGAGCTTGCAATCAACTAATGATACATGCCAACTAATACAAGTTTTTTAATTATTCTTGTACCCAAGGTGATCTCTAAGGTGAAAAAGGGAACACTTCTCATGTATGATATGTTCCATTTTTTTTTTGGCGATGCAATTGATCTTCTCTAGTAAGATCTTTTTGAAATGTGATTTGACTAAAGTTTTCTCCACGAGGAACGCTTGTAGAACCTGCGAGCTAGAATGGACCTATTATTTATTCACTCACCAATTCAGTCGTTGACATTACCTCCGATTTGGGCTTCCAACCTTACTAAACTCCTATTGTAAGGGAATTAAAAACGTGATTAGATGGAAACTGTAGAAGTTGGAGAGTGTTAACCTATATAAAAACAAAGAGAGGAGAAAATATTTAATTGTTGGTGGTCATGATAGAGTTTTCATTGGGTTTTATGTTTCTAGCATTTTTTTTTTTTTTTTCAAGGGATAAAATGAAGTAAATATCTGATGCAGGGATAATGTTTTGGTGTAGCTATTACACTCATGTGTTGAAATTGCTAATAATAGGCTGCAGTTCATGTAGAAGTGTATGTGTGTTATGTATTAATGTATCGGTCATATGCTACATTTTTTGTGTCCATAACAACCATGTATCACACTTTTGAGGTTTTGTAATAAATGTCAAAAAAATTTGGTCATGACATGTGAAATCATAATGTAGAGTCATTTGATATCATGTAAATGCATATGAAGCACTGTAATCATGTATTCAAGTCAATGAGTCCATGATGTTAGTGATTAGTGATAGGTAGAGTCATGTATCAGTCATGTGCACTGAATATCCTTGTACTCCATTGATCTAGTCCTTTGGTCAAGAGTTGGTCTGTTGGTCCATGAGGTAGAAGATTTCAACAAGAAGGCATTCTTTACAGATGGTTATGATGCTCAGCAAGAGCATGTATGATACAGTCGTGATGGCTATGTTGTTGATGTTGATGCCTATCTCATGTTTGTTGTTACTATTGATGGTTACATGTATGATTGTTAGTGTTTTGGCCAACATTTTTCATTGTGGGATCATGATGGTGATGATGATCAGGGGGCACATGTCCAATATTTTTTACTGGTGACATTGATGGAGAGAGTGATGCTACTCATGGAGGATTTTATTGCTACTAATTATGATATGTTGTTGTTGTTATCGTGGCCTTGTCTTCATGCATGTGGTGCTCCTATGCTTTTGATGAGGACATGTATATCAAATGATGTTGCTACCTTAGTTGAGAAGTGATGTTGATATGGTTGGAGTTGTTGATTATATTTGTTGTTTTTGCTTATGATGTGTTGTCGTTGATGGTTATGTTTCTACTTGGGAGTATATTGTTGTTGTTATATTCATTCGTTGATGCTTTATGTTGGTGATTGGATTTGTTGTGCTGTATGTTTCTATGAGGAGCGAGTGAGTTGAGTGATTCTTACGATGTGTTGCCTCTAATTTTCATTTGGAGAGTAAGTGTTTCTATCCTATTTCTGATGGATATGGTTTTTTGGTGCTTTACACTACTTTGAGGAGTGTATTGTTTGTTGTTGCATTATGATTTGACCTAGATAGTGTTTAGGGGGAGTTATTGATGATCAATAGAGTTATGATGTCATGCCCTTTTCCATTGATGTCAAAGGGGGAGTATCTATAGGATTTAGTTTCAAAGGACATTATCAGTTGGTTGGTTCAGTCGAGGTTTCCATCAATGCTAAAGGGGGAGATTTTTGGCATTGATGATGTGTTGCAGAGGCATTGATGATGCAAGTGTTGTGTTGCAGTGTTTGATGGTTGACATTGATGTCAACTTGGGCATATGTTGCAGTTGGCTTGAGTGTGTAGATGATTATGATGTACTCTTTGATGGATGGGAATATAGATGCACTCTAATGTTTCTTGGTTTGGGTGTTGGTGTTACCATGGTACAAGTATTCTTGGTATCATCTTAACCATGGTATCTGTCTATGGTATTGAGCTTGCAGATTACCATGGTACAAGGGTTTTTGGTGCTGGCTTAATAATAATATTGACCTGGAGTTTACTACGATACAGGTGTCCATGGTATTGGGATAACCATGGTATTTTCCCAAGGTATTGATTAGATATTATTGATGATATTTTGACTTATATTCTCGTGGATTGATTTGGTGAGTGGATTGATTGATGGTGTGAGTGTATGGGTGGAGTGAGTGAGTGCTACAATAATTTACATAGATGATTATACATATGTAGCTGAGTTTAGAATGTGTATATTATATTTTATTATTCAGATTAGAGATGCTTCTAGGTTGCTCATGGTGAGCAAGTTTTAAGAACCCAATCTGAAACATTCAAAAATGCGGTTCGCATAGAGGAGTTGGAGGGATAGAGACTTCATGCTTGTGGAGACTAGAAGAAATTGATTAGAGGAGGAGAATCTCAATCCAATGGTCATTGGATAGTCCAATGGATGTTGGGCAAGGCTCATTGGTGGTGGAGGCTTCTAGTATATGTTTATCTGCAAAGTCGTGTGAGTGGATGCTTCTCAACTGATGGATGTCAACACACTATTGTAGGAGTCGAGTATTCCATCTAGTGGGTCCTAGCTACTCTATGTCAAAATTTGTTCAACATAATAGAAGATTTGAGCAACAGTAGTAGCAGGTGGTTTTTTGCCTTGGAGATGGTTTTCCACCAGAAAATATTTGTGTCCTCTTATGTGCATGTTTTCCTTTTTTTATTATTTATGGTGCTTTATATGGTGATTTTGCATGTTTTGATACATTGATTTCATGCTCATTTCATAAGCATAACTGATGAATTATTGAATCTGGTGTTTTGTTAAAAATAATTAAAAGTTAAGTAAATCCTATTACTTCTGATTCACTCCCCCTCTCAGTAGTAAGGACATTTCCAACACTAAATTACCTATGTCCAGTGGGAATGAGTGAATATCAGCTTTTGGTTGTAAATTTTGGACCCAGAACCCCTACCAAGTGTTGGGAGACAACAACAAGGTTCGTGATATTCATCCACCTATGTCTTACCCCCTTCACGAGTTTCTCCTCATTACCATATTTTTCACTGGATGATGCAGGAATTTAACCAACCTAAAAGACAACTTCTATGTTTAAGGATGAAACAAACATGGCGAATTATGTGTTACCTACCCCCGTGGTCCTAACCTGAACTATAAATTATCATGTATTCCATGGGGGGAATTTAATGTGTTCAAGTTAAGGTTGTTTTAGAGATTCTTTGCTTCACTTAGGGTGTGAAAAAAATGTAAGTTCAAAGAAACTAAGTACAAATATTACAAAAGAGGATACCCTTTATACCAAGTTTAAGTGAGCTTAGTATGGAATGAAGGTGTGTGCAAGTGAAATTGTGAACATACAAAGTGTGAATTGCAATGATGTGGATATGTGGTGATCCTTTACAATTCCCCTAATTACACTATGTGATGTTTGTTCCTTGCAAGAAAAGAAAAGATGTGTGGATAGTGGGCCACTTACTCTTTCCTAATTATGTTATGTGAGCATATAGGGAGATGGAAAAATTAGTGGTTTGAGAAATATTTCAGATACCCCCATAGGTTCACCATAAGGGTGCAAGGGGGGAAGTGCCAACTTTATTTCTTTACTAACACCAACTCCTAGTCTCAAAATAAAATGAAATAATGGCTTTTGTTAGCAAACAAGTAAAAAATATGTGTGGATTTAGGGCCACTTACTTTCCTTCTAGTTAAGCTAACCGTGGCATGAATTGGAATGAACAAAACAAGTAAAAAAGATATGTGGATTAGGGCCACTTACATTCCTCCTAGTTAAACTATGTTTGTGTGCAAAATTTCAAAGTAAAAGATAAGCAATTTCTGTGCTTGTAATAGTTAATAAAGAAACTTGGTTAGTAGTGATGGTGTGTGCAAATTGAATAGTGGACATGTATACCAAGTGTTTGAATTGTAAGTATGTGGATATGTGGTGATCCTTTACAATTCCCCTAATTACACTACTTGGTGTTTGTTCCTTGCAAAAGAAAAGATGTGTGGATAATGGGCCACTTATTTTTACTAATTATGATATGTAAGCATATAGGGAGATGGAAAATTAGTGCTTTGGGAAACATTATATTTCCATTACTAACTAAATTGAATTAACTATAGAAATGACAAGAAATTTGCTATTGCTAATAAAATCAAACTGAAATCAAGAGATAGATATTTCCTTTACTATTCTGTGGAAAGGAAAACACACGATAGAAACACATGCAATAACATGCAACCATCAAAACACAAGGAAAAAAATGGTTTTACAGGGGAATCCAACGAAGAAAAACCCTTCCACCGCTTTGCATGAATTTAGATGAAAATATGGATCAATTGCAATGCCTTGCTTCAATCCTGAAGCACACCCTGTGCTGCAATTCTGATCTCCTACTCACTGACCTCCTTTGACCAACATTTAGCTAAAATAGGCCTCTGCTATCCTCCTATTTCCTTGCGCAATCCTTGAGGAAATTAACCCCTAAAAACTAGGAGAATTCTTATTACCTTGTGCAGATATTGAAGGAATTAATCACCTGGTCCAACGCAAACTAGTACACTCAACTAGTATACAACAATAAATAAAATTATGCCTTTTCCCTCCATTCAACTAGGCAATTCAAATTCCATGCATGACTGGGTCTATTTTTAGTAAATTAATTAGCTAACTGAGAGATTAGTGAGTTAACAACAGTTCTACTACTCAACTGAACTACTACTGACTCTATTCTAGACTAGAGCTCAGATAACCGAGTTTAACTAGCAATAACTCCACTAGATTTCTATATTCTAGCAATCAACCCATGCACAACTCTACTTCTAGACTACAAACTCGAATTTACTATTTTAACTAGGAGACAAGGCCATGTCACTCTAGCTAAATGCAATCCAAGTCATCTTGCTGACGTGGGAAATCAAATTTCTCCATTTGACTAAGGCACAAGTCAAATGGAGCCTTTTCTTGCTACAATTCTAACATTAGGTAACTTGATAATTGAATCTTCCAAAAGAACCATTCAAATATCTGTATACTTACTTTTTAATATGCATTTTCTTAATATTTACTCAACTTAGGCATGTTGATGCCTGGAACAAATCAAAATCACATGAAACCATTATAAATTACGCACATGGACAAATAAATTTCATCAAACCAAGCCATTGAAATAGCTCAAATTTGTTGCTTATGTGTAAATCATGATTTAACTTCAAGGGCTGCCAAATTTGAGAACACCCAATAGAGGAGCACACATATGGATAGAATGAGTGCACTGTATCATTCAAGATATAGGGTTGATGCATTTCCTTATAGCTAACAACCAAAATATGGTTTGATGCCTTTCTTTATAACTACCATCCAAATATTTTTAAAAATGAATTGGCTACTATGGATTGATGTATTTGGCGAGTGGAAAATTATAATATTTCAAGAACAATAATCAAGTATCTTGGATAACAAATTATGTCTAAAGTTGTCAAATGTTTTTATGAAAAGCTAAAAATTATTTTATAAAAGGTTATTAGAGACTAAAAGTATATTAAAAGGATTAAAGTCTTATAATTTGTACTGGTATTTTTTCCTCAAAATTTGAAATGTTGCTATAATAATGAAAACATTGTTCAATAATATTTTTTTTATCATATGCCATTCAAGTTATCATCATGAAAAGTGTATCATCATTTTAGTCAGGTTATCCAACTTTATGTAATCCAAATACTAAAATTATTATACACTTTTCATGATGATAACTTGAATGACATACGATAAAAAAATATTATTGAACGATGTTTTCATTGTTATAGAAAGATTTCAAATTTTGATGATTACATGTTTATACACTTAATACACTTGATTACATGATTATACACTTATATATTTCATGATTACATGTTGAGAAACAACTAGATGAAAATAAACATTAGATTTCCACAATCTAAGAAGATTAACATTGTAAACATTTAGAATATCATAAATATGTGCATGCTAATTTATTTCTTTTGCATTTATAATATATGAATTTAGTATTGATTAATCACGTGTCTTCCATAGAGAATTCTAGTTATATGCAATAATAGACTCCTTTTGTGAAAGCATGAATATGCACTAAACTTTGTATGTCTTTAAAAAACATGTTCTCTAACAAATTCTCATAACCTCGTGATGATTGAAAGAAAAAACTTGTGAGGTTTTCAAAGGTAGGGATCATCATTTAGGATTCAAGGAACCATTATATTATGATGATGGATGTCACAAAATTTAATGTTTTTATATGTTTAACAAAGAATGTCTTCTCAACATGCACATCGGAAGGAGTGATACTCTTGCTTCTTCTATATCTTGACACATTTTATCTCTTTTAACTCGTACAAGGATATCGAGCTTCGATCAAACTAATGTTTATAGGTTTTGGAGCACCTATGTGACAAACCTTTTTTCTAATACCTCTTGTAAATATTGCCATGAATTGTAATTCATGTAAATAATATATGGAAACGTAATATATGGAAATGTAACAATTTTCTTTGGTTAAATCACATCCTTAGTTTTTTTGGGTTACCCACAACCATTACAATTCGAAGGTGGTTCACAATTTGCATGAATTTAAGGGTTTCCAATTTGCCATGAACACCCAGTGATTTTTATTTAGTTGTTGCATCTCAATTTTCAACTACATGTTATTACTTTCAATGCTTATTTTATCTTAGTTCTATTGTTTCATTCAACATATTTTTCTTGTCTTGAATCATATTTCCTAATGCATACAATATAGAGTAGGTAATATGTGAAGTGAGAAAAATAATTACCTGTATTTGCATCAATTTGTTGAATTGGATAATCTTCTTGTTCTCTCATTGTATGTCGTCTTTACCTCATCATTTCTTTTGCTTTTCTCAAATCTCCACTATGCTTGGAACTTTCTCTCCTTTTCAAGATCGAATTCTCCAATTTCGATGTTTGTTGTCAATTTTTGTGTAATTTACATGTGTTATTTTTTCCATGAATGAATGTTTTCTGTAATTTTTCTATAAATGAACATTCGTCTTTTTTTTTTCTCGGGTTGCCATAGGAGCTTGACCGAGCTCCTAGGTCCATAGCCTCTTGTTGATGGTTTTGGATACTGGCAACATACAGGGGGTCTCCCCAATGTGAAGTCCCAATTATAACTCACATCGTTTGGAGTATGAGCCCCATCTAGAGTATCAACTTGGGCACTGTAACTATAATGTTTGCCTAGATTTCGACGGATAACATAAGAGATTATATACATAAACCTTGAATAAGAAAGTAAGTTGACATTGTGAAACACCGATTGTTATGTGTAAAAGGAGACCTTCATGAGTGGGAGACGAGAGTGAATCTTTGGAGGGAAGTAATAGTACTTGTTAGAAAATTATATATTACAGAGCAATGAAACACATAAAATATTGCAGAAACACAAACACAAAAAATACATAAAACAAGAGAGAGACATAGATATACATGGTTCACCCAATTTGGGCTACATCCATGGAGAAACAACTAGTTCTTCCTTTTATATTATCCATCAAAATGAAGAGATGCAACCTACAGTCGATCCACTGTAATTTCTGCTTCACTCTCACACATTCTCCTCTTTCTTTATCGCTCAGAATACACATATCTCTAGAAGCAATAAAATTCCCTCATATATAGTGTTGGGTTGCCTTCTAGGGAAAAAAACCCTAAATTAAACATAATTTACATTGTCAGATCATCTACCTAATGAACGGCACACATTGACTACAAAATTACAATATTTTACAAAGCAATTTCACATCTATTTTTAACTTCAGGGGCGCTGCCCTCGAACCCCCACCAGGGGGGGCTCTAAAAATTGTCGTCGCCCCCCCGTGGCGGCGAAAAAAAGGGCAGCATTTCCATCCCATTATGAAATGGGGTCTAATGCAGTGATAACTCTAAATAAAGAAGATAATCAAGCTCCACACCCAACAGTACTAACCTAAGAGAGACACACGAGGGCATGAAAAGATTCATTAGAAAAATAGTTCACATAATGATTATTAAAGAGAATACAATACACATTCAACAATATGAGTGCAAAAGCCACTGAAATAGTTCAATTAATTCAGTACATATGAACACAACATATACCAAAAACATCCCAAGAATAGTCCTAAAACATTTGCGTAAAAACTTGAAAATGTGTTGACTCGTTGAATTTCAATTAGGTGAAAGATCCAAGTACACAGTTACAATGATGAGGCACTATTTCCAGTAGTGCAACATTAAGTCACTTCTTGTTTCTCTAAAGAATAGTTTTCTCTCCTATGCCAAGTAGATAATCCAAGACTAGTTCTTTGAAGCTTAAGCCTCCAAAAGACTTTTGCTTGAGTTATGAGGTTTCTTTTATAAAAATAGGAATGACCTTTCATACCCCCTTGACTCTTGGTTTACCCCTCATGACTCTTAGATTTCTAATATGTCCGTTGAACTTCTAAAGAACTCTTAAACTTGTAAATGACCTTTGGACTTCTCCATGTGACTTTTGGACTTCTTTACAACACTTTCATCCATATATGACTATGTGACTCTTCATATTCCACATATGACTCTTGGACTTCCACACATTACATTTTTTCCTTATCCCTTAATAATTACATCATTGCATTCAACATGATGTGGCATGACACATGGACACACATTGACAAATATTATTACACTTGTACCGGTTACAACTTGAAAATGATGACATGCACTTCACGATGAGGAGGCAATGACAAGTTGTCTTCCATGTTGCTTCATCTTGCATTCTTGATGGTAGATCTGATCTATGCTTCATTTTCAATAAAGATGCACTTTGTTGCTTATCTTCACCCTTCAAAGGGTCTTGGATGAACTTTGGAATCCTTGGAGCCATCATGCAGTGTATTCTTTTTGTTTCGGTGCAAGCTCAAGGATTCAAGATGTGCTTGTGCACTCAAGAAAGAGAGAGAGAGAGAGCTCAATGGCACAGGCTGCAAGTCCGAAGCATGAAGGCAAGTCATTCATGGGTTTGAGATGAGCTTGTGCACTCAAAGGAACTAGGGAGGGCACAAGGGCGCACACCGAAGGAACAAGGGATCAGACTTTGAGCCTTCCCAATGTTCCTACGCAATCAAGAGGAACTAGGAGGGCATAGGGTGCATAAGAGAAGCACGAAGGGGAAATCACTCGTTGTTTTAGGGTGTGCTTGTGTGCTCAAGGAGGGCGAAATTCTTCGAGTCAAAGGAGTGTGCTCAAGAGGGAAGGATTAAGGCATCGTGCTTCTTGATTGTGCCATTCACCCCTAAGTGAAGAGGGAAGGATGAAGGCTTCGTGCTTTGTGATTTCACCATGCACTTTAAGGGAAGAGGGAAACATGAATGCTTTATTCTTTTTTACTACGCCACATGGTCAAGAGGAGACAAGGCTTCTTGCTTTTTTTAAGTGCACTTCATTTTTTTGAAGTGCGCTTCATTGTTTTGAAGTGCGCTCAGGCTTGGGAGGGCACAATTCTCTCCAAAAATGGTTTCTTGTTCATTTGGAATGTGCTTTTTAGTGAGGGAGGTAGCAAAAGGCTAGGTCACTTATCCTAGGAAGTATTATTGCACTGTGAGAGGGAGGAGACCTCATAAAAAACTTAGTGCACAAGTATGGGAATAAAATATATGTTAATGAGGCTCATGAATAAGTTGTGCTAATCACCTAGTAAGAGGGATAATGCCTCTACAACTTGCACTAAGTAGGAGGACTAAGAAGAGCTCTCAAAATGGCTAAGTGTGGGACCAACAAAGTAGGAGAAATAAATGCATCCTAACATGACTCAAACATGGATCACACACATAAATTTCATCAATAGAAGCAAATAGAATGCACAATACTCGTGAACATTAATTACACCTTGAAATGATAGCCAAGTGACACCTATTTTTAAGTGCGACAGTTGAGACGACACATTACAACACTTACAACACAAGTTACGACATGAGTGACGACTTTGACCAAAAGATGGGCTAAGCTGTAAGAATGTGCCTAGTGCATATTCCAATGATATCTAGTACCATGTAATACAGAAGGGTGTGCCAAAACTAACTTTGTTGATACAAAAAGGTGTGACTTGTGAAGGAGTAAAAACAACAAAAGTGACACCTGTGGCAGGAGGAAAACATGAAGACAACACTTGCAAAATGTGAAGGAAATTGAAAGTGACAGATGCTAGAGTGAAGATAACATGAAGAAAACACTTATTAATTGAAAGAAAAAAAAAGAGATGATTGTGAATGTAAAGGCGACACTTGTGAAAGTGACGGTGTGCAAAAGTGACAATTAAGAAAACTCATCGAACTAAAAGTATAATTACAATCAAAGTGAGGGAGATTGTCACTAGAAAGTTTGCACTGACTGTCAACATGAGCTGACCATTGCATCTACGCCATCTTGATGAATATTCTATGCTTTGTTTGACCTTGCATAAAGGAAGTGTGTTTATGAATTCATTGCAGATTGGGCATGTGTGAGCAAATGAATTGGCAGTTAAAACTTTGAGACGAAGACTTGAACACTTTACAAAACATCATTCAACAATGAGGTAACCATAGAGCAAAAAATTGTGAGATCCTCAGTAGGCTCCCAAATTCAAGTGTGGGAAAATTTTTGAAGGGTGTTGATTGTAGCATCAACACTTGGCGACACACTGGTAGAACTCCATATTCTCTGTTTACGATTAATTATCTAAGTGTAAGCTATTATTCCGTCATGAAGTATTGATTTTGCGTACAGATTGCCCTAGTCTTGCTACTTATCTTGGTTAAATATATAGTCCCCTATAATCTTTGCTTAGTTTGAAACACATCAATATAAAACAAGTCATGCCTCGACTACTTCAATAGGGGAGAAAGATAGTAAGTATACAAATATTTTAAGCACATTCCTCGGTGTTACTCTGCTACTAGAGAGCCTGGACAATACCCTGATGGAGTCACCTCAAGAGAACACAAGCATCGCTTCACTGCCAATGAGCATGAACAATTCCATGGTGAAGTTGCTTACTCCACATCTCTGCGCAGGAATCCATTCTCTTATTTCACCCTTTATTTATTTTATTTACAAAACTATGCTTATGAACTTATTTATTTACCGGGTTAGAAGAGGGATCCCAACTTATTGAGATCAGGAGAGGTTGTTCCTTGTTGAAGGGATTTGAAGATAATCAAAGTTATATTCTTGTTTTAAAGTTTTTCTCCTTTCCTTTCTCTACTCAGTCGATTTGACAGGTCAAAACGCCATTCAAAAGAAGGTTGAGTCAAGAATGAAGGTCCTAACAAAGATATGAGATTTGTAGTTTGACCAAAGGCTTCCTATATGGAATGAATCGTATTTTCCATTTAGACATCATTGAATTTAAAGATATGTAACCCAAAATAGAGAAGAGGTAACAGATAAGCTAATCATTATTCATCATCACAATTTCCCTTTTCAAGCTTTTCCACATCGTTTTTTGAGACGAACAGGAGCATATTTCATGCAAAGTATTATTAAGAAAACATGAAAGAAAATACATAACAAAACAAAGAAGTAAGGAAAAAATAAAACTAACATGTAAATCAACATGCATAATAGAGAACACAAAACAAACACAAAGACTAGATGGATAGAAAGAAAGATGGTGGATGCAATGCAAGGGAAACTAAATTCAACTAAGTCTACTCCTAACTAACTAGCTAGAAGGTCAAGGCTAAGTGTAATGATATTTTCAATGAAGCCACCATTGTTATTGACCTACAATCACAAAGATAAAGGAAATTAAAACTAATATATAATAATGTGTAACAAGAAAGATAGAAGCTTGAACATTTTGCACAAAACATAGAAGGCCTTTCTTAAAGGAGAAAGATGTGTCATATCACCTAACTTTACCCAACATGCTACCTTACCTTCTCAATGAAAACCACAATTAGACAAACCTTGATGGCTTCTTTTGAATGCACCTGTATCTGTATTGTTTTTCCTAACAAACATTAAGAAAGATTGAAACTTGTTTCTAATGAATGGGCTTGCTAAGTAGGATGCCTCGAATTGATTATAGATTGGATCATGAAAATCTAAAACATCCTCTTGCAAAACCTGAAATCCTTGAAAATATAATTTCTCAATTTCTGGCATGGAATTAGGATGAGAATCTTGTACAAGAAAATGTATCTGATCATATTCAGAAGGCTTGTCAAGATAGCGAGGACCTGACATAACCATCAGCGAAGGTTGATGTGCCTCAACTGCTTAACAAGTATCTGAAAATTGAGAAGATAGACCATAAAGATCAATTGGTGTAAAACAACCATCATTAGGTACACTAGTGGGAAAATTATCAATTGAATGACAATTGTTGGAAAAGGAACCATGATTAGAAGGATTGATTAAGGCATAAGGCTCTCATCTAGGAGACAACAATAATAGTGTTGGGTGTGGAGCCTTATTATCTTCTTTATTCACAGGTATCGCCGTGTTGGACCCCAGTTCCTAATGGGGTGGAAACGCTGCTTATTTAATCGCTGTCAGGGGGGTCTAGTGGGGGAAACAACAATTTTATGCCCCCCACCCCGAGCGAGGGTTTGGGGGTAGTGCCCTTAAAGCTAAAAATATATGTAAAATTGACTTGTAAAATATTATAATTCCGTAGCCAATTTGAGCCGTTCATTAGGCATATTATATGACGGTAGAAGTTATGTTTAATTTAGGGTTTTTTCCCCCAGAAGGAACTCCCTTTCTATATATGAGAGAATTGTATTGTGACTGTGTATATGTGTATTCTACGTGAGATAAAGAGAGGATACTGTGTGAGAGAGAAGAGGAAATTACAACGGATCTGTTGTAGGTTGTATTTCTTCATTTTGATGGATAATATGAAAGGAAGGGCTGGTTGTTTCTCTGTGGACGTAGCCCAAACTGGATGAACCACATATATCCGTGTCTCTTTTTTTTTTCATTTTTTGTGTTTGTGTTTTTGCAATATTTTATGTTTTCCACTTCTCTGTAATATATAATTTTCTAATAGATAGATCAGTTTAAACAATTTACAAATGTTGTGAATGAAATAATTATCTTCCTCATATGTTGAATGTGACAAACCATCTACTTGTGAGTGGCTATAAAATGGACTTACATCATACTCATTAAAAAGGAATGCCAATATGGAAAACACATGAAATCAGTCGAGGTGTTTATCTGAATTGGATCATTATATTGTTGGAATCCATCTTGATGCATTTGGAGTGGAAAAAGTGGAGGAATCAGCTCACGGGACCGTTTTTATTGGCGGGATCCAGTTTGGCAAAACAAGGTCTAAAACCTTCTAGGAACGTTCTGAGGCATCAAATGATTTTTTTTGGGGGTAAAAAATTTCCATTTTGGCACACACCTTTTCATGTTATTCTACACATAGATACCTTTCCAATGGTGCAAGAAGCGCGCCAATCAGAGTTCATATGCAAAAGTTATGCCACTCAGTAGTTGACCTTCTTGTTTTCACACTTCTAGTTCGGGAGGATGTCACGTCAGCACCAATTCTTCATGGAAAAGGGCTAGCCACGTGTTTCTGATGTAAAATACTCTAGAATAGTATATATTGTAACTCTATTTAACAGTTGATGTAGTCAAAATTAACCACTAGTAGGCTATCGAGTTGTGTTATAACTGGGCCACTAGGAGGAAGAGGCATTCCATTCTTTCGAGAGAATTTTGTTCCATAGCTGAGCAAAGATAACCAGGAGAGATAGGAGGTAAAGAAAACATAGAGGATATATACATTTTAGCAGCCCGCGGGCCACAAACATTACTTCTTTGTACCTGCAATAATATTTCCAGACAGAGAAAGAGAGTGAAGTGGCCTCACTTTCCAGCAGGGTTTTCTCACGAAAGGGTTTCCCAGAGAGCATATATTGTGTCTTATGTGTGTGTGTGAGCTTATTTTGTCATTCTATACTTTTCTAAATAATTTCCTTTGTATGTATGCACTAATTACAGTAAAATCTACATATCTAGACATTAAATAAAACTGCAATAATGTAGATTCTCATATTTTTAATATAATATTATTAGATATATTGTAATGAATTGTCTAGTGGAATATCCATGGTAGTTTACAGATCATTTGGTATCAGAGCAGTTTTATTTGGGTATTTTGTGGAGATTGCAGGGATCTAGATCGGTGGGGCCGAAAATCATAAAACCCTAATCATGGGTGACGAATCTATAAATGAACCTCGTGATCCTGTAGAGGTGAGGTTTTTGCGGCTCGAACAACAAGTTGCAGATATAAACCGTAATGTAAACCTCCTCATGGTGGCCCTAAGCAATAAGCTGGGGATATTTGGAGAAGATGGGGGTTCGAATGCAAAGGAAAAATCAAAACGGGGATCAAAAGATTTGGGAGAAACAGAGAACTAGTCGAAGAAAGGACCCGAAAAAGATCAACCCAGTTCGAGTGTCGTGAGTCAATCCCTGTTAAAAATGGAAGAAAAAGTTGATATCAAGTCGTACCATGGCGAGATCAACACTTTGAAGTTGAATCAATGGTTGTAGCAACAAGAATTGTATTTCAGCATCCATCAGATCAAGGAAGGGCAAAAGATCTCATTCACGTAACTAAAATTAGAGGGCCATGCACTAACTTGGTAGGAGAGCCACACAGAAACCCTGAGGTTGGAGAGAGAACCTCCAGTGACTAAGTGGGAGGCTTTCAAAACCCTCATTAAGGCACAATTTTATCCCATTGGGTACGTGGAGGACTAGTGGATCTGGTGGCATTACTTTAGGCAAAAGTCGGGCCAAAGCGTGCAGAAGTACACCACAAAATTTAGAAAGATGGTTATAATGATGGGTATCTCTCCAAAGAACCCAGATGTACTCCTCAAGTATTTGTGGGGTTTGCATCACCATCTGCGTGAGCAAGTGATGTTGTTCAAGCCCAAATCGGTGGATGAGGCTTCTGTACAAGCACAATACCTAGAGAACATAGGCCCGAGAAGAGTGAAATCAAGTGGACCGAAGAAGAAGGAGAAACAAGAAGCTTCTAAGGAGGGGAAGAAGAAACAAAAAGGGGGAAAAGATAAGAAGATGACAACCACAACACACCAGTGCAAAGATCCTAGTAACCACTACAACATTGATGGACATACATAGGAGAAGTGTTGGAAGTTGCATCTAGAGCTAAACCTGAAGAACAAGAAGAAAGATAATGAGAAGAGTCTCATGGCCACTAATTCGAGAACCAAGTTGAAAGAATCTCAGATGTGGATGAGAAGATAATTTGTACATCCGTGCAAAAGGAGGTGAATATGAGTAACTTTCAGCAACATGAAGAGAAACAAATGACCAAAATCTTCCATATAAATATACAAGTCAAGAAAATGAAGATTGATGCTCTGTTTGACTCATGATCGCAGGTGAATCTCATTGTAGCAGAGATGGTTAAGAAGTTAGAGCTGGAAGTTCGTGACAATCTAAACCCATATCCACTAGGATGGGTAAATAAGGATGCAGAGTTGAAGGTAACAAAATAGTGAAAAATTAGATTTGCTATCAGTGTTGATTTTATTGATGAAGTAGATATGGATGTGAGGCCCCTTGATGTATGTGGAGTCGTGTTTGGGAGTCCATACATGTACATGCATGACGTAATATTCATGAGGAGAGCTAACTAGTACCGACTCATCAAGGATGGAAAATTATTCATCATCAATGCGCACAAAGGCAAGTCGAAAATTTCACTGGTAAGTGCCAACCAAGCCAAGAAATTGATCAGTTCCAACAAGAAGTATATTTTATTGTTTTTAAGAGAAATTCAGTCTGAAGAGGAGTCAATAAGAGGCAAGGCATCCTTAGAGGTGTGTACTAAGAAATAGAAACAAAAATTGGAGGAGTTGTTACAGGCATACAAGGATTTGTTTCGAGATCCTAAAAAGTTACCACCTAAGAGAGAAGTGGAGAACAAGATCCAACTATTTCCAAACTCCCCATTACCAAATATTGGGTTGTACAGGCAGTCTATTATATAATAAAGTAAGGTGAAGAAAAATTTGCAACAACTGTTGGAACAGGGTGTCATTCGACCAAGTACATCACCATGTGGGTCACCCATCATCATTGTGCCAAAGAAGGATGGGACTTGGCAGATGTGTATAGATTACAAGGCATTGAATAAAATCATGCTCAAGAACATATACCCCCTGTGTAGGATAGATGATTTGTTGGATCAGTTGCAACAAGAAAAATACTTCACCAAGTTGGACTTGAAGTCTAGATATCACCAAGTTCGAGTCAAAGAAGAAGATACATGAGTGATTAGTCATGCCATTTGGCCTATGTAATGCACCAGCTACATTTATGAGATTAATGAATGATGTACTGCACCCTTTTATAGATTCATTTGTTATTATCTATTTGGATGATATACTGGTATATAGTTCTACCTAGGAGGAGCATATTTCATATTTTGTGCAGGTGCTGGAAACATTGAAGAAGAAACAACAGCTAGCAAATCTCAAGAAGTGTGAGTTTGCGCAACAATATTTGGTGTATCTAGGGTATGTTATCAATGGAGGAGAGTTGAATATAGATCCTTCCAAGATGGAGACCATCATGAAATGGTCGATGCCTACTAATGTTTCTGAGGTTAGGAGTTTCATTGGGGCAACACAATACCTGAGGAAATTCATATCCTCATTTTCAGCAGTAGTAGCACTGCTCCATGCCATAACAAAAAGTTGCAAGAGTTTCTAGTGGGGAAAAGGTCAACAGAGGGCTTTCAAGGAATTAAAGAAGAAGATCAGTCAAGCACCAGTTCTGGCATTACCAAACTTGTAGCAGACTTTCGAAGTGGAGACAGATGTGAGTGGGTATGTTATTGTTAGAAAATTATATTTTACAGAGCAATGGAACACATAAAATATTGCAGAAATATAAACACAGAAAACGCATAAAACAAGAGAGACACAGATATACGTGGTTCACCCAATTTGGGCTACATCCACGGAGAAACAGCCAGTCCTTCCTTTTATATTATCTAGAAAACTGAAGAGATACAACCTACAACAGATCCATTATAGTTCCCTCTTCTCTCTCGCTCAATCTCCTCAATCTTCTCACTCAAAATATAGATCTACATAGACGCAATACAATTCCCTCATATATAGCAAGGGGTTGCCTTCTAGGGAAAAAAACCCTAAATTAAACATAACTTCTATTGTTAGATCTCCGCCTAATGAACGACCCAAATTGACTACGAAATTACAACATTTTACAAGGCAATTTTACATCTATTTTTAGCTTCGGGGGCACTACCCCCGATCCCCACGCCAGGGTGGGGCTCCCAAAGATCGTAGACGCCCCCTCCTGGACCCCCTCTGCAGCGCATATTTCACGAGCGGTGTTGCCGCCACATTACGAACTGGGGTCCAATGTGGCGATACCTCTAAATAAAGAAGATAATCAGGCTCCACACACAACAATCTCCCACTTGGAGACTAATTATAGCAACTCCACCGCTGCTTCATTTGCTAGACAAGGACTCCACTTTGGACCTAGTTGTTTCTCATCTTCTTCATCATACTTGAAGACCAATTGAATCTGAGCAGATTCTCAGTTTCTCCGTGGTCACAACTTTTGCTAACATATCTGCAGGATTATGGCTAGTGTGTATCTTTTCCAGCTTCAATTGTCCATCTTCCAATGCTGATCGTATGAAATGGTACTTAAGATGTATATGTTTAGTCTTGGAATGAAATGCAGAGTTCTTTGCAAGATGTATGGCACTCTGGCTGTCACTGTATAACCTGCCAAACTCCTACTTCTTATCCAATTCATCCATAAAACTTTGTAGCCCAAATCATTTCTTTACTAGCCTCTGTAGCAACAACATACTTGCTTTTGTTGTTGAGAGTGCAACAACACTTTTCAGTTTTGAGACCCAATTGAGAGTTGTTCCACCTACAGTAAACACATACCCTGTTGTGCTCCTCCTATTATCTCTATCACCCACCATATATGCATCAACATATTCCTATAGAGCAATCTTTGAACCACCAAAGCATAATGCTTGATTTGTGGTACCTCTCAAATACCTGAGAATCCACTTCACCGCCATCCAATGTTCTTTTCCTGGATTTTTCATGTACCTGCTTACAACTCCCACTGCATGTGCAATATCAGGCCTTGTGCAGACCATTGCATACATTAAGCTTCCAATTGCTGATGCATATGGAACTTTAGACATATGAGCCATTTCTTCCTGAGTCTTGGGACACTCCTCCTTACTTAATTTTAAATGGATAGCCAAAGGTATACTAATTGGTTTTTCATTCTGCATATTAAACCTTTTCAACACCTTTTCTATGTACTCACTTTGAGACAATGTTAATTTGTGATTCTTCCTATCTCTAGTTATTCTCATACCAAGGATTTATTTTGCAGCACCCAAATCCTTCATTGTAAATGATTTCGCCAATTTTCTTTTGAGCACATTTATTTCCTGCATGTTAGAACCTGCAACAAGCATGTTATCTACATACAATAACAATATAATATAGCTGCCATCATTTTTCCTTTTGAGATAAACACAATGATCAAAGTGACATCTAGTATAACCTTGTTCAGACATAAACCTGTCAAATTTTAGATACCACTACCTTGGAGCTTGTTTTAAGCCATACAAGCTCTTCTTCAACCTGCACACTAGTTTCTCCTTCTCTTTTACCTCATATCCTTGTGGTTGTTGCATATGTATTTCTTCCTCCAAATCTTCATGGAGAAAGGTTGTCTTTACATCTAACTTCTCAAGATGCAAATATTCAGTTGCTACTAGACTTAAAATAGTTCCGATTGAAGTCATTTTAACAACATGAGAAATATCCCATCAAAGTCTATACCTTTTTTCTGTGCAAACCCTTTCACCACAAGTCTAGCTTTATACCTTTTTCTACCTCCATCTTCTTCCTTCAACTTGTAAACCCATTTATTCTGCAATATTGTTTTACCTGCAGGAAACCTGACTAAGTCACAAGTCTGGTTATGTGTTAAGGAGTCCATCTCTTCTTTCATGGCTTGCTCCCACTTCTTCCTGGTTTCTACCTGCACTGCTTCTTCATAACATTTTGGTTCACCAAAATCAATCAACAGTACGTAATATAATGAAGGAGAGAGTCGTTTAGGGGGTCTACTTATCCGGGTAGATCTTCTAACACCACTTTCAAGTGTTTGAGGTGCTTGTTGTTGTTGTGGTTGTTGTTTTGGCCATTGATCATCATGATTTTCAGGCACCATCACTTTTTCTATGATTTCATCAAGCACTGTGTATTCTCTGTTTTCTTTTCCTGTAGTTGATCCTTATACAAAACCTTTTCAGTGAATATGACATCTCTACTCCTAATGATTTTTTTGTTTTTCATAATCATAAAAGCGATAACCAAAATCATTAACACCATATCTAATAAAAGTACATTTCTTTAATTTTTCCTCATGATTTGTTCTATTTCTTTATTAATGTGGACAAAGGCTTCATAACCAAAAGTTTTTAAAAATGAGTAGTTTACCTTTTTACCTGTCCATGCCTCCTTTGGAATAACACCATCCAAGCAACTTGAAGGCCCTATGTTTATTAGATAAACAACAGTATCTACAGCATCTGCCCAAAATTGTAAAGGCAATCCTGCATGCAATCTCATGCACCTTGCATGCTCCATGATTGTCCTGTTCATCCTTTCTGACACACCATTTTCTTGTGGTGTTCCTGAAACTGTCTTCTCTCTACGAATTCCATTCTCAGAACAGTACCTATCAAACTCTTTGCTACAATATTCACCTCCATTCCGAGACACTTCATGTTATGAAACCAGCTCAAGAAAAGATAGATCAACGCCTTAGAATTCAGCCTCTTCGAGGGGGCAACCTCCTTTACATTACATAAATGAACAATTTTTGGATGATACAAATGAAAAGACCTCCTTTCTAAATATAGGAGTCTAAGGGGTCATAACATAATCAGAACCGACATAACAATAATAATGTAAGGGCACAATAATAACAATAGTGGGCTTCTATGGGGCATAATAGTAACAATATGGGCACTACATGGGTACATCAATATAATAAGTGGGTTATAATAATAACAATAAGGGGTTACACTAGTAGTATAGGGGCCTAACATGCCCCTCTCCTT
This sequence comes from Pinus tabuliformis, assembly GCA_031772625.1. NCBI lineage: Eukaryota > Viridiplantae > Streptophyta > Pinopsida > Pinales > Pinaceae > Pinus > Pinus tabuliformis. The sequence goes on from CM062810.1 coordinate 606,952,280, forward strand.
CAAAAAGCGTTGTCTTCAATGCTTGAGTAGTTCTTGATGCTTTTGTATAAAATTCTTGTCCTCCCATTTGGAATATTCAGCGGGTAAGTTCTTCCACTTGATGAGATACTCTGAAATTGATCGATTTCGTAGCTGTCGGGTTCTTGTTTCTGTGACTGCTCCAGGTTCCAATATGATTTTTCCTTCCTCTTCAATTTCTGGCAATATTATTTGAATTGGGATCTTTTGCAACTTTTGAATAAGTGGCCATACTTCTTCTCCCTTCTTCCATTCATCCCTTGCTTCGTTTATCCAATATGGTTGGATAATATAAATAGCACAAAACAATGCTTCCACATCCTCATCCTTGAAGAGTCTTCCCATTTGGTAAGGTCACCATTTTTTAAGTGCATGTAGTATTTCCAACATTTCCTTCTCATAAATAGCTTGCTTGAGATGTAGCAGTAAAAATACCCAATCACCTACATCAAAACATTTTTCACTGCGATGTTGATCTACCTGTTGTTTCGTTTGATTTTGCACCGAAGTGGCGTTATCCTTTAAAGGTTGGAGAACTTGTTGTTGATGCTCGATGTGATCTTTCACTGCTTGAACCTTTTTCTTCTTGATATGTCCTTCTATCTCTAGAGTTTGAGGAGTGGTAATTTCTTCCAATCCTTTACAAGATATGGTCGAATTCATTTCTTGATGCTCGATGTGATCTTTCACTTCTTGAACATTTTTCTTCTTGATATGTCCTTCTATCTTGATATTTGAGGAGTTGTAATTTTGAACAATGAATTACAAGATATGGTTGGATTCATTTCTTCTTTCTCGATGTGATCTTTCACTTCTTGCACCTTTTTCTTCTTGATATGTCCTTCTATCTTGAGAGTTTGAGGAGTGGTAATTCTTGCCATTGCTTTACAAGATATGGTCTGATTCATTTCTTCTTTCTCTGGGGTGGGGTCCTAGCATATACCTTCTTCTTTTGATGTTTCTTGATCCTTTTCTTCCTCCTCTTCATATTCTATGTAAAATAATTTCTTCTCAGCACACTTATGACCTTTAGTGCATTTGCTATCACAATTGTAACAAAACCCTTTTTCTCTTTGTTCTTCCAATTGTTGTGGTGTAACCCTTGTAGGTTGTGGAAGGCTAGGAGAAACAACACTTCCATCTTTATAGTTGTGAGGGGTACGCTTCCTGGTTTCCATAATTTTGCTTTCCACTATGTCACAAAGCCCTTTTACTCTTTCCAATTGTTGTGGTGTTGCTCTAAAGAAGGTGTTGCTCTTTGTATCCTCATAATGTGCTATCATTTCCTCCGTGAAAATTGACCACGTAACAAGTTGTTTACGAAAACAAAGCCCTTCGTACCATAAAAATTGATCTGGTTCTAAATATGAAGATGCAATACATACATTTTGTAACAGTTTTACACCATGTAGATCAAAATATTGCTCCATCTGAAATATCCGATTTACCAGATCCTTGCCATCAAACTTCCTCATCTTGCTTTTTCTTGATTTTATGAGCTCGACCTTGAAACGACTGTAACTCTGTACTTTCGGATCTTTAAGTTCTGAAATTGCGACCTATAGTAGCCCTCTGTGTCCTCTTTCCAATGCCACCAATCTGATCCAAATTGGATTCTCTAAGAAAGAGTTATGCACAATCTCCCAAGATGACCTGATTATAGACCTTTCTAGAAGAGTGAACTTGTATGAAGTGCCACGTGTCACTGTTTCGACCTTTGGATCTGAAAAATGCATACAAGAAACTACGGTCTGTCCTCTTTCTGTACCTTCTGATGAAATTTCAATCTGATCCCCAAAGAGAAAGTTATGACGATTTTCCCTAGGTCACCTGTTTGGAATGTAATTCAGGAGTCTGCAAAAAGACCAACTTCCTCAGATCATATCTCCGCAAATATAGTGCAAAAAGCTCTGAAATTCAGACCCGAGGTTCAGCGCGATTTCTTATAAAATGGGTTTTTTTTTAGCTTCTGAAACGTCGCAGAAAAAAGTTATAGCGAAAATGCCACGATGACCTATTTGGAGCAGTGAAACCCTAGAATCCAAAGCTCTGATACCAAATGTTATGAAACCAGCTCAATAAAAGATAGATCAACGCCTTATAATTCAGCCTATTCGAGGGGGCAACCTCCTTTACATTACATAAATGAAAAATTCTTGGATGATACAAATGAAAAGACCTCCTTTCTATATATAGGAGTCTAAGGGGTCATAACATAATCAGAACCGACATAACAATAATAATGTAAGGGCACAATAATAACAATAGTGGGCTTCTATGGGGCACAATAGTAACAATATGGGCACTACATGGGTACATCAATATAATAAGTGGGTTATACTAATAACAATAAGGGGTTACACTAGTAGTATAGGGGCCTAACACTTCAACCCTTTTCCTGTCTCATTTTCAACCAAAGCTTTCCATTTCTTGAAAGTATCAAATACATTAGATTTATTTCGAATATAATAAATCCAGGTTTTTCTGGTTGCATCATCAATAAAAGTAACATAATAACGAGAGCCACCAAGAGATGATATCTGAGCAGGTCCCCATACATTTGTATGCACAAGCTCTAATTTTTCGCTCTTCTTTTCTTTCCCAACTCTGAGGAATCTGACTCTCTTCTGTTTTCCATAAACACAATTCTCACATAATTTTAAATCAACATGTTTCAAACCTGGCAACAAATTTCTTGAGTGAAGAATCTGCATCCCCTTCTCACTCATGTGCTTGAGCCTATGATGCCACAATGCCGTATATTCTCCTGTAGAGGTTAAATCATTAACAAAATTAGAAATACCATTGCATAAATACAATGTACCAACCTTTTCTCCTTTTGCTATTACCAGGGATCCTTTAGTGACCTTCCAGGTTTTATCTGTAAAAGTAGTCACACAGCCTTCACCTCCCAAATGCCCTGTTGAAATAAGATTTTTCTTTAGATCTGGAACATGCCTTACCTCCTTCAATATCCATTGATTTCGATTATGTTGTTTTATGAAAATTGCACCCATTCCAATGATTTTACAGGCTTTATCATCACCCAATCGAACCTGTCCAAAATCTCCTTGAACATAATCATGAAAATGTTTCCTATCAGGTGTGGCATGGAATGAGACCCTTGAATCTACCACCCAGGCATCAATAATATTTTCTAAAGAAAGAATCAAAGCATCTTGCAACACATCACCTGTCACATTCGCTTCATGATTGTTTTCTTGCTGTGCATCTCCTTCTTTTCCCTTCCGAGACTTGCAGTCTTTCTTCAGGTGTCCTTTCTTCCCGCATTTCTAGCACACTATCCCCGATCTGGACTTGGATCTGCCTTTCCTTGACTTACTGCGATATCCTGGGCTCTTTCCTCTTTCCATTTTTCTTCCCCTAGTCTCTGCAGTCAAAGCATTACCTGATGTCTCACCGAAGCTTTTCCATCGCATTTCCTCGCTAAGGATTGCACTAACAACATCATCAAACTTTAAAGTACTAGATCTAGAGACAGAGTTACTAATGGTCATAACTAAACCATTCCAACTTTCTGGCAATGAGCACAGAAATAATAGAGCCCTAACTTCATCATCAAAAGTTACCCCTACAGAACTTAACTGACTGGTAGCTGTATTAAATTCATTTAAATGACCAACAACAGATCCACCTTTTGACATTTTCATATTAAAAAAATGCTTCATAAGAAATAACTTATTTGAGGCTGAGGGTTTTTCATATAGTTTGGCCAATGTAGACATTAAACCCTCTGTTATCATTTCCTTTGAAATATTAAACGCTATTGACGCCGCTAGGCACAGCCGTATTGTTCCAAGTGCCTTTCTATCAAGAATATCTCATTCTGTGTCTATCATACTCGTCGGCTTCTTTGCCTTTCCACTCAATGGTTGGTACAGATCTTTCTGATACATATAATCTTCCATCTGCATCTTCCACAGTTGGTAGTTTTGGCCGTTAAATTTTTCGACCCTAAACCTACCATCTTCTGTCATTTCTCCCACTCAAAGTAGGAACCCTTCTCTCCTGCGAGTTTATCAGCCAAATAGACCTTCGGCTCTGATACCAGTTGTTAGAAAATTATATTTTATAGAGCAATGGAACACATAAAATATTGCGGAAATATAAACATAGAAAATGCATAAAACAAGAGAGACACAGATATACGTGGTTCACCCAATTTGGGCTACGTACACAAAGAAATAACCAATCCTTCCTTTTATATTATCTAGTAAACTAAAGAGATACAACCTACAACATATTCTCTATAATTCCATATTCTCTCGCTCAATCCCCTCTCTCTTCTCGCTTAGGATACAGATTTACATAGAGGCAATACAATTCCCTCATATATAGTGAGGGGTTGCCTTCTACGGAAAAAAAACCTAAATTAAACATAACTTCTACCGTCAGATCTCTGCCTAATGAATGACCCAGATTGACTATGAAATTACAACATTTTAAAAGGAAATTTTACATCTATTTTTAGGTTCGAGGGCGTTGTAGCCGCCCCCCCGGACCCCCTGCAACGTATATTTTACGGGCGAAGTTGCTGCCACATTACGAACTGGGGTCCAATGTGGCGATACCTCTAAATAACGAAGATAATCAGGCTCCACACCCAACAGTTATGGGAGTTGTCTTGATGCAGGGAGGAAGGCCTATATTTTACCATTCTAAAGTTTTTCATAGGGAATTTCTTAACTACCCTACCTATGATAAGGAGCTCTATGCCATGGTGCAAGTTGTGAAGAAGTGGAAGCATTATCTGATGGGAAAGGAGACAATAATCTACACAGATCACCAGTTGTTACAATACTTGCAAGCCCGGAGTAAGCTACAATAGACCATGCATTACAAGTGGATGGGTTTTTTACAACAGTTTCATTTGGTGATCAAGTATAAGAAGGGAAACATAAACAAGTTGACCAACATTCTATCAAGGCCACCCACATCAAATATTACAACTTTGGGGACTCTTATACACATGGAGCCATTCACCCATGATGCATACAGAGAGGCATATTCATAGGATGATGACTTCAAGGAGGTGTATCAGTAATCATAGATTAAAAGTCATGTGCACGATGGTGACATCACCATTGAATACCATCTCCAGGATGGGTTACTCTATAGTTCAGATAAGCTATGTGTTCCTAAAGGTGATTGATTGTAGTTGATTAGAGAGGCTCACACGTCCAAGATTGCAGAGCACTTTGGTGTAGGGAAGACCGTGCCTAACTTGCAAAGGTATGTGTATTGGACCAAGATGCAACAATAGGTATCTAGGTTCATAAGAGGATGCATGCTTTTTTGTACTAGCAAGCATAGCAATGGGAAACAGGGTCTATATCATCCCTTACATGTATCTACTCATCCTTGGGAAAGCATTTCCATGGACTTTATGGGAGGTTTATAGACAACTAGGAAGGGACATGACTACCTATTCATGGTAGTTGACAGGTTCAACAATATGTGCGTTTTGATGCCCTGTAAAAATACCATCAATGAAAAAGAAGCAAAAAACTTGTTCTTTGGACAGGTCTGGGTGCAATTTTGGATACCAAGGAGCATCATTTCAAACAGGGACACAAGATTTCTCAGTGCATTCTAGACTACATTGCGGGAGAATATGGACACAAAGTTGAAGAGATCTAAAGCATTCCATCCACAGACATATGGGTAGGCAGAAGTAGTCAGCATGACTTTGGTGCAGCTTCTGAGGGGATACAACCAGAAGCATCCGAAGACCTGGGATGAAAATCTGGTATATATACAACATTCTTATAACAAATAAATCCACACTTCTACAAGAAAGTCCCCATTTGAGACTTTTTTTGGATATTTTCCACCTTCACCTTTGGATATTACAAATGGGTAGCAAGGAGGAGTGAGGGAAGATCTTACAGGAGATGCTTTGAGGGCTGAAAATTTTATAGAGAAGATCAGATAGATCCATCTACAGGTGGAAGAAACATTGCAGAAGTCAGAGGAGAAGTATAAGGTCAGACATGATCAACATAGAACATATAAATAATTCAAGGTGGGAGATAGAGTATGGCTACAATTGAATGAGGAGAGGTTGTAGGGTCTTGGTATGAAAATCAAGCCTCTAAGTTATGGTCCCTTTGAGATACTAGAAAATGTGGGTGATAATTCCTATCGACTCAGTTTACCACCATATATGTGCATTTCGTCAGTTGTGAATGTAAAAAAATTGAATCTCTATGAGCCTTCCATGCTAGATCATGAAGAGGAACAAGTCCTACCTTCTGTGGAGGATTTGGCACCAGAAGCTTAGGCAGAGTTGAAAAAAGATACCACTTTACAGAAGAGGTCCAGAACCACAAGAAAAGGGTAGCATGACCTTTGGTAGATTGGGTTGAAGGAACAAATTCTAGGCAAAGCTAAATGGTACACCAAAGAGAAGGTGGAGGAAAAATTTCCTCACCTGTTTCAGTAAAAGATTTTGGGGACTAAAAGCCTCCCAAAATGGGGAGGTGTGATCTGAATTGGATCATGATATTGTTTTTCATCCATCTCGAAGTGTTTGGAGTGGAAAAAGTGGAAGAATCATCTCACAGAACCGTTTTTACCGGCGAGACCCAGTTTGGCAAAACAGGGTCTAAAACCTTATGGGCGCGTTTTGAGGCATCAAAGGACGTTTTTTGGCGGTACAAATTTTCCACTTTCATAACCTATAGTTCAAGACGATGTCGCATCAACCCCCATTATTCATGGAAAAGGGGCTAGCCACGTGTTTCTGATGTAAAATACCTATAAGAGTCCATATTGTAACTCTAGTTAAGAGTTGATGTAGTCAAAATTAACCACTAGTAGGCTATCGGGTTGTGTTATAACTAGGCCACTAGGAGGAAGAGGCATTTCATTCTTTCGAGAGAATTTTGTTCCATATCTGAGCAGAGATAGCCAGGAGAGACAAGAGGTAGAGCACACAGAGAGGATATTTTCACTATAGTAGGCCATGGGCCACACACATTACTTCTTTGTACCTGGATCCATATTTCCAGATAGAGAAAGAGAGTGAAGCGACCTCACCTTCCAGTTGGGTTTTCTTCTGGAAGGGTTTCCCAAAGAGAATATCTTGTGTCTTATGTGTGTGTGAACTTATTTTTTCATTCTCTACTTTTCTAAATAATTCCCATTTGTATGTATGCACTAATTACAGTAAAATCTACAGATCTAGAAATTAAATAAAATTATAATCGTGTAGAACCTCAGATTTTTAATATAATATTATTAGATCTGTTGTGACGAACTTTCCAGTGGAATATCCATGGCAGTTTACGGATCAGTTGTAGTGGATGAAAAAGAGGAACTTGATTCAACAAATAATGCAAGCATTCATTGACACTAAAGAGGATATCTGGTGCTAACATGAAAATGATTAACATCAAGACATTCACAAGAAAGACAAGAGGTTGATTACTTTCAAAAGTATCTGATAGGCATGAATCCTTCGGCCTATGATAATCTTTAGAACGACCAGCTTCATAGCTTTGTACATCCATGAAAGGTATGCATTTCAAACCTGAGTTTGATATAAGAGATTTATATGAGGGATGATCCATTGAAACATAATGCTCAATCTAACTAGAAACAAAATCTTGAAAGAAAGCCAATTTATACCCGAAATACTACACAACTTTCAAGGAGGAATTTACATCCAATGAAACCATGAAAAGGAAATAATTTTGCGAGAATATCCAAACTCGATTTAGTTTGGCGACCTTAACAGGGCCGTGAGAGCTTGACATAACCATCAATGAAAGTTAAAGTGTCTAGACTTCCTGACAAGTCCTAGAACTTTCAAAGGTTGTAGATTGACATATCGAAGATTTGATTAAATCATGCATGGTACATGGGAAAGTACTATCAGTAATTTCAATAAGACCATTAATATCCTCATGATAGACACCTACATCACTAATTTGATCGGGAATAAATCAATTACTCAAATAGTAAAATTTTTCTAAGGATGGATAAATTGGATCAATCACATGAGTTGCCCGAATGGAAGTATTTTCTTCTTGAAATACTGGAAATGATAAGGAATGGAAAGGATACTCAATGGTTTCATTACCTCGTTCTTGATAATGGATGATCTCATTACCCTGTGTCAATACAAAATCCAACTCATTAGATGATGAACTTGAAGAGCATGGAGTATCTCCTTCACAAATTAATGCATTACCAACAATAGGGAACACAGGATAGTGAGGAAAAGAGGAAACCCATAAGAACATATTCTTTAACTAAATTAGATTCCAAATCTAAATCTGCCAAGTTAAAATCTTCTTGAGAAACCGAAAGATCAAATGGTGCACTTGGGCAACCATCTTCACATACAATAATGGAGTCAGAATCAATAGAATGAAGGTTATCCAAGAATTGAGATTGATTAGGCAAATCAATTCCATTTGATTCGTCATCGATATTGCTAGATTAAAAAACAACTAAGGATGGAAGACCATAACCTTGACACAAATGATTTTGGAAAAGAAAAGAAAGATCAAAAGAATCCTCACTTTCCTGCTTCTCTACCTGTGAAGAGTGACTACCTTACACCCGGTCACTATTTGGGTTTGGAAGAGGTTGATCAAGAAAATCAAGGGGAAAGGGATCATGAGAAATAAATGATACAGGATGAAGAGAATCCAAATTAGATTCATGACTAGAGTTATGAGTGTTAATACCATCTGGTGGAATGAAGGAATTAGTCTTCACCATAGGCTTCATGAACCATTCCAAGGTTTCCTCCATTGGATATGAACCATGAAAAGCGGATTAAGATTGAGGATATGGATTAGTAATTTGATTTTTATATTTCCCAACTTGATCATTAATACATATAGGCACCCCGTGAAAATGGAGGATGGTGAGGAACATAGGAATAATCGGTTCCACCTTTGAAATTAGAGGTGTCTCATGATTTTTTAAAGTTGGGAGAACAAGAACACATGGGGGTTTAGATTCATACTAATTCAAAGATATTTGAACCAAATGTTCAAACTTTTCTTTAAAGAAATCCCAATCCATATCTTCTTCAGGAAACTCACAACATAAATGAAGGAACCGATTAGAAAAATCTTCAATTGATTCACCAGGGTCCATTCTAAATTGATTATTTCTTTTATAAACATCTCGGTAATCATACCTATCAAAAGCTTGATGAAGCTCTTTAAGGAATTTATCAATTGAATGAATAGAGGAAGATGGTAAGGTATGGTACCATCGATTACCACAATCTTCAAGGGTGAGGAAGAAAAGCACACAAACAATATCTTCATCATCAATTTCATAATATTCACAAAATTTAAGAAAATCCAAGATGTGCTCGACTATGGATGTTCCATCCTCATCATCAAATTTCAATTGAGACAAGTCATTAAGAGGCTCATCGAGGATTAAAACTTGACCACTAGATATATTGGAAAAACACCCCAGACATATGATTTGAGGATGAGCCATTAAATATAAGTGATCCAAAACAGACTCAATGGGCACAAATTGTCATCTGGCCCTCCTTTTAGCGCCAAAATGTTGATGGTTTTGGATACCACCAACATACAGGGGGTCTCGCCGATGTGAAGTCTCAATTAGACCTCACACCATTTGGAGTAGGAGCCTCATCCGTAGTATTGACCTAGTCATCGTAACTCTAGTGTTCGCCTTGTTTAAACAGATAACGTAAGAGGTTATATACATAAACCTTGAACAAGCAAGTGAGTTGACATTGTGAAACATCGATTGCAATGTGCAAAAGGAGACCTTCACGAGTAGGAGACAAGAGTGAGTCTCTGGAAGGAAGTAATAGTGCTAACTTAAAAGAGACACACGAGAACATGAAAACATTCATTAGAAAAATAGTTCACATAATGATTATTAAAGAGAATACAACACACATTCAACAAAATAAGTACCAAAGCCACCAAAATAGTTCAATTACTTTAGTACATATGAAGACGACATATACCATAAACATCCCAGACATCCCAAGAGTAGTCCTAAAACATTTTTGATACATGCATGAAAATGTGTTGGCTCATTGAATTTCAAATAGGTGAAAGATCCAAGTACTCAGTTACAATGATGAGGTAGTAGTTCCAATAGTGGAACATTAAGTCACTTCTTTCTTCTCTAAAGAATAGTTTTCTCTCTTATGCCAAGTAGAGAAGCCAAGACTATCTCTCCAAATCTAAGCTTCCAAAACCCTATTTCTTGAGTTATGAGGCTTCTTTTATAGCATGAGGAATGACCTTTCTTCTCCCCTTGACTCTTATTTTACCCTCATGACTCTTAGACTTCTAATATTTCCTTTGAACTTATAAACAACTCTTGAACTTCTAAATGACCTTTGGACTTCTCCATGTGGCTTTTGGACTTTTATACAACTCTTTTTTCCATATATGACTATGTGACTCTTCATATTCCACATATGACTCTTGGACTTCTATACATTACATATTGTGCTTTTCCCTTTAATAATTACATCATTATATTCATGATGTGGCATGTAACATGGACACACATTGACAATTATTATGATACTTGTACAAATTACAACTTGAAAATGATGACATGGACTTCACGATGAGGTGGCAATGCCAAGTTGTCTTCCATGATGCTTCATTTTGCATTCTTGATGGTATATCTGATCTATGCTTCATTTTCATGAAAGATCCACTTTGTTTCTTATCTTCACCCTCCAAAGGGTTTTGGATGAACTTTGGAATCCTTTGAGGCAACATGCAATGTCTTCTTTATGTTTCAGTGTAATCGTGAGGCTTCAAGGTATGCTTGTGCACTCAATCAAGAGAGAGAGAGCTCAAGGTCATATGGCGCAAGTTTGAAGCACGAAAGGAAGTCATTCGTGGGTTCGAGATGCGCTTGTGCACTCAAAGGGACTAAGGAGGGAACAAGGGCACACGCCGAAGCAACAAGGGATCATGATTCGAGATTCCTAGTGTTCTCAAGAGGAAATAGGAGAGCACAGGGTGCATAGTCGAAGCACGAAAGGGAAATCTCTCATTGTTTCAAAGAGAGATTGTGCACTAAAGTAGGGTGCAGTTCTTCGAGTCAAAGGAGTGTTCTTAAGAGGGAAGGATGAAGGCTTCGTCCGTTGTGATTGCACCATGAGCCCTAAGGGAAGAGGGAAGGATGAAGGCTTCATGCTTCATGACTATACCCTGCACTTTAAGGGAAGAGGGAAGGATGAAGGCTTCATGCTTCATGATTGTGCCATGGGCTGAAGAGGAGACAAGGCTTATTTCTTTTCTGAAGTGCACTTCATTGTTCCAAATTACGATTCATTATTCTGAAGTGCACTTCATTTTTCCAAAGTGTCCTCAGGATTAGGAGGGCACAATTATCTCCAACAATGGCTTCTTGTTCATTTGGAATGCGATTTTCACTAAGGGAGGTAGAAAAAGGCTAGATCACTTATCGTAGGAAGTACTAATGCATTGTGAGAGGGAGGAGGCATTAGGAAAAAATTAGTGCACAAGTATGGAAGAAAAATATATGCTAATGAGGCTTATGAATAAGCTGCGCTCATCACCTAGTAAGAGGTATAATGCCTCTACAACTTCCATAGAGCAGAAGGACCAAGAAGAACTCTCAAAATGGCTAAGTGTGGGACTAACAGAATAGGAGAAAGAAATGCATCTTAACACAACTCAAACATGGATCACACACATAAATTTCATCAATACAGGCCAATGGAATGCACAAGACTCATGAACATTAATCACACCTTGAAATGATAGCCAAGAGACACATATTTCTAAGTGCGATAGTTGAAACAACAGATTACAACACTTAGAACACAAGTTACAACAAGAGTGACGATTGTGACGAAACGGTGTGCTAAGTTGTAAGAACGTGTCTATCACATATTCCAATGACATGTAGGACCATGTAATGCAGAACGGTAAGCCATAAATAAATTTGGTGATACATACATGTGTGATCTATGGAGGAGTAAAAATAACAAAAGTGACACCTGTGATAGGAGGAAAACATGAAAACAACACTTGTAAAATGTAAAGGAACTTGAAAGTGACACATTATAGAGCAAAGATAACATGAAAATGACACTTATTAAATTGAAAGTGAGCAAAAGAGACAATCGCAAACGTAAAGGCAACACTTATGAAAGCGATAGTGCGCAAAAGCGATAGTTATGAAAATTCACCGAACTAAAAGTATGATTGCAATCAAAGTGAGGGAGACTGTCAATTGAAAGTGTGCATTGATTTTCGACATGTGATGAACATTGCATATGATCAATCTTGATGGATAGTGCTATGAATGTTTAGGCTTGCGTAAAGGAAGTGTGCTTATGAATTCATCACAGACTGGGCATGTGTGAGCAAGTGACTTGGCCGTTAAAAATTTGAGAATAAAACTTGAACACTTTACAAAACATCGATCGACCATGAGGTAACCGTAGAGTGACCAATTGTGTGATCCTTAGTGATGGGCCTCTAAATTAGACATAAATTAAGGCCCATCTGACCAGCCTTCAACACATTAAACCTATATTTTTGCATTAGATAATGTATTTTTAGCTTTAATAGGTTCATTAGGAAGGTTTATGGATAATTGCATATTTGTGCCTAATATTGTTTATTTTTCTGGAATATTGTGAGAATATTGGGCAGATTTGGAGGAGGAGGAGATAATTTATGGACTTGCTCCTTACTACAGGAGGATCAAATATTAAATAATAAATCAAGACGATATTCTGAAATAATTTCACAGATTTTGGAGCTCCACTTATTGAGAAATTCCCTGTCATTTAATGTAGATTCCTAGCATTATGAACCAGATCCACTAATTAAGGGATTTTGGTGGGGAAAGCTTCCTCCTTTCATGGGGAATTATTCCTAATCATTTTTTATAAGTACCAAGTCTAATTTTCCTCTAGGGGTTGATTTTTATTAGTCTTCTTGTGGAGAGAACTCATATTTTTCAATTCCACTTTCATTTCTTGCAGGGATGTAATTGTATTAATCGAAATAATGAAGATTGATGACATGTTCAGCTTCTAAATCTTGGTCTCCTTCATAGGACTCTGATTTTCCTTGGACTTGGCCATCCCAGGAGCCTCAAATCCCTTTTTTATCATTTACGTTTCTTCTTTTCTTATTCACATGCATCTCTTGTTCTTGTCTTATTCTTGTCTTGTTGTATGATTGGGTTAAATGTTTGAAGTAAGTTATTTTGCATGATCACAAGAATCATTTCATAATTGGAAAAACTTTGGAAGGTCATAGTAGTCATTGAGCTATTTGGATTAGTTTTATTATTCCCAAATCTAGATTTCTGGAAGTACCTTGTGGAAAATAACAGTAAATTTATGCTATTTTTTATAGCATGCTAACGAGCTTCAATCGTTTTGATTCAACTTGCATTAGATAAAAAATACATTCTAGTTAATAAAAAAATTACCCCATTGCATTTGCACTTGATTAGGTTAGGCATTCGATAGATTTACTAGCTCACTAGTTCCCGAATTTCTAGATGTTAGACTAGTAATTTTTTGCTATTTTTTAGCATGGGTTAATAGAGGTCTTTTTGAGTGATTCCACTTGGAATGGAGACCTAATACATCCTAGTAAATAATAAAATTGTCCCAACCAATTTGGATTTGATTTGCTTAGTCATTCGGTGAATTATAACTTCTTGTAGCAAATTTGTAACATCCTGTAGTAGCTACAAGATATCTGGTAGCAACCTTCCAACATGTATATATTTGCCAAATTCGCTCAAGAAACTTTGTTTTGGTCCCTTAGGGTTGAATCATGACCCCTAGTCTCTAAATCAATGGTTAAGGAAGAATAAAAACCAATTAGGACATGCCTTTTTACAATGTAGATGAGGCCTATTTATTTGAATTCGTGCTCTTAGGATTTCAATTACACTTTGTTGTTCTAACCTAGGATTAATTTCTTTTCTATTTAGAGAATTTCCATTTCTGCAATTAGTTTAGGATCTGATTTTCTTACATTCACTCCATTACATCATGACAACAAAGGAAGGACACATTGTATGCTGCACTTATAGTGCCGATAGCTCTTAAGTTTATACGAACCTTGGGTTGATAATTAAAGTTGGTAGTCTTAGGAGTTGTAACACTCTTGTTGCAATACTGAGGCTCATCACTTTTTGGCGCCATTGTCGGGGGGGTGTCAAAGTATGCATTGTTTTCTTCCCTAGTTGATCTATTTCTTTTTACTTTTTGCAAAAACAAAAAAAGATTCACGTTAGGCATATTTCATTTCAAAAACAGAAAAGTGCATTGCATTAGTGTTTTCATTCAATCATAAAAACAAAAAATTGCTCCAACACCAACCCACCCCCCTATTTGATCACATTGTGAAATAAGATCCATATCACCATCCACTTTTTCAGGTAGAAGAAGAAGAGATGGAAAATAATGTAGAATAAATGGATGGAGATGATTACAATGAGGAAGATCCTCTCATATTTCCCATTCAAGATACTAATGGTAGTCTGCACATGAAGAACATCCCTCCATATTTTCTTCCAAAATTTCATGGTCTAAGGTTAGAGGATCCGAAAACCTTTCTCTTTGATTTTTAAATCCTTTTTAGATCTTATGGTTACTTATTAAACACTCAAAAACTGAGATTGTTTCTGGCAACATTGAAGGATAGATCTCTTAAATGGTTCATGAGTTTAAGGACTAATTCAATAAGATCATGGAATGATATGAAAAATATATTTATAGAAAAATATAAAGATCGTGATCTTAAAGAAGAAATATGTAGAATGAATGAAAAAAAAATGAGAGTCTTGAGGATCTAATAGAGAAGTTAATGTATAATGTTAAGAGGGTAAAGCTACATCATTTAGGATCTGACACACTAAAAACCCTCTTACTTAGAACAATTAGGGATGAATGGATTGATCTCCTTGATCTCATTAGTAAATGTAATGTATACCAATTATCATTTGAAGAGATTTGTGAAACATGCAAACACATATCAAGAGGAAGGGAAAGAGTAAGTAAATCAGCGTCAAGATCAGTAATTCAAGCTAAACTTGGAAATTTGTTTGACGACTTTAAAACAAAAATTCTTAGCAATCTAACCAAACAAGTAGAAATGCTAGGAATGCAAGATGAAGAAAAAGTAGAAATGCTAGGAATGCAACTATGTTATGTAGCTCCAAGAGGACCATGGCAACCTATTCAACCTAATATGATGCAAGAACCTAAGTCATAATTTCAAGCCTATCCACATCCAGCTCAAAGTAATTGGAACACACCCTTTCCTTGGCAACCTTAGCCATCTCAACCCCAAAACCAATCTTGGAAACAAGGTTGGCAAGGAACTTATGGGAGCCATCCACAATATCCTCAATATTTTCTTCAATACATCCATACTCAACTCCATGTTATCCCTACCATTCACCTCCACCACAACCACAACCCTAACCACATCCATTTCAAATATCCACTCCCACTCAACTACTTGTACCGCCATTTATGAACCCACACAATGAAGTAGCTCAGTGCACTTACAATGCTAAGGTACAACACTTCCAAATATATCCTCTTGATCTAAATGGTATTCATCTTAGCTCAAGAAGAGTATCACAAGAAAGAGATTCTCTTGATATCGTTGAAGGACAACATGCAAAAAAAGAAGATTCAAATGAGAAGACCAAATAATTATGGGCTGCACTTGACGAAGAGAAAACATTAGAATCAAAGATTGGGAAAGTGCCCTCATGTTTACCATTAGATCCTCTATGTGTTCAAAAGAATAATCAGCAAAAAGAAGAAGATCTGAATTTCGTGGAAGAAGAAGACATCCAAGATTATCCAAATCAGCAAGTGGACCAGGAGCATCACAACTATATTGAAATATGGTTCTCGCAAAGTGTCAAGTTACAAAAACCCACTCTTCTTCAACAATTCTTGATCTCATCTCAATCAATGAAGTTGGTCTCTCATATTCAGGTACCTGTCAAAGCATAAATTTCAAGCCTACACATCATTTTATTTGTCATCTCAACGTGCACTTGGCTTTATTGAAGTATTCCTACACTTGAAAATGATTTTGTTTTTTCTAGTAGAGTAGGATAGGACAAGAAATAAAAAAAATGAAAAATAAGAGAAAAAAATAAAATCTCAGGTGAAAACTTCCTTTTAGGTTCCTAATATTAGCTCATTGTTTTAAAACCTCCATGAGGCGGTCAATGGGTTGGAAAAAATGAGAAAAAGAAAAGATCCTAGGTGAAAACCTCCTTTGAGGCACCTAGGCAGACCTACTAGTTCAAAACCTCATTGAGGAGGTTAGTAGGCGTAGAAGAAAAAAGAAGAAAAAATAAAAAAAGCTTTTCTCCATGTATCTCTCTCTCATGAATGTAGGTGCTTTCCAACCTCTGCAAGCAACAAAAACAAGTTAGCCACCAAAAGAAAAGTTGATCACAAGCCTAGTCAAAAAAAGTCAAATTTTGACTTTCTCCTCCTTTGCTCAAATGCTCCAACAGGACCAAGGCCATTTCAAATCAACCTCCTCTATTTCCACCATCCACTCATCATTCCCAAACTTTTACCACTCATTTTCCTTGTTGTCTTGAAATACTATAGGAAACAAAAATACATAGAGCATACAATTATTTTTGTCATATCTTGAAAACCATGCATCCATTTGCCAAGATGTTTTAGGGGGAGATGCATATGGATGATAGTAACATGCCCAAGCAATTTCAACAAATTCCAATGCATGGTTTTTGAGAAATTGACCTCCATCACCTACAACCATTTTAAAATTTTCTCGATATTCATGCATCCATTTGCAAATCTATTTCATTGGGAGATGCATATGGGTGATGGTAACATGCCCAAACAATTTAAGCAAATTGCAGTGCATAGTGTTCAAGAAATCGACCTCCACAACCTACAACCATTTTTAATTTTTCTCTATATTCGTGCATCCATTGGCCAATAATTTTTTATGGGAGGTGCATAAGGATGATGGCAACATGATTAGAACATTTTAGGTCAATTCCTTTTACCGTTTGGGAGATATGGAAAAAACAAGTCTGCTACAAGAGGTTGTCCTGAATTACTACAGGAAGATCCTGTAGTACTATAGGATGGCTGAGAAGAAGCTACAGGAGGAAATCTGATTGGAGAAAGGGGTCAAAAGGTCATGTATTATTTAGGGAAGGTTGATATAGGTCCCCCAACACCACTTTCATCACTCATCCACTCCATCTAACCAAAATCCATCTTCAAATTCCACTCTGCCTTACATGAAAAAAAAATCAAAAAAAAACTTTGTCATCAACTTTTCCACCACCTACACCACCTCTTGATGATTTTAACCTTGTCCTTATACATCCTATGACTTTCCATTAATCCCACATGCATCAATGAGGTCTCGAAGATGAATTAAATGACTGGTACAGGAAGAAGATTCCTCTTGTAAGCAACCTACACAGTTACAACAAAACTCAACATCAATTCTTTTTTCACTCACACAATAGAAGATCTAGCCACCTTGAGCAGCATGAAGCCATTTCTGAAGATTGAAAAGGGGGCACACCCTCCTTAGGAAGCAGTCCATCCACTCCACCAACAAAATATTGAACACTGGAAAGAAAATTGCACACAACAACCTTATCAGTCAAAGAATCAACAAGCTATGAAGACATGTGCAGAAGCAAGCAAATAAAATTAGCACCTCCAGGGAAGCATGGATTGATCATCAACTCAACAGCAGTGTGCATGCCTCTCCAACAACCATCAAGTAGGTACAAGTATGAAATATTCTTTACCTCTTCTCTTTAGCATATTATAGTTAGAAATTTGTTGTCAATGCATGAGAGGAGAGGTTTTATAAATCTAAGGATGAGTCAACAGTCTCAGCCACCCCCAACTAGTTAATTTCAACTAACTTCCTCACTCATGCAATGTGGAAAAGCCAAATTAGGAAGGGTGATGATTTTGAGGAGTGGGGACAACAGTTAAAAGAAGAAATTTGTGCAAAGGCCAAGTCACCAAATCACTCCAAGCCCTCCATCCACTTCATATCCACTATCTATCCATCATTCATCCATCCCATTTCATAAGAAAAAAAATAACGTTTTTCAAGAACAACCTTACACTCAGTCTCAACCTGAAAATTTCTTGAAAAAACACACAAAGCACATCCTCTCCATTTTCACAAACCTACACTACTCCCTCTGAGCCCTAGCATCATACTCAAAACCCTCTACATCATTTCTCATCACTCCCATACAGTTAGAAGACCCTGAAAAAGAAGGAATGATTGCTATAGGAGGGTAGAATGCTACTACAAGAAGGAAGAAAGGAACAAATTGTGATAAAACCCAAAATGGTAGTGCCTAAGAGAGACTTGATCAAAACAGAGAACTCCAAGGCCATTAGGAAATCATCTAGGCCATAAAAGAGAAGAAAAATGCATCAAAAGGCAAGAAGGCATTCACCATCAAAATAGAACTCAAACTAAAATGATGAAAAGGGGCTTTCCAAGAGATCTCTAATCTCTTTCTAGCTTTTTTGCCAAGGTGTAAAAGATGTTATAGAAAGGGGAGAAAGGCATGGAAGTCAAGTTGAGGGCCTACCCTAGGCTTAGACTATCATTTCTACTCAAAACAGGTTTAAACAGGCTGCTACAGGGTTTCCTGTAGTTACTACAGGAATTACTGCAAGATGTCCTAGTTGTCACCTAAAGGCGTTTTGAAGGTTTCAAAGGTGCCAAAATGGTGGAAAAAGGTAGCAAGAGGTTGGAAAAGCATGTGGAAGACATTTCCAAACTAAAAAATATTCAAAAACCCATCTTGAATAAGGGGAAGAAGGCATGCTAATGGTCTCAAGAAACACCGATTTTTCTATGCACAAATAGTGTTGGAAAATGAGTGAAAATGGAATGAAGGTTTCAAGGGAGAGGATGTGAATGAAATGGATCTACAAGCCAATATAGTTCACTTGCAAAGAGGAAAGAAAAGTTTTTTTCTTGAAAGGTTGTTAAACAGTCATGAAAAGAACAACTACATTTTTGTGCTTGTCCTTGCAGAACTTACAACCAAGATTCTTGGGAGAAAGGACTGAGGAATGCACAAGAGAGAGGTCACTAGGGCCATGAATGAGGCACAATGGGATCACTAAGTTGCTCAGAGGATAAGCAACACTTTCAGTAGCAGGGGTATGATGGGCCTCTAAATTAAACACAAATTAAGGCCCATCTGACCATCCTTTAACACATTAAATCTCTATTTTTGCATTATATAATGTATTTTTAACTTTAATATGTTCATTAGGAAGGTTTATGGATAATTGCATATTTGTGCCTAATATTATTTATTTTTGTGGAATATTGTGAGAATATTGGGTAGACTATGAAGATTTGGAAGAGGAGATAATTTACGGACTTCCTCCCTACTACATGAGGATCAATGTTAAATAATAAATCAAGAAGATATTCTGAAATAATTTCACAAATTCTAGAGCTCCAATGATTGAGAAAATCTAGGAATGTGTTCTGTGTCATTTAATGCATATTCTTAATATTGTGAACTAGATCCACCAATTAATGGATTTTGGTAGGGAAATCTTCCTCCTTTCATGGGGAATGCTTCCTAATC
Organism: Pinus tabuliformis; assembly: GCA_031772625.1. Taxonomy (NCBI): domain Eukaryota; kingdom Viridiplantae; phylum Streptophyta; class Pinopsida; order Pinales; family Pinaceae; genus Pinus; species Pinus tabuliformis. The sequence continues at coordinate 606,971,972 of CM062810.1, forward strand.
ATTTTGTATAAGTACCAAGTCGAATTTTCCACTAGGGGTTGATTTGTATTAGTCTTCTTGTGGAGTGAACTCGTATTTTTGCAGCTCCACTTTCATCTCTTGCAGGGATGTAATTGTATTGATGGAAATAATGAAGATCGGTGCCATGTTCAGCTTTTAAATCTTGGTCTCCTTATTAGGAATTTGAGTTTTCTTTGGCTTGGCCATCCTAGGAGCCTCAAAGCCCTTTTGTATCATTTACTTTTCTTCTTTTCACTTCTTATTCACATGCATCTCTTGTTCTTGTTTTTTTTCTATTTCTGCATTTAGTATTAATGATTTCTTGTTGTAGGATTGGGTTAAATGGTTGAAGTAAGTTATTTTTCAGTATCACAAGCATCATTTCATCATTGGAACAACTTTGGAAGGTCATAGTAATCATTGAGCTATTTGAATCAGTTTGCTTATTCCCAACTCTAGATTTCTGGAAGTCCCTTGTGGCAAATAACAGTGAATTTCTGCTATTTTTTAGAACATGCTAATAAGATTCAATCCAGTTGATTCCACTTGCATTAGATAGAAAAAAACATTCTAGTTAATAATAAAATTTACCCCATTGCATTTGAACTTGATTAGGTTAGGCATTGATAGATTTACTAGCTCACTAGTTCTCGAATTTCTAGATTTTAGACTAGTAATTTTCTGCTATTTTTTATCATGGGTTAACAAAGGTCTTTTGAGTGATTCCACTTGGAATGGAGACCTAATACATCCTAGTCAATAAAAAAATTGTCCCATCCAATTTGGATTTGATTTTCTTGGTCATTTGGTGAATTATAACTTCCTATAGCAAATCTATAACATCTTGTAGTAGCTACAAGATCTCCTGTAGCAACCTTCCAACATGTATATACTTGCCCAGATTCGCTCAAGAAGCTTGGTTTTGGTCCCTTAGGGTTGAATCATGACCCCTAGGCTCTAAATCAATGGTTGAGGAAGAATAAACACCAATTAGGACATGCCTTTTTACAATGTAGATGAGGCCTATTTATTTGAATTCATGCTCTTAGGATTTCAATTACACTTTGTTGTTCTTACCTAGGATTAATTTCTTTTCCATTTCGAGCATTTCCATTTCTGCAATTAGTTTAGGATATGATTTTATTACATTCACTCCATTACATCATGACAACGAAGGAAGGACACATTGTATGCTGCACATATAGTGTCGATACCTCTTAAGTTTTTACAAACCCCGAGTTGATAATTAAAGTTGGTAGCCTTGGGAGTTGCAGCATTGTTGTTGAAATACTGAGGCTCATCACTTAGTAGGCTCCAAAATTCAAGTGTGGGAAAAATTTGGCATCAATATAGTTGGATGTTCAGTTGGTGGTGAGTTATGGTTGAAATGGATTGATCAAGTTATAGCTTGATCGAGCCTTTGTTTAACCATGTCAAGAGCTCAGTCGAGGGTTTCTTAAACCCTCGATCGCGCTATTTAAAATTTTACCTTAAGCACTCAATTGAGCTTTTTAAGTGCTCGATTAAGCTGTTGAGGGCCTAAAAACATAGTTTTAGCTCCCCTTCTGTAGATACAACACCATTTTGTAGCCTGGCATACTTAAGACAGTGTTTGTCCTTAAGTGGTGGAGGTGAACATGTTGGATTCGTGAAGGAATCCTCTATCCAATGGCCTATGAGTTTGACATTTTTGAGTTCATATGATATTCTTCATCTAATTTGTTTTAAACACTATGTTAGTAATTGTTTGGAACAGTTTCAAAGGGGCTGAATGAAAAATAAATAATATAAAATAAATAAAATGAAAATTTTTCAAAAACTACCACCATCTTCATTTACAAGTCTTCTTCAAAAGGGTACTCTTGGTTTTTGAATTTATTTAAATAGTAGAAAAAATTTGTACATGAACGCATGTGTCTGAAAAATGCAATTCAAATATTAATTCGCCAACTTTGAAAATTAATAAAAAATATAATTTTTCATTAAAAAAAATTAATATACATAACTTAGTTCTCTCTATGCAGATCATGTTCATATATATATATATATATATATATATATATATATATATATATATATATAGATATAGATATAGATATAGATATAGATATAGATATATAGATATAGATATATATATATATATATATATATATATATATAAAAAAGTATACATTTTAGACTAAGTGACTATATGTGAACACACACATGCTTGTTAAGATCTTCGAGGATTTGCAAGGACATACATTTCATTTAATGGAAAACTGATAGATTATATGACACTATTTTTTTTACAAAAAATATCATTAGAAAACAACATAATTCTCCAAAAATTGCATTTTTACTCTGAATCAAAATTCACAACACCTATATGATTTTTGAGGGCTTCAATTCGATAAAAGAGTAAAATTTTGAAATTTCATTACCACATTTAGCCCAAAAGTGTAACCCATCTTCATGCATTCACCCTCTACAACTTTTTCATAACCTTCCTAACACAAAAAAGTTTACCCACCTTGCCTTGGAGGTCAATACTTGCCTTATTAGTTGTACACTATTTACTATAACACACAACTTCCCCGTCTTGTAGAATAATCCATGTTGAATATGGTAATCATCCTTACTTCCTTGGTCTACCATCCCATGATGACCCTATAATTCTTGATACACCTCCATGAAGTCTTGATCTTCATCATATTCTTCTTTGTATGTTTTGTGGGTAACTAGATACTACATATGTTCTCTTAGTTGTTAAAGATATTGATACTAAATTGACCAACTTATTATCAAATCCCTTCATATATTTAATCATTAAGTGAAATTATTGCAAAAACCCCATCTATTGAATGCCTTTCTTGTTGCATTTATTTCATTTCACGTGTCATTTTGAAGTTAGGACCTAAGGGAATCATTCAAAATAGAAATATATAAGTTAAGAGATTCCCTATCCATGTCATCTCGATCTCATCACACTAACATGCTTATGTGTTGCCCATACCTATTTCTCATCATTCATCTTAATTATCTTATGATAGCATATTACTATGAGTCTTCATCCATCATGTATTTATGCTCATTCATGGGGTATTTATTACCTAGATGTGACCCCGAAGGTTTCTTTATGTATATGGGTTTATCAAAATTTCCTCTTTGATGAACCTCCTTAAAACTCACTTTTGAGGCCACCATTGTGTTCTACTCTAAAAGAGCTTTCCAACTATTATATAAATTTCATCAAAATTCGACCTTCAGACAAAAAGTTATGGCCTTCTCAAGGATTTCCCTCCAAGGGAAAATTGGATACATGGCATGCTGAATGAGTTCATTCTTAGGAAGAGCAAAAAACAACAAGTTTTTGGAGAAGCAGACTTGGTGAAGGCAGAAGTAAAAAGTAGACCTGATAAAGGTAGAATCAACTAGTAGACCCAATGGAGAAAGGAGCAAACATACATGGTAGAGGCGGAATCAACCAACAAACTTGTTGAAGGCATAAACAACAAACAAACAATGTAGAGGTGAAATCAACTAGCAAATCTAGTGAAGGTAAAAGTAGCAAGCAAACTCAGTAAAGTAGATTGGTTGCCTACAATTATTTGCAACAATAAAAATTGATGCTTACAAATATTTATTACCTAAAAATATTTATAATAATTAAAATTAGTATCTCCAATAAATTAGTGCTTACACATCTATTTTTAATAAAAAATTAATACCTACCATTTTTTTTCTGTAATACCTATAAATATTTACAATAGCAAAAATGGTATCTCATACCTATAAATATTTACAATAGCAAAAATGGTATCTCCGAGAAATTAGTGCCCACAAATATTTTTGTAATAATAAATTGATTTCCACAGATGATTTTCCAAAAAACACTTCAATTTTTGTAAAATAACAACCTCGGACTTACCATGGAATTTTTGTCTTACTTATCATTATGTCTCCAACGCTATAATATTTAGAAGGCTCCATTGTCTCGTGTCGGACTAACTATTCTATTATAATTTTGAACATTATAGTACTTTGAATCATGGGTCTGTTTTTCAAATTTAATTGTGAAGATTATATTATTTTAAAGGGTGGGTGATCATTGCAAGAATCTTAAAAACCTTGAGAATATGCGAAAAGCATACACCCTGCCAAAAAGGAAACGACTCTAAATCATGTTAGTCTATGGATTGTTGACGTCAACAAAAGGAAAGCATGTCCATTTATGCATCAAATTCAAGATTCCAACGCCTTTTGCTTGTGGACTTCGACTGGCACGAAAAGATGTTACGCCTTACATATTTTACAAGGGAAAAATATTTGGAATAATTTGTAATTTGAAGAGGTAGGGTTATCTGTAAGAATAACATTGTATGGTCAGATGGTTTTGAAATTTTCTCGTGGGGTATTGTGTTAGGCATGGTTGAACCGTAATATATTTTCGTGCAGTATTGTGTTAGGCATGGTTGAACCGTAATATATTTTCATATGGATACTAAGAGATTTAATTTGCATCAAAGTGTGAGTGACAATTTTTGGTAGTTAAATTATATATTTAGAAAGTTTTTATTCTATGGAAAAAAATTGAAATGGAAGATACATGATTTTCAAAGATATTAAGTATTTAAAAATGTTTAAATTTATAATAGTATTTCGTTATATTATATATATATATATATATATATATATATATATATTATATTATATTATATTGAAGATTGTTTATTTATATTTTATTTAATTAATTAAAAAAAATTAAATTTAAATAAAAATAAGTTTATGTGGTTTACAAAAATTCAAAGGGGCTTGACGTTTTACTATTGGTTTTAAAGCGAGATGTATGTCTATCTCACAATATTATTTGTTAATATTAATAACCATGGGAAAGGAGAGACTTGCTTTTAGGTTTCTCTAATAGACCATTAGTAGCCTTTTTTTAATGCAAATTTCATTAGAAAGGTCTATCTTTATAATTCAGACTAGAACACTTATGGTCAATTCAATATAATTATTTATTATTTATTAAGTTAATAATTTTACTTATGGGGGAGTGATTAGGGATGAAAAGGGTTGCATACAATGCATTTTTCATTGTAATTTGGGGAAGCCACAAACAATATGGTGGAGCTCATGGCCCTAGAGCATTGCTTAGAAATCCTGAAGAACGACAATCTTCATAACATCATAATTGAAGCAGACTCTGAGTTGATTATCAATTCGGTCAAGAAAATCTGTTGTGGCTCGACTCCGGAAAAAGTTTCGAGACATTGGAGGCTTCTTCAGGTTTATCAAAGGATCCAATCCCACCTTCAGAACATGAGGACCCTAAGTTTCATGCATGTGCGCCGGACTGCCAACAAATTGGCGGACATTTTAGCCAATGAAGGAGCTCTTTGTGCTAAAAGCAGCAATAAATATAGATGGAAAGAGGTTCCCCAAGGCAGATTGAGGGATGAATGTCTCAGACAGGCGAATGTGGACTGAGAACTCTATCAGAACAGGGGATACTAGCAGTTTGCAAAATTTTGGAATTAGTTGATGTACAGTCTACATGCAGCAACAATCCTGGGACATTATTGAAAACAACATCCAGTCCTTTGTCAGTTTTATCAGCCCAGAACGGTTCAGACCCAGGGTTCTCGGGCGGGCGATGATTTACAGCAAAGGGATCTCTATAAACTTATCTTATAGCACAGATCAACTCCGCTTTGGCTCTGTGGGGAGCTAGGATGGCGAGCGTGCAGTTAGGAGAAATGGTGGCATTCTGATCAAAGCTACGTGGCTGTGGGTGCAGCGAATCAGCGGTATTTTAAGTCATACTACAGTCAAGGCAGTTTTCGGGTTTTCGGGCATCCTCAAAACCCGAAGCGGTTTTCTAGAAATGAGCCCGATGCCACTCATCGCTCAACACGTGGCTCAAGGAGGAAAGAGAATACCACCTTCATCGGGCGGGTATTCCTCCTGCTTCTTTTCAGCCCGATATTCCTCTCAGCCGTTGGATCAAACAGTTGCGGATCAACGGCCTAGGTTCACTGTGCATGTTGGTGGGTCCGGGTTATATTCTTGGCTTCCTTAGCAGACCCGAAATCTTTATTATGTGGGCTCTAATTCCTCTTTGGGTCCATTTCTAGGTTTTCGGGGACATGTGTTTCAGTGTCGTTTTGTTCCTCGACTGTTGGATCTAGGATGACGGGTCGAGTGGTTTTTTGGTTTCTAGGCTCAGTCCTCGAGCCATTGGCTCTTGTCCCAAGGCGCAAAGTGATAGCCAAATCTTTGGCCCTCTTCTACCTTGGGTTCTATGTATTTTATGTAATCTATTTTATACAGATAAATGAATAGAAGGACCGACTCTTGCTTAAGCAAAAAAAAAAGTTATTAATTTTACTATAAAAATAATTATACTTGTATTTTATAAAATTAATAAAATAAATTAAAAAACAATTTTAATAATATTTAATCTATATTTAATTTTTAAAATATTTTTAAAATTTGTATTAAATAAAAGTAAAGAGATTATTCATGGAAAATCTTAAATGTTAGGAAAAGTGAAAGATGAAAACTCATCTTAAACTATTTAGAAAACCATATCAATAAAAGCTAAGAGCTTATTACTTTCAAAATTTTACAAGTCCTCAAAAAGATTAAGGCCTTGTATAAAGTGATTTGTTTTTACTGTAATTACAAATTGACTCCTAACTTAATTTCATAAAGCTATAACAATAAAGTTAATTTAGTGGAATAATTTATTTTATAATTGATTAGATGCTTTTAATGATAAAAATCATAAAAGATATTAATTTGGTGGTGAAAATAACATGTTATCTATGGTTTATTTTAAATTTTAAATTTTTAATATTTTCGTGATAATAAAATGTACTAAAAGATGCTTTCATAATCATTTAGTCCTTAGGTGGTGAAAGATGTAAAGATACTATTGTGAATATTATGTAATTGATTATGGAAAATTAAATCATTTTATTTTTTCATAATTAAAAGTGATTTTGAAATTAATGATTAAAATTTTATATATTTTGATTGTTTTTTATATTAATAATTAAAAGTGGTTTTTAAGGATTGGGGAGCTTTTGTTGGTGAGCAACATTGTCGCAGTGTAACAGCAGGGTAAGCAATTGCAACAATGTTGCTCAGCAACCATTCACATGCATTTCAAAATGCATTTCACTGTTCACAGAAGGTTGTTGATACATTGGGATAAGTTTTTCTTAAACAAATGATCATACTTAAAGGCAGTTGTCTCCAAGTTGCAATCTTTTTGTCTTCTTTTTCATCTCGTCATTCAAAGTTGTATTCTTTTAACCAAATCCAACACTTTTCTATTGATATAGTTATGGCAATATGTATTTGAATGTGAGTGTTATGGGTTTGCTTTTTCTTTGACGTGTACAACTTTAAGGACTTGGAAGCACTACCATACCAATGTGAAAAATAGTGTCTTGAACCTGCTTCTCACCAGTGCACAGCTCAGCCTGCAACTGAGCATTATAATTCTGATATAATAGTCTCAATAACTTGAGTGAAGTTCTTGTTTGAATTTGGGTTATAACCTTCTAAGGGGCAAAAAAAACTCAACAAACATTGGGCATCATGACCCTGCCACTTACTATTGTGCATAACACAAGTTCCAACGTTTTTGTTTTTGGTTTTTTTTTGTTGGGATATAAAGCAACCAATTTTCCATCTGGAGTGTGTGATTGAAACCTTGCATTTTGTACACCTAGAAGGGTATGTTGAGAATCAAGCATTGAATAGTTGTGTTGAAACTCCCTCTCATCTATTGACTAACCATGGTCCAACCCACTCCAACCACTCTCCAGTTGATGTGAAATTGAACTACCCGTGATTCACAAAATGCATCCTATCTTGAGATTTTAGTGTTTCTGGTAATATGAATAGTCATATTTTATAATAGAAAATTAAATGTGTTCATTGACACAAAGTGGGAAAGTAACTTTTCAGGGTTTATGCATGTTTAACTTTTAATATGTGGTATTTATTTCGCTATAAGAAAGGAATGACACAAACCAACCTCTGGTTTTACCATGGGCATTCTATTTTGTCATTTATGCACCACCAAGTGATGCCATTGTTAACTCACTTTGACACATTGATCTCAAGTATTTCATAGATACATAATTGAAGGGTTTCGTTGTGTTATGGTTATAGTTTCTCTATTCAAGTGCTTACAGCATAATGTGACTTGAGCAACAAAATATAACTTCAATCACAACAGCAATTACTTACAATGTCATATGAGGTTGAAACAATTTCAACATAGTTTTGATCTAATTCGAATAATTCATTTCAGTAGGCATTTTGTCACTGGATTGAACCTGCTAGCTGCACTTTGTTTTGGAACAAATCCCCAAAAGGTAGCTTTGATATTGGACCCATTAGTTATCTCAAAATAGAAGCAAACGATGTCCTTCTCCTTCTCCCCCCTACTAATTATTCAACCAAGAAAATGGAGATAATATTATCATTAGCTCTGAGACTAAAAAACATAGACATATTTTCCATTGGTATGGCTGACGATAGTCCCTGGTCGAGGATTCTCACTATTATTAACAATATCATCATACATAAACACTATGATATTCTCCTCCTTTAGTCCACCTTTCCTAAATATTTGGTATGCATGGCAGACATTAGCCTATAAAGCAAGGCATCATGTGTAAGAAAAAAGAGGTCCTCCACACATTGAAATAACTTTGCAGTGTGATCCATCAAATACAATTCCTTACTTATTTTGCACAACAAAAGAATCATTCTCCTTTTATACATTAAATCAAATTTCAGACCTTGTATCAATCACAATCAGAAAGGCAAACTCTGAAAAAACCTTTTATTTTATTTTATTTTGTCAAATTCCTTAAGGTTCCAAGAATTGGGTGTTTATCGATGTAATACACATTGGATGCTCGTCACCTTTTATTGAGGAGACCTAACAATATTCTTTTGTTAGTTGACTTTATATTGTTCTTTGGGTAAATATATGTATACTTTGTCTCAAGCTTTTTGCTCTAATGTGAACTTGCGACCTTAGTAAATTATTTAATGAACATCACCATTGAGCATTTCTACATGAGCATTTAACTGTCTATGAAGATAAGATTTTGAATTTTTTGGTAGAAATATGACCGACCTTAGTAAATTATTTAGTGAACATCACCATTGAGCATTTCTACATGAGCATTTAACTGTCTACGAAGATAAGGTTTTGAATTTTTTTGGTAGAAATATGATGAAGGCATTATGCTTTCCTGTGTAAAGATTCATTGAAAAGAAAGGAAAACAAAAAAAACAACAATTTAGTAACCCTGTAGATGTTTCATTGCACCTTTCGGGACAATTGCTAGTTTAATATTTTTTTCATATCATTTGCTAGAATTGAATTTGGATAAGGAGGATTATATTCATTTTTCACAATGGGATAACTCAATTGATGAGTTAAACATATAAATATTTAAGAAAATCTTGTCAATTAGGGTTATCTAAAATGGATGAGCAGAATAACTATTACTATTATTTTCCCCACGTTCAAATCCCTACTAGTGACATGATGAGCTATAATGCCTTGAATAAAATAATGTTGTAATGGCTTTCATGCATATGAATATTGTTATATTGGTTTTGAGCCTTCTAAACTCTAAGTGAGAGATAAATCTCAACCTTTCGTTTGTGTATACTAGTATGAATATTCTAGAATATCAAATCTCCACCATCCACCTCATACGATTTGACTGCTAATTCTACGAAGGCATACATACTCTACCCCACTTTGGTTTTGAACCTGTGACATCTTAGGAGGAAACACATGCTTTTAACCATTAGGCTCATTCAAGTTGTATGATATATTCATAGTAATGAAAAATAATACAAGATGTAAAAAAATATAAATAATATTACATAGTAGTATTAAATACATTGCTACATGTGTAATAATCATTGCAAGAAGATAATATATGATGCCAAAAGATAAAGAGCATTAAATATATTTTAAATTTCAAATTTAATGGTGTATTTTAAATTAAATTGTTTACATTTTAGTAGCAACACTTTTAAATGTCATTGTTGTGTGATATATAATGTTTATATGTTTTTATCTTTTTCTTTTAATTTTTGAAGATTTTTGATATTTAGAATGCTTATTATTTTTGTATATATGGTTTGTTATACTGTCAATTGAATTTATTTTAGGTGGTTGAGAGGAATTCTACCTATGTTTAATTTTTCCAAATAATATACTGAATTTATATAAAATATATTGTTGTAATAGCTTTAAGTTTTGTTGTACTAAACAAAATATAGATCATCATAATAAATTAATGAAATGATACACCTCACATATTTTTAAGGCCAAGTCTCCCGAGGAATTGCCAGGATGACCATTTTTTGCCAGAATCCAGGGAAAAAAATTCAACAAAACTTGTAGGAGTGTTTAAATCATGATTTTATTGGTGGAAATAGATTCACTACCATTAAAAACTTCTGCAACACCCGAAATCTTAAAATTTACAATTGTGATTTAGATTTACAAAAATCTCTACCGAAATTTATCAAACATTACCGAAAATTTCATGATTTTCAGAGCAGAAAACAATCTTAGAGTACGACCTAAAAAAAATAATAATAATAATTTAATAAAATCACACCTCTCAGTGATATACAAAAATACTTCAAAAAAAACGCAACCCACTACGCAGTATACAAAAATTCGTTCTCAAACAAAGAACTCATCGACGCATAAAGATTTAATGTTTATGGAGATGTTTTTATCATCAACATGGTAGGAAACTCACTCAAACCTAAACGCCCCCATTAAAAGAAGTCATATCCCTGCAAATATCTCTCACCCTCAACCTTTTGCCATAAAATTTAACCAATAACCTAGCAAGAAAACTAATAGGTTAAATGATCATGCTATCCCTGGCCAAATGTGATGTGATACTCTTTTCTGCTCAGATGTGATGTTATACTCTAATTCAATGCGAAGTATTTCACGAAGCTCTACATGTTGGCTCCACGTACTGAAGGGGCATGCAGGGTTTCAATCCGTTAGGTAAAGTAGACTTTCAAATATTCGAAAAACACATCAAATATAAACAAACGTTCCCATTAGAGGCAATCGAATGTGGAGCACATTGCTTTCGTTGCGTGCTTCCCGGGTATTTTTTAAATCGAGACTTATAAATAATATAAATCCAAGAAAAGGGTTTCACTATATATATATTTATAGAATGATTATTTTTTAGTAGTATGTTTTAAAATTATTTTTGTTTGGGTAAGAGCTTTTAGTAAATAAGTTAATGGTTCAAAACTAGAGGCATCTAGCACGATTGAAATCTTGGCTGTGACAGGCTGTTACGGATTATCAGTAGGTTATTCCAAGTAGTCTGGTTTTCTTTGAATAATGGTGATGAGTGAGCCTGCATTCCTTGTTGCAGTTAGAGATGGTTGTGTTCTAAAATTGTTTTTGCTTGGCTAAGAGCTTTTAAGAAACAAGTTAATGGCTCAAGACCCTAGGCACCTGTCAGGAGTAAAACGCTGCCCCTTATGGACCACCAATAGGTTATTCCAAGTGGCCTAGTTTTCTTTAAATTATAGTGATGAGTCAACCTGCATTTGCTGTTAGCAGTTAGAAATGGTTGACTGTAATCACTGTTGATTTGACAACTGAATTATCATAAATTTTCCCTCCTGTAAATAGATCTTAGATCTTCAGTGAAAATCAAGATAATCCCAAAATAAAAGATTTCGGATGTGAGAGTGATGTTCTGCAACATGTGAACGCCGTTCACAAGAACCCCGTGCAGTAAGGGCGTTCAAAGTTTCAATCACTTGCTCGCCTTGCAAGGTGGCCTTTCAAATGTTTGAATGGCCTTTCAGATATTTGACACGCTCCCGACCCCTTTACGGATAATCGAAAATGTAGCAAATTGCTTTAGGTACTCCCTTTCCAGTTTTATTTTCTTCAAAAATCCCACCAAGAGGAAAGAAAAAATTGCAGCTTATAAGAAGGCTTCCGCACTCATTTGTATCATGAACTGCTTCTCTTTTGGTGCTTCATTAGAATTCCGGTGAAAGACTACGAATCGGGGTAATGGAGTATAAGCAAGTTGGATATTTTTGTGTGCTCAAGGCAGGGCCTGTCAGCGGCATTGGCAAACCCCAAGAAAAAATGGTGAGGCTTCTACCAAAACGGGGGTCCATAAAAGGACTGATATTTGCTGCTGTATGCTGCTGTAGCGGCATCAGTTCTGGCATCACCCAAGGCCCTTAAAAGGAGGGGGCAAATGTTGGCCCAAATCATTCGTTCTTCCCGCAATATCTGCTGCCCTGAAAAAATGTATCGCACTATATCTGGGCTGGACTAAATAGTAGAAAGGTGAGCCTGTGAATTGCAGCCAACATTTCAAAGGTTTTTTAATAAGAGGTCTGCTATTTTGGGAGGTTGTTGTAAATGTACAGGGACCAGCTTTTCTGGGACAGGGTTACAACTTTACAGAGATCAACCTTTTTTTCTTGGATTATACTATCAATTTTTTATTTTCTTTTGTATAGAGCTCTTTGCTCTCAGAGGGCGCAAAAGGCATTCGCAGGGCCAGCATGGACCTGAATGGTAGATGTAAGTTAATGCCATTAGAGTTCATTAATCTCCTCTGTGGCCAGGACTCGCCAGTTAATTTCACAGTGTTTGGTTGTATCTTTATATATTTTGATGTAGATTACTGTATTTAGATGATATTTCCCCTCCAAGAATGCGTCGGAGGTAGAAAAGGATACCATGAATTTTTTGCTATGGGACAATCATGCTTGATTTATGTATAAAAGAAAAAAAGAAAAAAAGGGGGAAAAAGGGTTACCATGGGAATTCCAAAATTCTGTATATGTAATCAATGGTTACTGTTTTATTTCAATCGCTGAAGGTGTTCAGTTTACATGTTTTATTTCTTTTAATGATAAATTAAATTAGAAATTGATGTATATACATACAAGCTTCTTACTCTGGTTCGGAATCCCACATCGTTTGACACACCACAACATCCTCGGATTCATCATCATTTCAAGGTCTAAAATCCCCCAAGAATAGCGTTATCATCTACTAAAGTTCTGGAAAACATTCTTACTCAAGCAACATGATTCATTTTCATATTAGATTTTGGTGAGTCGGATTGCCAAGTCTTCACTTCAATTTCGTCTCTGGTAAACTTGCGCTGGGAAACAATTTTGAAAATACACAGAAGTCACTAATGCTATGATGATACAACAATAGTTCCAGTATCTGCTGCAATTCATAACATATATTTCAGTTGATCTTTCAATTGAACTTGTTCTTATAAATGTGGTTGACAAGTTCCATAACATCACTCACACAGCTTTGGAAATTTCACTTTTCAGGTCACCAACGCTTCGATGCCTTTACTTCTGCCAGTGTAAATGAGACCTTGATTCTTAACCATATTGACCAGGGCTTCAATTTTGTGTCCCTGTACAGTAATAACCACTTTTAAGTAGTAAGGGAAAATATATCTAATGGTTTTAACAGATTTTAGAAATCAGGACATTGCCCAAACTGAATGATATTTCCATGTCTTATAGAATAACTGTAGGCAAACCGGTGTATTTTCTTAAAAAGAATGCTGTGATGTACCATTAAAGCTGTTACAACCAACATTTTATCTGAGAGAAAAACTTTGTTAAAAAAATAACAGAAACTCTGCATGAACAGTTGTAACGTAATAGAAAAACAAATCAACCACAATATGAAATAAGTATAAGATTATAAGTGGAGAAAAGCCTTACATGATTACAAACTCTGGGACAATATTAATGGAGAGAAGAATGATTTACAGAGTTTAGTTCCAGAGAAATAGACAGTCTTCTTGCACCTTAATTTTGGTGGCAAGGCTTTACAAAGTACATCCTCTGTTCAGTGCTGTATCTTGCTGTGACTGAATCATCCTTCTGGCTTCTGCCTTTTCTCTATGTGGCAAGGGTACACAATGTACATCCTCTGTTTAGTGCTGCATCTTGTTGTGACTAAAGCATCCTTCTGGCTTCTGCCTTTTCTCTATCTCCTCGTCGCGGTTTCCTCCTCTCTGCACCCATTGTCATCTGAGAAACTCCGATTAATACTGCAGAGTTAAGGTTTCTTACTTCTTTCCAGTTATTTTCACATGGCTCTCTGACATGTGGGTCTTCAAAGGTATAAATGCTTTGATGCCAAAATTATTTGTTTTAACCAAGGGGAAGAAATTTGTCTCAAAGTGGTTTAAATATATTTTAAAAATCAAAACAGTGCCCTTTAAAAATCAAGACAGTGTCCCAATCTGAATGGTATTTCCATTTATAATAGAATAATTGTGGGCAAAACGGTGTGCTCTCTTGGGGAAATACTGTGACATTTATCTGTGGCTGTGCCATTAAAAGCCGCTACATCCAGCAATATCTGAGCAAAAAAATCTTCTAAAACAGTAATAAGAGCCATGCATGAACAGTAAAAACGTAAAAGCAAAATAAACAAATCCAGTCTATAATTAAGCACAAGATTATAAGTGGAGCAAACCCTTGGGTAGTTAAATACTCCAGGACTATTAACTACTAATGGGAGAAGAATGATTTACAAAGAAATTGTCTTTTTGCACCATAATGTTGGCGGCAGGAGTTTACAATGTATATCCTATGTTCAAAGCTGTGTCTTGCTGTGACTGAATATTTTTCTGGTTTCTGCCTTTACTCCCTCTTGTCTCCTCGTCCAACGTTGCCAGAGAAACTCTGATAAGCACTGGTGAGTTAATTTTTGCGTCTCCTTCACAGTTCTTTTCACATGGTCATCCGACCTGTGGTTAATAGATCTCGGTTCCCGTCTTCACATTTCCATGACGCAAATGCTTTGATACCAAAATCATATGTCTCAATCTCTGACCCGTGGGTCATGGATCTCTGTCCTGACCTTGGCACTCCCAGGATGCAAGTGCTTTGATTCCGAAACTATATGTTTGAAACCCTGTCCTGTGGGTCATGGATCTCTGTTTCCGGCTTTGCATTTCCAGGATGCAAATGCTTTGATACCAAAACTATTTTACTAGTGAGAAGAAAGTTTTCTCCAATGGTATTAGCATATTTTAGAAATCAACGCATTGCCCCCGTATTGAATCCTAAATGTAGGCAAAATGGTGTGTTTTCCTGGAAAAATGCTGTAGCATTTATGTGTGCCACTAAAAGCTCCCATAACTGATAAGATCTGTGCAAAAAATTCTGCTACAGCCTCAAAAAGCGTTGTGCATGAATAGTTTAAAGTGAACAGCAAACTACATGAATCCACACAATTCGAAGACTATATTAATCGAGAAAGGAATGAATCATAGAATTTGGTTGCGAAGAAATATACAATCTTCTTACACGGTGATGTTGGCAGCAAGTGTTTACGATTTACATCCTCTGTTCAATACTGCGCTGTGCTGTGACTGTGGCATCTTTCAGGCCTCTGCTTTTTATCCATCTCCTTTTCGCTGCTTACTCGTCTGTCCCCGCAACACTGCAGAAGGTAGGGTTTGTAACCGCATTCTCTTTTATAATCCAAAATGGCTTAGTCTTTAAAACCCAGGTTGGAAAATTAGAGTGGAAAAGGGGAATTTTGGTAGGATTATGATAAAATTTGGTAGAAAATTTTGAAAACCTAGGTTATAATTTTTAAATTTCAAAATTTTAAATACTTTGAAATTTTCAAATTTTTGATAGTATTAAATCCATTTTAAAAAACAATTCAAATATTTCAACATTCTAATTTTTTAATTTTTTTACTAAATGCTAACCAACAAAAAGACCTACAGACATTGCCATCCAAAATTGGGACATACTTAATATCAAGGAGTGATGCTTTTCATTCGGCGGATTGACTTCCCTTAACCGACAGAGTTTTAGCTTTTACAAAATTGGGACATACTTAATATCAAGGAGGTATGCTTTTCATTCGGCGGATTGACTTCCCTTACGTGACAGAGTTTTAGCTTTTTAGCTTCTTCTTGACAGCCTTAGCTTTTTGAATGTTGCAGACGCTGTTTCGAATGGGAAGGCAGAGCCTTTGTCTGTCGAACTCCAAGAGCCGGATCCACGCACTCTCCCACAGAAGCCATTTCAAAGATTTGAGATTAAAAAAATTTGATCAAAATCCCTATTTTTCCATTCAACATTGCGTTGGGTTAGAATTTAATTAGGAAAAGAAGAATAAAAAATATGTGTATTGTCGTAAGAGTCACGCGGTTTTCTTTGTGTGTGACAGTTAATGTGCAGGCGCTGTATATATTTAT
This sequence comes from Pinus tabuliformis, assembly GCA_031772625.1. NCBI lineage: Eukaryota > Viridiplantae > Streptophyta > Pinopsida > Pinales > Pinaceae > Pinus > Pinus tabuliformis. Next base: position 606,988,291 of record CM062810.1, read on the forward strand.
AGTTAGATAATTTACTTGTTTAAATTCAACTATAGGCATATAAGCGTATGCAACTTTTGCACATTAACCACTCAACAACAAATTGGATAAATGTTACCGTGTATAAAAGTGAAATCCTAATATCCTAGTAAGTCATGAGGGCAATTTAATGATTTTTGATGGGATAGGTAATAATTATTAAGATATTTTTAGTCTAACAGTAGTATAGTCAACAGTGATCAAATTTAAAGGTCTGCTCTTAATTTCATTTGGAAGGGCATATATTCATCTAATCTTTCAATAATGAAATGTTATAAAAGAAATTGCACTTCTACTGAAAAGTATGTATTAAATAAACTTCTCTTAAAAAAAATCATTATGAGGTAGTGTCGTGCTAAATCCTAAAAATCTTAAAAATTTAAAGAGTAGATACATTAAAACACCATAAAATATTAGTATAACTAGTAAATAAGCAAAAAAAATTCTCAAATTTCATTAAAAAAAGGTAAACGTATATCTTAAAAATTTAAAGAGTAGCTACATTAAAACACCATAAAATATCAGTATAACTAGTAAATAAGCAAAAAAAAAAATCTCAAATTTCATTAAAAAAGGTAAACATATATTTTTTCTATTCATTTGATGATCTTCAAAAGTATGTGGACTTAACAGAGGTCAGAGAGGCGGGCAGATGAAGGACACCAAGTGGCAGAATGAGGTCAAAAGTGACACGGCAAGAGCAGCCGAGAGAAGGTGGTAATTAATGAAGGACCTCGGGAGAAAGGACAGGAGGGCAGGATCCCGAGACATGTTCGAAGGGATCCGTGCCGGTAACCAAGACAACCAGATGCTGGTAAGAGTCAAGGGTCGGAGGAAGAAAGAGACTAAAACCAAAGTAACCTCACAAACAGCTCTTTGCATGCAGACGAAGACGAGGAAAGGTGGCGAGAAGAGAGGTGGTTGCAGAGGGAAGACGAAGACAACAGCAGGAAGAAGGAGCCGCGTGGCAAGCAGGTATGTAACCCTTTTACCCCCCAATTCTGAAAGCTTAATGAGTCTCTATAGCAGGAAGATTGATATTCAGCTTAGCCCCGGGTTTAAGATAGACAATCTCAAAGGAAAAGCCTCCAGAATTCCCTTAGCTATAGACACCATTCCTTCAAAACAGAGGCAATTCCTGACCAGAGGAAAAAGAAGGCATGAGCTAACACCCAAAAAGGGAGAGAGCCATCCTGCAAATTCATCCTCCAGTATACCCCGAAGACTCTCGATCCGGGCCAAGCTCGTAGGAATGGAGGGGATTGTGTCAGTAGCTATTAGGGAAGAAACCTGGGAAGGGACAAGCCTAAGGACCAGAGGAATGCCAGAATTCAGGCGCCCCAAGGGGGAAGAGAGGAGCTACACCAAGAACCCTGTAAATCCGTCAGAGAAACCCCGGGGAAGGAGGGAAAAGAAATTTACCTTGAACCCATCTGAGGAGGTAAACTTGGGACCGAGGAGAAAGGAATGTAAGGGCCGAGAAAGCTGTAAAGGGGGGGTTAAGGGAAGAATACCAAAGAGAAACCTGACCCTGAAAAAGAATTTAACAGTCACAAAACCCAATCTGCCTGGAAAAAAGAAGGTAGATGATACACAAACCCTAGCTGGAAATCAGAAGATAGAAGGTACAAGCAAAGGAAAGAAAAAGAGCAATTGGGGAACTGAACTCTGTCTAAACCACAAAGTTGATGAATGCATCGATTTTGTGATAGGTAATACAATACACTGGAGGAAGAACTCTGACCAAGACCGAACTCACCAGACGCAAGGCAGCAACACCCAAACAGGGAGCAAAATGGCCCCCAAAAGAGGAAACAGAGGAACAAAGAAGGAGGAGGGAACAAGCGGACAACAAAAAAGAAGAGGCAGGAAACCTGATGGGGAACAAATGAAGAAAATCATCGACGCCTACATGGAAGGAAATCTGTCGGAAGTCAGAGCTTAGATTGCGAGTTGGGAGAGAGATTTAAGAGCCAACCTCAAATACCGAGATATCCCCATGGATGAATGGGAAAGCATGGTGACAGACCCAGGAACCACTCGAGGGAGGCAATCATTGTTCAAACAAACCATACAGCAATACTGGATTATGAAGAACGTGGTGGCTCGGGCCATGACCCTACACCAAGAGCATGAGCATGCAGCGGGAGCAGAAATAGAGGCACAGAAGCAGAACAAAGAACAGGACCCAGTCCGTGCAGAACTATTACGGGAGATAGTGGCCATCCAGATCCATACATACAGAAACAACCTAACACTGGGTAGAATTGAACAGACGCTGACAGACCTGAAATGGAGAATTGAGCAGCGAAGCGAGATGCCAGGATCCAGTGCAAAGGCACCAGCACCAGTAATTTCCTCTGATGAGGAATGACATAGTGAACTAGTTGAATTCAAAATGGTTTTGACTATGAACAGTATCAGTATGCTTATTTTTATTTTGACAAGTAGAGTCAGTAGAATAGACAAACAATACAATGCTGCTAGATGGATAGCAATGAACTTATTTAAATTTTGGACAGGATTTAAAGCTGACAGGTGGATACCTGGTTTCCTTTGGGTAGGAAAACCACCTGCAGCAATAAATGGTTGTGAAAAGTTCTTCTGAAAATAGAAAAAAATAGAGATCTGCCAAGTTTACCAAAAAAAAAAAAAAGTATGTGGACTTACATAATTGAAAATATAAATATATTTTCCCAATGGAAATGGCTTTCTAGTTTTCATTTATTTCCATACATCATAAGTAGCATTCAAATCTACCTCATTTAGAGCATGAGGTGCACTTATAGATAAAATCATTGACATATCTAGTGTCTCCAATGACAGTCTTTATCTATCATCATTTTTTATCCTGTTTAATTTTCAAAAGCCTCTTTCACACAGTGATGTGGTTGCTGGGATAACGAGAATAGCTTGCCATAATTGCATCAAATATGGAATGTATTCAAACCATTAAGGTTCATTTCCACATAGGTCTCATGTCATACATATGATTTTTAGTGTATGATTTACAAATAGTAAAAATAAATTCATCCATTTCACCCAAACATCTAGAAGTATCCACAATAGGTGATCCTCCAATGCTAAATTTTTCACATAAACATTTCAACTATCTTTTTTTTGGAAAGTCTATGTCATTCACTTCTTCATAATAATGTTGAGAAGTGAAAAACTTAGCCACATTAAATAAATGTAAATCTATGAATGCCCTACTTAAAGATTTAATTACCTTTACAACAAAACATTTTCCCAAAAGAATACAATCATCTAGTAGCCCCGATCTTTTCATCTTTAGAAAACATCCAAACCTCAATGGATGTAAATGTACCATACAAATGATTTATGCAAATTCAAGGGTTCCTCTTTATGCTTTAAGTAAAAAATAAGACATGTGCACTACATCTACACCAAAAATGATTCCCAAAAATCGTTTACGAAGCATGCTAATAAAAACATCTAAAGTTGTGTCAATATATGTAATATCAACATGATCCTCTTCGAAACTTTGATTCAACTTATTTAATTCAATGAGCATGTCTGCAAGTAGATGGATGCAAAATTGCACTTGAAATATTGTTTCCAACTCATGCATATTTTCTCCCCTAACTCTGAATCCTTTAACAAAGAATGCATGAGTTTAACAAGTCTTTCCATATGACCTTTTCTCTAGAGATTTGCCTAATTTGATGAATTTGTAAGACCACTAACTTAGTGATTTGAAAAGTATACATTATCTCTCTTAATTTTCCATGTCCTTTAGTTGATTTCCCAAGCCATGAAAAAATTTTGTTTCCAAATTTGTTAATTTATTGCAACTTTGGGTAAAATGAGATGAAGCCTCATTGGTTGTTAATGCTTCCCTATGAACTATGCAATGGATAACTAATAAATGAGGAGCATATGAAGCTTAGAAGATAAACCTTCATGAATACCCCTCATGGAAGATGCACCATTTGAACAAAAACCAATAAACTTCATCAAATATAAATCCATTCATGCTAAAAGAGTTCTCAATAGATCATACATATGTTGAGTTATTCCATTTTTTATTTGAAGAAAACATATAAATTTTGTTAAACATTGACCTCTTCCTCCATTCATCAAATATGTAATATAAACAATCAATTGGTGTTCCATAATTTAATCAGTGCTTTCATAACCTAAAATTGAGTAAAATGGGCTATGTAAAATCTCCTCCTTAAGTTTGTTCCAATACACCTCTTTAGCAACTTGAAGAAACTCTTTTATTCATGTGGTATTTGTGTATGAAAAATATTTATCTATTAGAAGCATGTGTGGAGTGCATTTATACCTATTCAAGTCACATATTGACTTATACATTTCTAAAGATAAATCATGTATAGCAACAAAATACATGTTTTCAATCACTGCTATAATTCTCTCATTCTCAGCATCTACCGTTAGTTCTACATGTTTGAATATTGCTTCGTTTGCTTTTTCTCTCCAAAAGTTTAAAAAAAAATTATGAGCTTTTGATTTTTCATGGCCACTTAGACCACTAAATTGAAAAGTGGTAGTTCCCTCTTTTGCAAATGGAGTCTCACTTTAAAATTTAACACATCAAGAACATTTTATCCTTTCAATACCATTACAATATTTTACAACATAAGCCCATGGAAATCTTGTTTTTCATTTATATTTGAATATTATTTTGTGTTTCTTTGATGAGTTTTCTCTTTCAACAAGCTCTACACTATTGATTCATCATATTTGTGTAGATGCGCATAAATTTCATTTTGAATATTACATGGTTGACTAGAATGTTGTGCAAGGCCAAATGATTTAATAATTGACAATTGCCTTTTATCATTCTTAGGATGACCAATAAGAGACATTTTTCAAAATTTACACCTATTAAATAAATAAAAGCAATAGAATAAGTAACTATATAAATTAAAAATCCTTTAACAAGATTGGGATAGACAAAATTCAAACTTAGCAATATGCCATAGGATTTGACTATAGATTTCTTGATAGGTTATTTGTTGCTTTGTCGAATTGTGTTTTGTAACATTCAAGGAAACCTATAGCTTTATGACAGAGAACAAACACTTCATGAAAAGTGGTACTTGGACAAGACATTCGTATGGATTTAAGCAACGAAACAAAACAAGCAAGAGTTTGAATGAGAGCGATATAGTTTTGGAGTCCAATACCCTTGGTATAATATAGATATTATTTTCATAGCTGGTAGATTCATATAATTATGACAATAAAAATTTCCACCATTAACAATTTAGAAAACAACTCCAACACCCATGTCTGGGATGGAAGGATGGAAAACAATTGCATTCAGGGTATCTAGCCACAATGTTGATTTCATGGGGTGTGGATTCTATGGTGCCTAGGATACATGGTGTGACCACAAAGGATGTCATTACTTCAAAGAGAGTTGCATTAAAGAACCCATACAATGAAAAACCAAATGCTAATGAAGATATGAGGAGGATAATGAAGAATACCTTATTGTTTAACATCAAATGATAACTCTCTTTCTATGGATGATGGGTTGCAATTCAAATGAAAATGGAAAAAATGGATCTAGAGAAACATTGCTCAAGGATAATCAGGGAGGAGAGAGAGCACACACGGAGTTGTTGAATGGTTATTCAATGTGCTCTGCTGCCATGTGCTAGGTGTAATAGTAGCATGATTGTTGCATATCTTATTATTGCAGGTTACTTCATGTTGGCGTAAGTTGGGAGCCTCAGGGAAATGTCTCCAAATCATGACATAATGATTAAATTGTATGAGGTCATCTGTACTTTGACTGGTCTCTTATACGAAATTGTCACTAGTCAAAGTTATTTATGGGTTGGTCCAGTCTCAAAATTCTCGTAAACTTAAAAAACTATTGACAGGTTTTTAAAAATATTTCTGTTCTTTTAAAATATAGAAATTTAATCTTACCTTTGTATTTTGATATTTTAATTTTTTTTTTGAGGTGTAATTCTTTTTAACCCTTCTAGGAAGGGCTAGGAGCCCAAGGAAGAGTTGGGAAGGGTTCAATTTTGAAATTTCATGGCGAGAGCAGGCTTTAAAATTGACGCCCATATATCTGATTTTACCTTTTTTACTCATTAAATACCGCTTATTTTAAAATAAACACGTCATTTTGAACTAGCTAATAATTTAAAAAATGCCATAATGATGAGCATGCTTTAAAATTGACGCTCGTTTGTCCATTTTTCTCATTTTTAACCGTAAAATATAACTAAATTTAAAATAAAGACGTCAGACTTAACTTCCAAATAATTTAGGAAAATGTCAAAATGACGGGCTTATAACAAAATCAGAAGTTTGAAATTGTATATATATATATATATATATATATATATAAAGCTTACACTAGGATATCTAGAATCGCTTATTCTTTAGGGTGATTTTTTTTAAATAAATTTTATTCAAATGCTTTAATGTGCACCATGTGAATGGTTGGTTGACGAGTTATTGACTCGTACACTCTCCATTATTCATCCACCCCACCAAAGTTTAAAAATTTTTGGACAAAAACCCAAAATGACAAGATACTTGCCTTATCAAATCTCTAGAATAACTCTTACAAGTAGTCGCGACTCGCCATCACATTGGAGTCTTATAATTCTTAAGTTTGACAATGTTATAGCGCATGGAAAGTACACAGAGTCGAAATTGCACAAGCAAAGTCAAACTAAGTATCCCGCCATATCCCACTGTGGCCATGGCGTGTTTTGAATGGGTTGACATGAGATTGTTGAGGCTTATGCTGCTGCCGTTGATAACAATGATTAGTTACCTCTTGTCGACCTCTATTACTCATTCACGCACTGTTCACATCCAGATCCAGTTGTTGTTGTTTCATTGTCAATATTTTGTTGTTATTGCATGCCCTGTACAGAGCATTACTCCAGGAACGAAGTTGGTATTGTTCAGTGACATTTTGATATTTTGCAGTCTGTTAAGTGTGTGCACAAACACAGTGGCTGCTTCATATGGTAAGAGTTCACACATTCTGTTATGTACATTTTGTAACACAAAATTTAATGAATTTTATAAAGGTCCATTGAAGGGTTTAGAAATATATTAAACATGTGGGTCTAAACGTTTGAGTATATTGCTTCTGAAATGAAAGAGGTGCCTTTTGCCTTTACACGAGTATTGCTATTCTTTTTCTCAATCTTCATTCTTGATTTTCCCAGTTGGGTTTAAGCCAAATCTTTGCATTTCACTGTGTGTATCCACTAATTTTGTTTTGCAGTCCCTGTTACCCTGTTACGCCTCTTTACGATGGAGGGATTTTTCGAAATCTCGGTTTTGATAATGGAATCAATAGCTTGAATAGATTTGGCAGCCTGAGCATAGCACTGCATATAAAGAGTCAGGATAATGACAGCAAATGTCTTGTGGCATCAAATTAGCAATAGATATTTCGTTCGCCTCTTCAGACTTTGGAAACAAGATGTCAAGTATAGTCTTTCAGGTAATAACAAGTATGGTCTCTAATGTTTTTGGTCGTATCATGAGTGAAAAATATTTTGGGTAATGTAATCTATTTTTGTTTTCATAATGAAAGAATTTGTTTCTTTCTATTGAAAAAAACCCAAAAACTAAATCTTCGGAATTATTTTTTGTAGTCTCAAACTATATTTTACCTTAATCTTTTCAATATTCAAATGTATTTACTTGAGGATTTGCAGGAGTACACAACTTTTTGCTTTTATATAAGAGAAATTATGAATATAATTTGTGAAACTTAAATAAAATTGGTAAAAGTAAATATAGAAAGCAGTTTAAAAATAAAACCATCATAAAAAAATTTCATGATGGGTAAGGAGACCCATCAAATTTAACCCCTAACGATGGGCATGTAATAAAATTACAAGTTTCACCAATCACACCTAATTTATTGTTTACATAGTATGTGATTCTGCAAAGAATCTTTGTGTTGATAACATTGACTGTGTCATATTAATTATAAAATTTACATGTAAATCTTGAATTTGAATACAGATTGTGTTGGCATTATGGGAGTCTGCCACCTAGAGGGAAAGTTGGTCATAAGTTAATTTATATTAATAAATCTTGAATATGAATACAAATTGTGTTGGAATTATTGGGAGTCTACCACCTAAAGGGAAAGGGAAAGTTGGTCATAAGTTAATTTATATTAATATATATTAATGAGATTTTATAGCCCCTCATAGCTTGAACAACTTAGACTCGAATTTTTAAAAACATTTCATATTCACCCTGATCAACTCCAAAATAGGCCCAGATAATATCAGTCTAGCAGCCGTGACCGCCACCAACTTTGACTCTTGAATTTTTAAAAAAAATTCATATTCACCCTAATCAACTCCAAAATAGGCCCAGATAATATCAGTCTACCAATCGTGATCGCCACAAGAACCAGACGCTGAACTCGAAGCATAATAAAAAGTCGAAGTCGAAGCATTTCCATTACTAGGGAACCATGGGAGCCAGACGCATTACAATTTGCAGAGGTTGAGGAATGGCCTTTTGAAACCGATTGATGACCATTAGAACAAGAGCCCCAGGAATTACAACTAACACTAGCACTAGCTCCACCATTAGTAATGCCTTTACCACGGCCACAACTTTGCAGGGAAAGAAAATGCTCTTCCTTCAACATATTTCCATCCTTGTAGTCAACACCGCTTAGATCACACAGTGTGCAGAGAACCACAAAAAGAAATAGGAATGCCATAAATGATATACACGCTATAGTAATGTCGAAAACACAAGAAACTTGAGTAACTTAGACAACTTAAACACTATGTATTGTGAAGGTAGCGAGTCCCGAGATCCACCGAAACTACACTAGTGGTGTACACTGTAAACGCTAGACTAGTCCTCGTGGTGTGGTTGCTTCTGAGTCTCTAACTATGTAGATTTTAGTGAGTCCCGAGCTCTGCCAAAAGTACACTAGTGGTGTACATTGTAAACACTAGACCCATCCTCGTGGTGTGGCTGCTTTTGAGTCTCTGACTATGCAAAGTTTGAGGGTCACTGTGCTTCTATAATCTGTTAGCGGGCAAGTAATTTACTTAGGTTTCTCGTGATTGGTGTATAGTCCTTTGCAATATTTCCAACATTTGATTTAAATTCTAGATTGCAGTTGAGGGTTGGAATTGCAATGTAATAGTTAGATTTATCATTGGAAATTTGTGTTTCCTTTGCAATATTTCCAACATCTAATTGCAATTACGGATGGAGCTGCAATGTAATAGCTAGATTTATCATTAGAAATCTGTTTGAGAAATTAGCAAGTAAATCTTTATATTTTAGTGTGTATAATTAAATTTTAAACATTTTATTAATATTATTTTAGTTTGTTTTCCTTATTATTAGATAAGAAAAAGTAGATTAAATCAATTTTATTTTTAATTGATTTTATGTTTTCCAATATATAATTTTGATTTTTTTTTAACCATTCTCAAAAGATATAAAAAAATAAATAAATTCAAAACTAAAAAACCCTAGTTTTATTCGAAGATATATTCATAAAAAAATTTCTTAACAAACTAAAAAAATAAGAAAACCTAGATCGTGATCCCAGCGTGCTGTGTATAGGGATTAACTAGTTATGGGAAAGCATTGCTCAACAGGTAAGTTAACATATATATATCACTGCACATTTATTCATAGTAACCAATAAGATATTTTTTAGTATTATATCATATTACATATATTTTATTATAGGTAGTTTTTGGGAAAAAAACACAATTTATATTTTTGTAATTAGCAAATAAATACATTATCAAATAAACCAAAAAATGTATAAACAATAATTTGAAAATTAAAAAAATATAATAATAATTAGTATCATTATTTATGTCTTAAATAAGTATAATTAAGTTCATTATACTTTGACCAAAATGTATGGTGCAACTGAAATAAAATTATGTAGCGAATTAAATTATTAAATCGATTTCAAGATCACCAAACATTGGATAGGAGCTTGTGGTTTAATAACAAATAGATCAAATCACCTCGAAAAACTGAAATCAATAAACTAATTATTAGCTGAACATTGAATAGGAGCGTGGCGTTTAACAACGAAAGGATCAAATCACCTTAAAGAACTGAGGATCAATAAACTACTTAGTAAACCCGTTAATGACCCATAATCAGTAAAAATAAATATTAAAAGTTATGTGAAGGGTAATTTAAAACTAAAACAGTCATTAAAAAAAATTAATTTCTTGATAGACCTGGGACCCGGCAAATTTAACCCCTGTGCAAGCTTGGAGTTTCAAATTTAGTTTCCCTGTCGATTGAAAATTTGACCATGGTTAATTATTTTTCAGGTGCGTCATTTTAAGTTTTAGGTATATTACCGACTGTTAAAGTTTTCAGGAAGAAAAAGCATGATAGTCTTATATTCATATAAGAAGATTACATAATGCATGAAGCATATGCAGAAACGTGGGCAGAGCCACTTACAAATATACTCCAAAAGAAGTATCCAGAAATGCCCTCAGACAGGGCAGCAAATAAAGGTATAAACCCCAGTTAATCTGCATAACAGTGCCCAAAATATACCCCAAAAGGCCAATATTGCACCCCTGAAATAACAGACCTGAAGAGGCAACCCATCTATTACAAGAAAAACAACAAAAAAGTGCAGAGGTGCAGAAGATGGCACCAATGCACCAAGCAGACAAGCTTCTGTGGATAGAAAAAGAGAACAAATAGCGCTAGATCTGTCCGCCCAATACAAAAGGAGAGGCACGAAATGAGGAAGAGAGCAGCAAAGGTAGCCACTCCTTCCCCGCCCCCTCAAACTCTCCACCCGAATCAGACGAAAAACAGAGGTAGAAACACTGCCTCAATCATCCACATCTGCCTGCAGAAAAAGACCAGCGGAAACATCCATAGATGCGGCACAAAACAGTGCAGAGCGCCTCTGTTCCCTCAATGCGCCAAAGGATATGCCGCGGCCAGAACAAACCAAACTGCCGCTGAGAAGGAGAAAACCCACCGGAGCAGAGGCAAGGCCGGTAAACTGCCGCTAAGAAGGAGAAAACCCACCGAAGCAGAGGCAGCAAGGGTAGCCACCTCGCCCCCGCTCGGAGAAAAATAAAAGACCAGAAGACAATATCCTGCACCCGCGCCGCTGCCAAGGATGAACTGAGCCTGCAAGTCGAGGACGGAGGAGAAAAACTCCGCGGTGACGCCGGTGAAACCCTAGCCGCTGCGGTGTCCCCCTAAAACCCTTGCGATCCCTGTTCTTTCAGCTGAAAATGAAACTCAAAGATGCCCTCACTATCGGCCTCGCTCCACGCGCAAACCCTCAGCGCTCACGCTCCTCCCGCCCTCACCGCTTCGCTTCACAGCTCCTCAGTACTCCTTGCAGCTCCCAATACTCCCCGTAGCTTCACATAGCACCCCTCGCACAGCGCCCCTCGTAGTACCCATTGTTAAAGTTTATTTTATTATATCTAAAATTATATGTGATCCCGTTCGAAGGGTTATTAAGGGCACTTTTCTGGCTATGGCCCTGGACTAAAACAATCACTAACGTGCTTTTTAGGTTTCGAGTTTGAGCTGGAGAGAAGGATTATCGTTTCAAATGTGTTTGAATTCAAAATTTTAGTCGTTAAATTTTGTGAAAATTATAATTTTCAAATAGTAATATGTTAAAGTATATTAATATTATTATTTATTTTATTAAAATTATGCAAATGGTAACATACATTTTTAAAAGAAGAGTGAAGAACTAGTCAAAAATATAGCTATTAATGAAATTGAGATGAACATTTTTTTGGGTTATTAGTTTTTTAATATTTTTTTTTTTAATGTTTACCATAAAAATCAATTAAAAGTGTGAAACAAAATATGAAAATGCAAAACTTCAAATTTGAAATAGTGATTAATAATTTATTGTAAAATTATTTATTTAAACACTAATTATTAATAAAAGTGCACAATGATCTATAAGTGTGAAACAAAATATGAAAATGCAAAACTTCAAATTTGAAATAGTGATTAATAATTTATTGTAAAATTATTTATTTAAACACTAATTATTAATAAAAGTGCACAATGATCTATTTATTTAAGTATGAGTTGTTAATAAAAGTGCACCATATTACTGTTAGACAATGCCAATGTGCAAACAATTTCAGACATACCTTCCACAATATCAATAAGTAAGTATTGTGTCTTCTCTACCTCTAATCTGTAAACTAGTTATTCGAAAATGATTACAAGTAACTTAATTTATTGGATATTGGATATGAAATTTACGTAATCAATATTCTTTTACCTGCCACTTTTGAAATTTTATTCAAAATAAAATGTGTTTAAAAAACAAAACAAAACAAAACCTTTGGTAAAACATCAAATTTCATGGTTGGGCACAAGCATTATCCACCCTCCAAATCAACCTCCTACACTTAGTCAGTAATGGGTGGTATAGGTATAATCTCTATATCGAAGTGGATATAGGTTGTAGCTATAAAAGCTTATTAATTGAATGTTAATAAATATTAATATGAATTACACTTAGTCAGTAATGGGTGGTATAGGTATAATCCCTATATCGAAGTGGATATTGATTGTAGTTATAAAAGTTTATTAATTGAATGTTAATCAATATTAATATGAATTAAGTTTTAGGATTTTTTTTATTGGAGTGGTTAATATTTATTTTGTTAAGTAACATTTAATACTTTTATATAATGATATAGTCTATATTATCTATTATAATAAGAAATATGATATACTAGAGTAGATAAAGTTTGTTAGATATAATAGTTAAATTATTTCCATTAAAATTTGATGAGTGATTTGTTGTTAAATATTCATAATAATCATTACCATTTTTCATTTAAATTACAAAATAGGTAAAGGAGTTTTGTAGATCCTTAAATTTGAAAATAGAAATATTCAAAATATTGTTTACAAATAATAAAATTGTTTAAAACATATAATTTGATGGGTGAATTTGTCTTTGAATTTCTAATTTGTCCACAACTAAGATTGCTTTAAAAAAATTTGAATTCCACACCTAAGTAACACCAAGGAGGGGCAAAAGAAGAAATGGGGGGGGGGAGGAGATTCAATAGAAGAGAAGTCGCAGACACCAAGAGGATTCACCAACGCCCTCCTATAGTGAACATCTTCAGAAGACATCAATGGTTGGGTTTCTTTGAACTACTAAAAATAGGTGGTGATGATATCACTCATGAATTTTCCATGGCACTGCATCCTCAAGGGGAAGATAGTGCCACTACTATTGTCAGAGGATTGGACATCTCCTTAAGTCCTGAAACCATAAGTAGAGTGGCCACCTTACCCTTAGAGGTTCGATGGAGCAAAGAGGTGAAGGTGGTAAGTGTGACATCCAGGAAGAATTGTTTCCTTCAGAGAGAGAAATCCATAGAAGATAAGAATGGAGTAAGAAGAGAAAGCCTACCTTACCCCTAGGATGAGGTGTCTTTTCACATCCTTAAATATATATATTGTGAAGGGAGATTTAGTGTGGCATATGCATATCATTTTAGGTTACTTCATGATTTAATATTAAAAAGAAAAATTGTCTCTCCTGCAAAGACTTAGTGTTCCCCATTTCCTCCTGCACTCAATTATTAAAATGAGCTAGAAGGCAGGGGAAGGAAAACATCAACACATAGCCCACCATGGCCTCATTAAGTTAATTGTGATGGATTCTTTGAGCCACTTAAGGAACCATGTCCTTTGGACTGATTTTGTGGACATCGACAGGGAGATCTTCATTGAAACCCAATCCATCACACCTAGAGAAACACCAGCCTCTAGCCCTGGAGGTAGGGGAGGAAATACAAAAGAAGAAGAGGCATGTAGAATAGAGGAAGAAGGAGTAGTAGGAAAAAAGGGAAAATAAGTAGAGCTTAAGGGAGAAGAATTAGAGATTAAGGAAGAAGAAGAAGAGAAACAAGTAGAAGAAAAAGGAAGCCCTGAGAATACTTCTAAATCCCAAGGAAAAGAGAAGGAAGGACATCAAGCAAGTCTTTCTCTAGGGAATTAAGAGCAAGAAGTGGTTGCCACATTGGCCACATTGAGCACATTTTTCAATCCAAAAAGGATGTAACCAAGGCAAGGTCTGCTATATTTCAAAATAAGGAATAGCACCAGGACCAAGCAGGGGAAACCATAACCTCCTTCAGATGTTCCCATCACTATTGAGAAATCACCCAATAAAAAGGGAGAAATGGGGCCTAGTGAAGGAAAAGTTGAGGAGATTACCTCTACTAAGGGAAAAATCAAACCACTTGTGACATATGAGAGAAGGCCCATCACTAGGGAAGTGACCTTCAAGAAACCCAAGCCACAAGCTTCCCTTGAGCAAGCAGAAAAAGAGGAGCTACAAGAGAAACAAGGGCAGCTACAGGAGAAACAAGAAGTGTTATAAGAGCAGAAAAATAAGCTATATGAAGGAGAAACCACCTTAAAAATAGATGAAAAAGGTCTCCAAGAACTTCAAGAACCTAATCCACATCCCAAATTAGGGTCCTATTACAAATTTATTGAGGGAGGAAGGATCATATCTGAAAATTTTGTAGTCCCACTCCTTTATGAATTGGAAAAGAGAGAGGCATAATGCATAGGTGGATGCAAATTTCCAAATATAAGAATGTAGAGGATGTGGACCTCATGGAGGAGAAAGTCACTGAAATGGGCAAGGAGTTGAGTGATTTGAGACTAAGAGAGTCAATTATGAGGGAGTAGCCACAGACAAAAAAACACAAGGTTGAGAGAGCAACTGCATGAGAAAGAAACACGACTTGCCACTATGGAAAGTCTCTCTATGGAATCCATATAGTTGAGGAAGCCATCAAAATCCTATGCTTTATTCCTCAAGGAATGGTGGTTGCAATTCCAAATTAAGACACTAGCACAGTATGGATATTTTCCTTTTCAATACTGTAGACAATTTATTGATTTTTACAAACAAGTTAGTATGGAATATAGGGTAAAGGTAGCTGAATTCTATATGCACAATTTCATTCTAACATATATGAATATATGGGATCCAAATTCAAGATTGGGAGACATGCAACTAATGGAAATGGCATCTTGGTTGACTCATGAATAGGTAAGGGTTGAGGAAGTGAAAAAGATAATGACAAAAGAATAGAAGGAACCCTTGTATATTAGAGTAGAACTAGTAAGCCCTAAGGCTGTCATCAGAAATCATAACCTTATTGCCTCTTATCCTACTTTGGCACATAGATACATAGAAACCCAAGATCAAGCCATTCTGCATTTTTAGGACACTTTTAGGATTTCAGGAACATAGAGTCTACAAGATTTTCAGAGAAGGTGGCATGAATTACCCCACAATCTACAAATGGAAGAGTATCACTCTCCTAAAAGGCTAAGGAATGCCTTGGAAAGAACCCCATTATACAAAATAAGAAGGATTACAATATCAAACTCAGTCCACCTTTGTTGTTGGGATTACAAGAAGAAGGGAACTAGGTGGAGGAGGAAAAGGTATGGATAGAGATAAAGACAAATGCAGGTTTTTATCCAATTAGGAGGGCACACTAACTGAGGTGCCTTGGGATGTCAGAGAGGCCACCAGGGCCATGAATGAGCTTCATGTGGATGACTAAGTTGCTTAGAGGATGAGTAACACCTTCAGAAGGGGGTTGATGATGAGTCCCGTCAATAGGTATATCTTGAAGTTCATTATACTATCCTTCAACCTTAAAACTATCATTTTCTCACATTAATTCACATTTTTTGTTATAATATGCTTAGAAAGAAGATTAAAAGGTGTTTCTTATAGTATGTGGCCTAATGTTATCAAATTGTAGAAAAAAAGAAGCATTTTTTAGGATTTTACTATGCAGGGGCTTGATGAAGACAATGAGGAGGGAATCTAGTGGGGCTTGTCCACCTTTGTAACTCTCTAACTCAGATTGAGGTCACTAAATCCTCACTCACAAGCTCAAATTCACTGATAGTCGAGTAACTTTAAGCACATGAGAAGCTTAAGGAAGATAAGATCCACACTTTTCGAGATCAAGGAGGGAATAACTCCTATTTTCAAGGGAGCTGCTATTAGCTACCCTTTTGTATAAATAAACTATCTGAAAGGCTCATTAGGATTCAAATTTTTTATTTAGCTAGGAGTATCTATTGATCACAGGGCTTGACATTGTCATTGTTAACTTTCATGTGATGTATGAGACTATTGCTTTTTGATAATGAGAAGTTGGTTATTAAGCTACATCTGAGCTAGTTTTAGAAGGCTAAAACCCTTGGGTTTGGGCCCAACCCAAAGGCTTTGGTCCCTCTTTTTTATTTATGTCCTTTTCTTAGTTTAAAGCATTCCATGTCTTTCTTTCATTGTAGTAGATGTTATAAAAATTTGTGATTGCAGGCTTCCCTATCACCTCTCTTGTGGGAGAATGGTTGGAAAGGTTTACAAGCTCAGTCTAAAAACATTTTATTTATGATTTCTTGGAAATAAATAAATTTTATATTTTCTTCTTCATATTTTATTTCTACAACTTAGGAGTTAGTTCAGTGATTATAATAATGTTGTGGCATAGAATATATGTTATTCAAATTCAACTCATATTTTCCATCATAGTTTATAACACTGTGTTAATGATCAATTGATGCATGCATGTGGCTAGCTACAGGGTTGTGTTGATCTACAGGGAAGGGCCCCTCTTTCACATCCACTTGTACTTCTCCATATTCTTCTTTCACCCTTCAATTCTACTCCCAAAACTTAGTTTCCACAATCACCTTGTTTAGACAATTAAGGACACCATGGGCATTCGTCTTGGTGAAAGACATACCTATGATAGGTCATGGGCTTGGCTAGGAGGCTTCCCCAACCTTCATTAACTCCATCATACCTTCATCCACCTCTTCATCTATTCAAGACACCATCTCCACCCTAAAAAGGCTATCGGAACCCCTCGCAATACAGGAACTCCGCCTATAGCACCATTTTCCTCCACCTATTTTGCTCCCCACTTCAACCTTACCTCAGCTAGGATGAATAATGACCCCAACTTGTGATTTGATTATTAAGAGAAGCTCCTAGACCACTCCGACCACCTCTTTTCCTCACTACAAAGCATATTAGAATTAGTGTTTTTCATTCACAAGCATGATACAAGTAAGATTTCTGATTTTCAAGCAAATGTGAAGTAGATCAATGATACATGCAAATAGGTTACTGATTTGATGAATTATGCAAGATAGAATAGCTTTAATTTTGCAGGTATATTATTCCTTTCTCTTTCATGTAATGTTAGGTAGCAGCTACAAGTTAGACAAATTACATTTTAATTTTCATAGTTAAGAATTAGTTTTAAATTGTGCTTTCACTATAGTTGAATTGGAGGAATGGTCTCTGAACACCTTGATATGATGTCATGACCAAGGGTGGAATGAGTAGAATCTAACCTACCATGCATATAACATTTCCACCTCTAAGTTTGCACCAACCCCGGGTTGATAATTTGAGTTGAGGAGCCCCTGGGAGTTGTAACACTCTTGGTGCAATAGTAGGGCTCACTAGGGCACACAATTGAAGCACAAAATAGAAATCACTCATTGGTTTGGGTAGTGATTGCGCACTAAAGGAGGGCATAGTTATTCGAGTTGAAGGAGTGTACTCAAGAGGGAAGGATGAAGGCTTTGTGCGTTGTGATTGCACCATGAGCCCTAAGGGAAGAGGGAAGGATGAAGGCTTCATGTTTCATGACTATGCCATGCACTTTAAGGGAAGAGGGAAGGATGAAGGCTTCATGTTTCATTATTGCACCATGCGCTCAAGACGAGACAAGGCTTCTTGCTTTTCCGAAGTGGACTTTGTTTTTCCAAAGTATGCTTCATTATTCCAAAGTGCGCTTCGTTGTTCCAAAGTGTCCTCAGGCTTGGGAGGGTACAATTTTCTCCAACTGTGGATGCCTGTTCATTTGGAATGCACTTTTCACTGAGGGAGGTAGAAAAAGGTTATGTCACTTATCCTAGGAAGTACTAATGGATTTTGAGAGGGAGGAGGCATCAGAAAAAAATCAGTGCACAAGTATGGGAGGAAAAGGTACGTCAATAAGACTCATGAATAAGTTGCACTCATCACCTAGTAAGAGGACTAATGCCTCTACAACTTGCACAGAGCAGGAGGACCAAGAAGAGCTCTCAAAATGGCTAAGTGTGGGACTAATAGAGTAAGAGAAATAAATGCATCCTAACACAACTCAAACATGAATCACACACGTAAATTCCATCAATACAAGCCAACAGAATGCACGAGACTCATGAACATTAATCATACCTTGAAATCAAATCCAAGCGACATCTATTTCTAAGTGCGACAGTTGAAACGGCAAATTATAACACTTGGAACACAAGTTACGACAAGAGTGACGATTGTGACCAAATGGTGTGCTAAGTTGTAAGAATGTGTCTAGCACATATTCCAATGATATGTAGGACCATGTAATGCAGAAGGGTGTGCGATAAATAACTTTGGTGATACACAAAGGTGTGACCTATGTAGGAGTAAAAACAACAAAAGTGACACCTGCGACAAGAGGAAAACATGAATAAGACACTTGCAAAATGTAAATGAATTTGAAAGAAACACATGCTAGAGAGAAGATAACATGAAAACGACACTTATTAAAGTGAAAGTGATCAAAAGCGACAACCACAAACGTAAATGTGACACTTGTGAAAGTGATGGTGCGCAAAAGCGACAATTAAGAAAATTCACCGAACTAAAAGTATAATTCCAATCAAAGTGGGTATAATTGCAATCAAAGTGAGGGAGACTGTCAATTGAAAATGTGCATTGATTGTCGACATGAGATAAACATTGCATCTGCGTCATCTTGATGGATAGTGCTATTTGTGTTCACGCTTGTGTAAAGGAAGTGCGTTTATGAATTCTTCACGGACTGGGCATGTGTGAGCAAGTGACTTGGTAGTTAAAAATTTGAGAAGAAGACTTGAACACTTTAAAAAGCATCAATTGACTATGAGGTAATCGTAGAGAGACAAATTGTGAGATCCTGGGTAGGCTCCAGAATTCAAGTGTGGGAAAATTTTTGGTGGGTGTTGATCACAACGTCAACACCTCCTAATCAATGCCATCAATATAGTTGGGTGTTCAGTTGGTGGTGAGTTGTGGTTGAAAGGGCTCCATTGAGTTATAGCTCGATCAAGCCTTTGTTTAACCACATCAAGAGCTCGATCGACGGTTTCTTAAACCCTCGATCGAGTTATTGAAAATTTTAACTTAAGCACTTGATTGAGATTTTTAAGTGCTCGATCAAGCTGTTGAGGGCCTAAAAAACAAAGTTTTAGCTCCCCTTTTGCAGATTCTCTACAACACCATTTTGTAGCCTAGTAGACTTAAGGCAGTATTGTCCTTAAGTGGTGGAGTTGATCATGTTGGATTCATGAAGGAATCCTCTACCCAATGGCATATGAGTTTGACATTTTTGAATTCATATGACATTTTTCATATAATTTATTTTAAACATTATGCTTGAAATTGTTTTGGACAGTTTTCAAAGGGGTTGGATGAAAAATAAATAACATAAAATAAACAAAATGAAAAAATTTCAAAAAATACCACCATCTTCATTTACAAGTCCTCTACAAAAGGGTACTCTTGGTTTTTGAATTTTTTTAAGTAGTTGAAAAAATTCGTACATGACGGCATGTGTCTGAAAAAATGCAATTCAAATATTAATTCGCCAACTTCGAAAATTAATAATAAAAAAAATGATTTTGCATATTTTTTTTTTAATATACATAACTTAGTTCTCTCTGTGTAGATCATGCTCATATATATATATATATATATATATAGATATGTTTTAAAAAGTATACATTTTAAACTAAGTTATTATATGTGAACACACACACACTTGTTAAGATGTGCGAGAATTTGCAAGGACAAACATTTCATTTAATGTAAAATTGATAGATTATATGACACTAATTTTTTTTGCAAAAAATATCATTAGAAAATAAAATTCTTCACAAATTGTCTTTTTACTCTGAATCAAAATTCACAACGCTTATATGATTTTTGAGGGCTTCAATTCGATAAAAGAGTAAAATTTTCAAATTTCATTACCACATTTAGCCCAAATGCATAACCCATCTTCATGCATTCACCCCTCTACAACTTGTCCATAACCTTCCTAACACAAAAAAGTTTCCCCACCTTGCCGTGGAGGTCAATACTTGCCTTATTAGTTGTACACTATATACTATAACACGCACAACTTCCCCGTCTTGTAGAATAATCCATGTTGAATATGGTAATCATCCTTACTTTCCTGTTCTACCACCCCATGATGACCATATAATTGTTGATACAACCCCATGAAGTCTTGATCTTCATCATATTCTTCTTTATATGTTTTGTGGGTAATTGGATGCTACATATGTTCTCTTAATTGTTAAAGATCTTGATACCAAATTGACCAACTTATTATTAAATCCATTATGTTTAATCATTAAGTGAAACTATTGCAAAAACCCCATCTATTGAATGTCTTTCTTGTTGCATTTATTTCACTTCACATTTCTTTTTCAAGTTAGGACTCGAGAGAAACATTCAAAATAGAAATATATAAGTTAAGAGATTCCCTATCCATGTCATCTCGATCTCATCACACTAACATGCTTATGTGCTACCCATGCCTATTTCTCAACATTCATCTTAATTATCTTAAGATAGTATACTATTCTGAGCCTTCATGCATGATGCATTTATGCTCATTCATGGAGTATTTATTACCCAGATGTGACCCCAGGGTTTTTTTTATGTATATGGGTTTATCAAAATTTCCTCTTTGAAAATTTTTACCTATGTTTAATTTTTCCAGATAATAATTAAATTTATATAAAATATATTGTTATAATAACATTAAGTCTTAAGTCTTATTGTACTTAGAAAAAAATATAAATCATCATAATAAATTAATGAGATGATATACCTCACTGTTTTTAAAAGAAATTAATAAAACCACACTCTTCTTAATAATACCAACAAAAACTTACTTTTTCGAAAAAAGGCCACACACTCCTTAGTAGTATACAAAAATTGGTTCTCAAACAAAGGACTCATCGACAAATAAAGATTTAATGTTTATGGAGATGTTTTTATCATCAACATTGTATGAAACTGACTCAAACCTAAACGCCCCCATAAAAAAAAAGTCATATCCCTAACAAATATCTCTCACCCTCAACCTTTTGCCATAAAATTTAACCAAAAACCTAGCATAAAAACTAATAATTTAAATGTTCATTATCCCACCATGCTATCCCTGCCGAAATGTGATGTGATACTCTTTTCTGCTAAAATGTGATGTTATAGTCTAATTCAATGCGAAGTATTTCAACGAAGTTCTACGTGTTGGCTCCAGAAGGGGCATAAAGGGTTTCAATTCGTTAGGCAAAGTGGACTTTCAAATATTCGAAAAACACATCAAATATAAACAAACGTCCCATTAGAGGCAATCGAATATGGAGCACATTGCTTTCGTTGGGCGTTTCCCGGGTATTTTTTAAATCGAGACGTATAAATACTATAGAGGGGGAGAAAAGGGTCTCACTATATATTTGTATAATGATTTTTGTAGGGGTATGTTTTAAAATTGTTTGTGTTTGGTTAAGAGCTTTTAACAAATAAGTTAATAGTCTAAGATCTTAGACACCTGGTAGGAGTGAAAGCCTGTCCCTTATGGACCACCAGTAGGTTATTCCAAGTGACTTGGTTTTCTTTGAATAATGGTGATGAGTCAGCCTGCATTCGGTGTTAGTAGTTAGAAATGGTTGATTGTGCTCATTGTTAGTTTAACAATTGAGTTATCATAAATTTTCCCACCTATAAATTGATCTCCGGTAATCAAAATAATGACCAGAAAATAAGAATTTTCAAGATGTGAGAGTGATGTTCTGCAACATGTGAAGGCCCTTCACAAGAACCCAAGAACCCCGTGCAGTAAGGGCGTTCAATGTTTCAATCACTTGCTCACCTTGCAGGGTGGCCTTTCAAATGTTTGAATGGCCTTTCAGATATTTGACACGCTCCCGAACCCTTTACAGATAATCGAAAATGTAGCAAATTGCAAATGTACTCCCTTTCCAGTTTTATTTTCTTCAAAAATCCCACCAAGAGAAAAGAAAAAATTGCAGCTTATAAGAAGGCTTCCGCACTCATTTGTATCATGAACTACTTCTCTTTCTTCATTAGAATTCCGGTGAAGACTACGAATCGAGGTAATGGAGTATAAGCAAGTTGGATATTTTTGTGTGCTCAAGGCAGGGCCTGTCAGCGGCATTGGCAGACCCCAAGAAAAAATGGTGAGGCTTCTGCCAAAACGGGGCGCCATAAAAAGACTGATATTTGATATTTGCTGCTGTAGCGGCATCAGTTCTGGCATCACCCAAGGTCCTTAAAAGGAGGGGGCAAATGTTGGCCAAAATCATTCGTTCCTCCCGCAATATCTGCTGCCCTGAAAAAATGTATCGCACTACATCTGGGCTGGACTAAATAGTGGAAAGGTGAGCCCGTGAATCGCAGCCAACATTTCGAAGGTTTTGTAATAAGAGGTCTGCTATTTTGGGAGGTTGTTGTAAATGTACGGGGACCAGCTTTTCTGGGGCAGGGTTATAACTGTACAGAGATCAGCCTTTTTTTCTTGGATTATACTATCAATTTTTTATTTTCTTTTGTATAGAGCTCTTTGCTCTCAGAGGGGGCGCAAGGCACTCGCAGGCCAGCATGGTCCTGAATGGTAGTTGGAAGTTAATGCCATTAGAGTTCATTAATCTCCTCTGTGGCCAGGACTCGCCAGTTAATTTTACAGCGTTTGGTTGTATCTTTATATATTTCGATGTAGATTACTGTATATAGATGATATTTCCCCTCCAAGAAATGCGTCGGAGGTAGAAAATGATACCATGAATTTTTTGCTATGGGACAATCATGCTTGATTTATGTATAAAAGAAAAACAAAAAAAAGGGGGGAAAATGGTTACCATGGGTATTCCAAAATTCTGTATATGTAATCAATGGTTACTGTTTTATTTCAATCGCTAAAGGTTTTCAGTTTACATGTTTTATTTCTTTTAATGATAAATTAAAGTAAAAATTGATGTATATACAGACAAGCTTCTTACTCTGGTTCGGAATCCCACATCGTTTGACACACCACAACATCCTCGGATTCATCATCATTTCAAGGTCTAAAATCCCCCAAGAATAGCGTTATCATCTACTAAAGTTCTGGAAAACATTCTTACTCAAAGAGACATGATTCATTTTCATATTAGATTTTGGTGAGTCGGATTGCCAAGTCTTCACTTCAATTTCGTCTCTGGTAAACTTGCCCTGGGAAGCAATTTTGAAAATACACAAAAGTCACTAATGCTATGATGATACAACAATAGTTCCAGTATCTGCTGCAATTCATTACATATATTTCAGTTGGTCTTTCAATTGAACTTGTTCTTATAAATGTGGTTGACAAGTTCCATAACATCAGTCCCACAGCTTTGGAAATTTCTATTTTCAGGTCACCAACGCTTCGATGCCTTTACTTCTGCCAGTGTAAACGAGACCTTGATTCTTAACCATACTGGCAAGGGCTTCAATCTTTTCTCCCTGTACAGTAATAACAATTTTTAGTTAGTAAGGGTAACAAATATCTAATGGTTTAACAGATTTTAGAAATCAGGACATTGCCCAAACTGAATGCTATTTCCATATGTATTATAGAATGACTGTAGGCAAAACGGTGTATTTTCTTAAAAAGAATGCTGTGATGTACCATTAAAGCTGTTACAACCAACATTATCTGAGCGAAAAACTTTGTTAAAAAAATAACAGAAACTCTGCATGAACAGTGATAACGTAATAGAAAACCAAATCAACCACAGTACAAAATAAGTATAAGATTATAAGTGGAGAAAAGCCTTACATGATTACAAACTCTGGGACAATATTAATGGAGAGAAGAATGATTTACAGAGTTTAGTTCCAGAGAAATAGACAGTCTTCTTGCACCTTAATTTTGGTGGCAAGGGTTTATAATGCACATCCTCTGTTCAGTGCTGTATCTTGCTGTGACTGAAGCATCCTTCTGGCTCCTGCCTTTTCTCTATGTGGCAAGGGTATACAATGTACATCCTCTGTTTAGTGCTGCATCTTGTTGTGACTGAAGCATCCTTCTGGCTTCTGCGTTTTCTCTATGTGGCAAGGGTATACAATGTACGTCCTCTGTTCAGTGCTGCATCTTTCTGGCTTCTGCCTTTTCTCTATCTCCTTGTCGCGGTTTCCTCCTCTCTGCACCCATTGTCATCTGAGAAACTCCGATTAATACTGCAGAGTTAAGGTTTCTTACTTCTTTCCAGTTATTTTCAAATGGCTCTCTGACATGTGGGTTATGGATCTCTCATCCGAGCTTTGCACTTCAAAGGTATAAATGCTTTGATGCCAAAATTATCTGTTTTAACCTAGGGGAAGAAAATTGTCTCAAAATGGTTTAAACATATTTTAAAAATCAAGACAGTGCCCCAATCTGAATGGTATTTCCATTTATAATAGAATAATTGTGGGCAAAACGGTGTGCTCTCTTGGGGAAATACTGTGACGTTTATCTGTGGCTGTGCCATTAAAAGCCACTACATCCAGCAATATCTGAGCAAAAAAACTCTTCTAGAACAGTAACAGAACCCATGCATGAACAGTAAAAACGTAACAGCAAAATAAACAAATCCAGTCTATAATTAAGCACAGGATTATAAGTGTAGAAAACCCTGGGGTAGTTAATACTCCAGGACTATTAACTACTAATGGGAGAAGAATGATTTACAAAGCAATTGTCTTTTTGCATCATAATGTCGGCGGCAGGAGTTTACAATGTATATCCTATGTTCAAAGCTGTGTCATGCTGTGACTGAATATTTTTCTGGTTTCTGCCTTTACTCCCTCTTGTCTCGTCGTCCAACGTTGCCAGAGAAACTCTAATAAACACTGGTGAGTTAATTTTTGCCCCTCCTTCACAGTTATTTTCACATGGTCATCCGACCTGTGGTTAATAGATCTCGGTTCCCGTCTTCACATTTCCATGATGCAAATGCTTTGATACCAAAATCATGTCTTAATTTCTGATCCGTGGGTCATGGATCTCTGTTCTGAGCTTGGCACTCCCAGGATGCAAGTGATTTGATTCCGAAACTATATTCTTTAACACCTGTCCTATGGGTCATGGATCTCTGCTTCAGGCTTAGCATTTCCAGGATGCAAATGCTTTGATACCAAAACAATTTAACTGGTGAGAAGAAAGTTTTCTCCAATGGTTTTAGCATATTTTAGAAATCAACGCATTGCCCCGTATTGAATCCTAACTGTAGGCAAAATGGTGTGCTTTCCTGGAAAATTCTGTGGCATTTATGTGTGCCACTAAAAGCTCCCATAACTGATAATATCTGCGCAAATAATTCTGCTACAGCCTGAAAAAGCGTTGTGCATGAATAGTTTAAAGTGAACAGCAAACTACATGAATCCACACCATATATTAAGCACGGGATTATACTGGAGAAGCCCTGTCCGGATAAAAAAATTCGAAGACTACATTAATCGAGAAAGGAATGAATTATAGAATTTGGTTGCAAAGAAATATACAGTCTTCTTACACGGTGATGTTGGCAGCAAGTGTTTACGATTGACATCCTCTGTTCAATGCTGCGCTATGCTGTGACTGTGGCATCTTTCAGGCCTTTGCTTTTTATCCATCTCCTTTTAGCTGCTTACTCGTCTGTCCCCGCAACACTGCAGAAGGTAGGGTTTGTAACTGCATTCTCTTTTATAATCCAAAATGGCTTAGTCTTTAAAACCCAGATTGGAAAATTAGGTGAAAAATAAGGTGAATTTTGATAAGATTATTATAAAATTTGGTAGAAATTTTTGAAAATCTGAATTATAATTTTTAAATTTTAAGATTTTAGATATTTTGGAATTTTTGGAATTTTTAAATTTTTGATAGTGTTAAATCCACTTTTACCATAAAAACAATTCAAATATTTCAACATTCTGATTTTTTAATTTTTTAACTAGATGTTAACAAAAAAAAACTACAAACATTGCCATCCAAAATTGGGACATACTTAATATCAAGGAGGTATGCTTTGCATTCGGCGGATTGACTTCCCTTAAGTGACAGAGTTTTAGCTTTTTTGCTTTTCTTGACAGCCTTAGCTTTTTGAATGTTGCAGAGGCTGTTTCGAATGGGAAGGCAGAGCCTTTGTCTGTCGAACTCCAAGAGCCGGGTCCACGCACTCTCCCACAGAAGCCATTTCAAAGATTTGAGATCAAAAAAAATTTGATCAAAATCCCTATTTTTCCATTCAACATTGCGTTGGGTTAGAATTTAATTAGGAAAAGAAGAATAAAAAAAATGTGTATTGTCCTAAGAGTTCTGCAGTTTTCTGGGTGACAGTTAATGTGCAGGAGCTGTATATATTTATAGTTAGATTATTTACTTGTTTAAATTCAACTATAGAAATACAAGCCTATGCAACTCTTGCACGTGGTTGTTACTGTGTATAAAAGTGAAATCCTAATATGCTAATAAGTTATGAGGGCAATTTAATGATTTTTGATGTGATAGGTAATGAATATTAAGATACTTTTAGTCTAACAATAGTATGGCCAACAGTGATTAAATTTAAAGCTCTACTCTTAATTTCATTTGGAAGGGCATATATTCATCTAATCTTTCAAGGATGAAAGGTTATACAAGAAATTGCACTTCTTCTAAAAGGTATGTATTAAATAAACCTCTCTTAAAAAAAATCATTATGAGATAGTGTCGTGCTAAATCCTAAAAATCTTAAAAATTTAAAGAGTAGCTACATTAAAACACCACAAAATATCAGTCTAACTAGTAAATAAGCAAAAAAAATTCTCAAATTTCATTAAAAAAAGGTAAACATATATTTTTTCTATTCATTCGATGATCTTCAAACTTACGTAATTGAAAATATAAATATATTTTCCCAATGGAAATGGCTTTCTAGTTTTGATTTATTTCCATACATCATAAGTAGCATTCCAATCTACCTCATTTAGAGCATGAGGTGCACTTATAGATAGAAACATTGACATATCTAGTGTCTCCAATGACAGTCTTTATCTATCATCATTTTTTATCTTGTTTAATTTTCAGAAGCCTCTTTCACACAGTGATGTGGATGCTTGGATAATGGGAATAGCTTGTCATAATTGCATCAAATATGGAATTTCTTCAAACCATTCAGGTTCATCTCCACATAGGTGTCATGTCATACATATGATTTTTAGTGTATGATTTACAAATAGTAAAAACAAATTCATCCATTTCACCCAAACATCTAGGAATATCCACAATAGATGATCCTCCAATGCTAAATTTTTCACATAAACATTTCAACAATCTTTTTTTTGGAAAGTCTATGTCATTCACTTCTTCATAATAATGTCGAGAAGTGAAAAACTTAGACACATTAAATAAATGTAAATCTATGAATGCCTACTTAAAGATTTAATCACCTTTACAACAAAACATTTTCCCAAAAGAATACAATCATCTAGTAGCCCCGATCTTTTCATCTTTAGAAAACTTCCAAACCTCAATGGATGTAAATGTACCATACAAATTATTTATGCAAATTCAAGGGTTCCTCTTTATGCTTTAACTAAAAAATAAGACATGTGCACTACATCTAAACCAAAAATGCTTCCCAAAAATCGTTTACGAAACATGCTAATAAAAACATCTAAAGTAGTGTCAATAGATGTAATATCAACATGATCCTCTTCGAAATTTTGATTCAACTTATTTAATTCAATGAGCATGAGCATGTCTGCAAGTAGATGCATGCAAAATTGCACTTGAAATATTGTTTCCAACTCATACATATTTTCTCCCCTAACTCCGAATCCTTTAACAAAGAATGCATGATTTTAACAAGTCTTTCCATATGACCTTTTCTCTAGAGATCTACCTAATTTGATGAATTTGTAAGACCACTAACTTAGTGATTTGAAAAGTTTACATTATCTCTCTTAATTTTCCATGTCCTTTAGTTGATTTCCCAAGCCATGAATACATTTTGTTTCCAAATTTGTTAATATATTGCAACTCTAGACAAAATGAGATGAAGCCTCATTGGTTGTTAATGCTTCCCTATGAGCTATGCAATGGATAACTAATAAATGAGGAGCATATGAAGCTTAGAATATAAACCTTCATGAATTCCCCTCATGGAAGATGCACCATTTGAACAAAAACCAACAAACTTCATCAAATATAAATCCATTCATGCTAAAAGAGTTCTCAATAGATCATACATATATTGAGTTATTCCATTATTTATTTGAAGAAAACATATAAATTTTGTTAAACATTGACCTCTTCCTCCATTCATCAAATATGTAATATAAACAATCAATTGGTGTTCCATAATTTGATCAGTGCTTTCATAACCTAAAATTGAGTAAAATGGGTTATGTAAAATCTCGTCTTTTAGTTTGTTCCAATACACCTCTTTAGAAACTTGAAGAAACTCTTTTATTCATGTGGTATTTGTGTATGAAAAATATTTATCTATTAGAAGCATGTGTGGAGTGCATTTATACCTATTCAAGTCACATATTGACTTATACATTTCTAAAGATAAATAATGTATAGCAACAAAATACATGTTTTCAATCACTGCTATAATTCTCTCCTTCACAACATCTACCGTTAGTTCTACATGTTTGAATATTGCTTCGTTTGCTTTTTCTCTCCAAAAGTTTAAAAAGCAATTATGAGCCTTTGATTTTTCATGGCAAATTAGACCACTAAATTGAAGAGTGGTAGTTCCCTCTTTTACAAATGGAGTCTCACTTTTAAATTTAACACATCAAGAACATT
This sequence comes from Pinus tabuliformis, assembly GCA_031772625.1. Taxonomy (NCBI): domain Eukaryota; kingdom Viridiplantae; phylum Streptophyta; class Pinopsida; order Pinales; family Pinaceae; genus Pinus; species Pinus tabuliformis. The sequence continues at coordinate 607,017,279 of CM062810.1, forward strand.
TTATCCTTTCAATACCATTACAATGTTTTACAACATAAGCCCATGGAAATCTTGTATTTCATTTAGATTTGAATATTATTTTGTGTTTCTTTGATGGGTTTTCTCTTTCAACAAGCTCTACACTATTTGATTCATCATATTCATGTAGATGAGCATAAATTTCATTTTGAATATTACATGGTTGATTAGAATGTTGTGCAAGGCCAAATGATTTAACAATTGACAATTGCCTTTTATCATTCTTAGGATGACCAATAAGAGACATTTTTCAAAATTTACACCTATTAATAAATAAAAGCAATAGAATAAGTAACTATATAAATTAAAAATCCTTTAGCAAGATTGAGATAGCCAAAATTCAAACTTAGCAATATGCCATAGGATTTGACTATAGATTTCTTGATAGGTTATTTGTTGCTTTGCCGAATGGTGTTTTGTAACATTAAAGGAAACCTATAGCTTTGTGACAGAGAACAAACACTTCATGAAAAGTGGTACTTGGACAAGTAATTCGTATGGATTTAAGCAACAAAACAAAACAAGAAAGAGTTTGAATGAGAGCGATATAGTTGTGGAGTCCAATACCTTCGGTATAAGATAGATATTATTTTCATAGCTGGTAGATTCATATAATTATGGCAATAAAAATTTCCACCATTAACAATGTAGAAAACAACTCCAACACCCATGTCTGGGATGGAAGGATGGAAAACAATTGCATTCAGGGTATCTAGCCACAATGTTGATTTCATGGGGTGTGGATTCTATGGTGCCTAGGATACATGGTGTGACCACAAAGGATGTCATTACTTCAAAGTGTGTTGCATTAAAGAAACCATACAATGAAAAACCAAATGCTAATGAAGATATGAGGAGGATAATGAAGAATACCTTATTGTCTAGCATCAAGTGATAACTTTCTTTCTATGGATGATGGGTTGCAATTCAAATGAAAATGGAAAAAATGGATCCAGAGAAACAATGCTCGAGGATAATCAGGGAGGAGAGAGAGCACACACAGGGTTGTTGAATGGTTATTCAATGTGCTCCGCTGCCATGTGCTAGGTGTAATAGTAGCATGATTGTTGCATATCTTATTATTGCGGGTTACTTCATGTTGGCGTAAGTTGGGAGCCTCAGGGAAATGTCTCCAAATCATGACATAACTATTATATTGTATGAGGTCATTTGTACTTTGACTGGTCTCTTATACGAAATTGTCACTAGTCAGATTTATTTATGCACTGGTCCAGGCTCGAAATTCTCGTAAACTTAAAAAACTATTGACATGTTTTTAAAAATATTTCCGTTCTTTTAAAATATAGAAATTTAATCTAACCTTTGTATTTTGATATTTTAATTTTTTTTTGAGGTGTAATTTTTTTTAACCCTTCTAGGAAGGGCGAGGAGCCCAAGGAAGGGTTGGAAAGGGTTCAATTTTGAACGTTGATGGCGAGAGCAGGCTTTAAAATTGACACCCATATATCTGATTTTACCTTTTTTACCCATTAAATACCGCTTATTTTAAAATAAACACATCATTTTGAACTAGCTAATAATTTAAAAAAATGCCATAATGATGAGCATGCTTTAAAATTGACACCTGTTTGTCTATTTTTCTCATTTTTAACCGTAAAATACAACTAAATTTAAAATAAAGATGTCAGACTTAACTTCCAAATAATTTAGGAAAATGTCAAAATGACTGGCTTATAACAAAATCAGAAGTTTGAAATTATATATATATATATATATATATATATATTTATTTATATATAGGTTGGCACTGGGATATCTAGGGTTGCTTATTCTTTAAGGTGGTATTTTTTTAAATAAATTTTATTCAAACGCTTTAATGTGCACCATGTGAATGGTTGGTTGACGAGTTATTGACTCGTACACTCTCAATTATTCATCCACCCCACCAAAGTTTAAAAGTTTTTGGACAAAAACCCAAAATGACAAGATACTTCCTTAAAAAATCTCTAGAATAACTCTTACAGGTAGTCGCGACTCGCCATCACATTGGAGTTTTAAAATTCTTAGGTTTGACAATGTTATAGTGGAAGGAAAGTACATGGAGTCGAAATTGCACAAGCGAAGCCAAACTAAGTATCCCGCCATATCCCACTGTGGCCATGGCGTGTTTTGAATGGGTTGACATGAGATTGTTGAGGCTTCTGCTGCTGCAGCTGATAACAATAATTAGTTACCTCTTGTTGACCTCTATTACTCATTCACACACTATTCACATCCAGATCCAGTTGTTTTTGTTTCATCGTTAATATTTTGTTGCTATTGCATGCCCTGCACAAAACATTACTCCAAGAACGAAGTTGGTATTGTTCAGTGACATTTTGATATTTTGCAGTCTGCTAAGTATGTGCACAAACATAGTGGCTGCTTCATATGGTAAGAGTTCATACATTTTGTTATGTACATTTTGTAACACAAAATTTAATGAATTTTATAAAGGTCCATTGAAGGGTTTAGAAATATATTAAACATGTGGGTCTAAACATTTAAGTATATTGCTTCTGAAATGAAAGAGGCGCCTTTTGCCTTTACACGACTAATGATATTCTTCTGCTCAATCTTCATTCTTGATTTCCCAGTTGGGTTTAAGCCAAATCTTTGCATTTCACCGTGTGTATCCACTAATTTTGTTTTGTAGTGCGTGTTACCCTGTTTTGCCTCTTTACGATGGAGGGATTTTTTGAAATCTCGGTTTTGATAATGGAATCGATAGCTTGAATAGTTTTGGCGGCCTGACCATAGCACTGCATATAAAGAGTTAGGATAATGGCAGCAAATGTCTTGTGGCATCAAATTGGCAATAGATATTTCGTTCACCTCTTCAAACTTTTGAAACAAGATGTCAAGTATAGTCTTTTACGTAATAACAAGTATAGTCTCTAATGTTTTTGGTCGTGTCATGAGTGAGAAATATTTTGGGTAATGTAATCTATTTTTGTTTTAATGGAAAGTGAAAGAATTTGTTTTTTTCTATTGAAAAAAAACAAAAACAAAAAAACTAAATCTTCGGAATTATTTTTTGTAGTCTCAAATTATTTTTTACCTTAATCTTTTCAATATTCAATTGTATTTACTTGAAGATTTGCAAGAGTACACAACTTTTTGCTTTTATATAAGAGAAATTATGAATATAATTTGCGATAAATAAAATTGGTAAAAGTAATATAGAAAGTCGTTTAAAAATAAAACCATCATAAAAAAATTTCATGATGGGTAAGGATACCCGTCAAATTTAACCCCTAAAGACAGGCATGTAATAAAATTACAAGTTTCACCAATCACGACTAATTTATTGTTTACACAGTCTATGATTCTGCAAAGAATATTTGTGTTCATAACATTTATTGCGTCATATTAATTATAAAATTTACAAGTAAATCTTGAATGTGAATACAAATTGTGTTGGCATTATTGGGAGTTTGCCACCTAGAGGGAAAGTTGGTCATAAGTTAATTTAAATTAATAAATCTTGAATATGAATACAAATTGTGTTGGAATTACTGGGAGTCTACCACCTAAAGGGAAAGGTAATGTTGGTCATAAGTTAATTTAGATTAATATATATTAATGATATTTTATAGCGGTCCATGCCCTCGTAGCTTGAACAACTTCGATTCTCGAATTTTTAGAAACATTTCATATTCATCCTGATCAATTCCAAAATAGGCCCAGATAATATCAGTCTAGTAGCCGTGACCGCCACCAACTTCGACTCTCGAATTTTTAGAAACATTTCATATTCACCCTAATCAACTCCAAAATAGGCCCAAATAATATCAGTCTAGTAGCCATGATCCCCACAAGAACTAGACCCTAAACTCGAAGAACTAGAAGAAGTCGAAGTTGAGGCATTTCCATTACCAGGGAACAATGGGAGCCGGAGGCATTACAATTTGCAGAGGTTTTAGGAACGGCCTATTGAAACCGATTGATGACCATTAGAACAAGAGCCCCAGGGATTACAACTAACACTAGCACTAGCTCCACCATTACCAGTGCCTTTACCACGGCCACAACTTTGCAGGGAAAGAAAATGCTCTTCCTTCAACAATTTTCCATCCTTGTAGTCAACACCGTTTAGAGCGCACAGTGCGTAGAGAACCACAAAAAGAAACAGAAATGCCATAAATGATATACATGCCATAGTAATGTCGAAAACACAAGAAACTTGAGTAACTTAAACAAATTAAACACTATGTATTGTGAAGGTAGCGAGTCCCGAGATCTACCGAAACTACACTAGTGGTGTACACTGTAAACGCTAGACCCGTTCTCCTGGTGTGGTTGCTTCTGAGTCTCTGACTATGCAGAGTTTAATGAGTCTCGAGCTTTGCCGAAACTACACTAGTGGTGTACACTGTAAACACTAGACCCATCCTCGTGGTGTGGTTGCTTTTGAGTCTCTATGCAAAGTTTGAGGGTCACTGTGCTTCCATAATCTGCTAGTAGGCAAGTATTTTACTTAAGTTTCTCATGATTGGTGTATAGTCCTTTGCAATATTTCCAACATCTGATTCTAGATTGCAGTTGAGCGTTGGAATTGCAATGTAATAATTGGATTTATCATTGAAAATTTGTGTTTCTTTTGCAATATTTCCCATATTTAATTGCAATTACTGTTAAATCTGCAATATAATAACTGGATTTATCATTAGAAATCCGTTTGAGAAATTAACAAGTAAATTTTTATGTTTTAATGTGTATAATTAAATTTTGAACATTTTATTGATACTGTTTTAGTTTGTTTTCTTTATTATTATACAAGAAGAAGTAGATTAAATCAATTTTATTTTTAATTGATTTTATATTTTCCAATATATATTTTTTATTTTTTTTTACCATTGTCAAAAGATACAAAATAAAATAAATTCAAAACTAAAAAACCCTAGTTTTATTCCAAGATGTATTCATAAAAAAAATTCTTAACAAGCTAAAAAATAAGAAAACCTAGATCATGATCCTAACGTAATGTGTATAGGGATTAATTAGTAATGGGAAAGCATTGCGCAACAGGTAAGTTAACATATATATATCGCTGCACTTGATTCATAGTAATGAGTAAGATATTGTTTTTAGTATTATATCATATTACATATATTTTATTATAGTTAGTTTTTGAAAAAAAAAAACACTATTTATGTGAAGCGTAATTTAAAACTAAAACAGCCATAAAATATTAATTTCTGGGATGGACAGGGGGACCCGTCAAATTTAACCCCTGTGCAAGGTTGGAGTTTCAAATTTAGTTTCCCTGTCGATTGAAAATTTGACAATGGTTAATAATTTTTCAGATGCGTCATTTTAAGTTTTAGGCATATTACCCACTGTTAAAGTTGATATTATTATATTTAAAATTATATGTGATCCCGTTCGAAGGGTTATTAAAGGCACTTTTCTGGCTATCACCCTCGACTAAAACTATCACTAATGTGCTTTTTAGGTTTCGAGTTTCAGCTGGAGAGAAGGATTATCATTTTAAATGTGTCTGAATTCAAAATTTTAGTCGTTAAATTTTGTGAAAATTATTAATTTTCAAATTGAAGTATATTAATATTATTATTTATTTTATTAAAATTATGCAAATTGTAACCTACATTTTTAAAAGAAGAAGAAGAGTGAAGAACTCGTCAAAAAAATATAGTTATTAATGAAATTGAGATGAACATCTTTTTGGTTATAAGTTTTTTAATATTTATTTTTTTTAAATTATTCACAATAAAAATCAATTAAAATTGTGAAACAAAATATGAAAATGCAAATCTCCGTGATTAATAATTTATTGTTAAATAATTTATTTAAACATTAATTATTAATAAAAATGCACAATAATGATCTATTTATTTAAGTATGAGTTGTTAATAAAAGTGCACAATATCACTGTTAGACAACAGTTTGCAAACAACTTCAGACATACCTTCCACAATATCAATAAGTATTGTGTCTCCTCTACCTCTAATCTGTAAATTAGTTATCGAAAATGATGACGAGTGGGAAAATAACAAAAGCGCAGATGCTTTATCCAAAATGGGTCTATCTTCTTCCCAAGGTTTTTGGAGGATGCAAATCATGGTGGACAATATCTCCTATCAGATCCAGGACTTTTGCTTACCGGGTACATAATTTTCTTTCTAATGATGAATATCTGGTATGTATCTTTCTCCCACTTTTTGCCTTTCCATTGTGAAGGAATTCTCATATATTTGTCACAGGGATCAGTTTTCTCACTTTCAGTGGTTCTTATATTCTTTTTCCTTCACATGTTCCATATGTAGCTGAACAGGTTATCTTTTTATGTCCTTACCACTTTGTGTGGCATTGTACCACATTTCTGCCATAGCTGCTGGTTTTTTTTCTTTCTTCTCATATATATGCATTAGCTGTATAATCTTATTTAATGAATATAATAAAAATATAATCTTATTTGATGAATATAATACAAATATATAGCTTTTTTTCATGCTGAAAAAACTTAACTTATTGGATATGAAATTTACGTAATCAAAATTCTTTTACCCGTCACTTTTGAAATTTTATTCAAAGTCAAATGTGTTTAAAAAACAAAACATAACTTTTTGTAAAACATCAAATTCCAAGGTTGGGCACAAGCATTATCCATCCTCCAAATCAACCTCCTATACTTGGTGGTATAGGTATAATCTCTATATCAAAGTGGATATAGGTTGTAGCTATAAAAGCTTATTAATTGAATGCTAATAAATATCAATATGAATTACATTTAGTCAGTGATGGGTGGTATAGGTATAATCTCTATATCGAAGTGGATATTGATTGTAGCTATAAAAGTTTATTAATTGAATGTTAATCAATATTAATATGAATTAAGTATTAGGATAAATCTTATTAATTGAATGTTAATAGATATTAATATGAATTACACTTAGTCAGTGATGGGTGGTATAAGTATAATCTCTATATCGAAGTGGATATTGATGGTAGTTAAAAAAGTTTATTAATTGTATGTTAATCAATATTAATATGAATTAAGTATTAGGATTTTTTATTGGAGTGGTTAATATTTATTTTGTTAGGTAACATTTAATAATTCTATATAGTGATATAGTCTATACTATCTATTATAATAAGAAATATGATATACTAGAGTAGATAAAGTTTGCTAGATATAATAGTTAAATTATTTCCAATAAAATTTGATGAGTGATTTGTTGTTAAATATTCATAATAATCATTACCATTTTTCATTTAAATTACAAAAATGGGTAAAGGAGTTTTGTAGATCTTTAAATTTGAAAATAGAAATAATCAAAATATTGTTTACAAATAATAAAATTGTTTAAAACATCTAATTTGATGGGTGAATTTGTTTTTAAATTTCTAATTTGTCCACAACTAAGATTTGCTTTAAAAAATTTTGAATTCCACACCTAAGTAACACCAAGGAGGGGCAATAGAAGAAATGGGGGGGGGTTGAGGATTCAATAGAAGAGACGCCGCAGACACCAGGGGGGGGGGGGGGGGTGGGGTGGGGATTCAATCGAAGAGACGTCGCAGACACCAAGAGGATTCACCAACGCCCTCCTATAGTGAACATCTTCAGAAGACATCAATGGTTGGGTTTCTTTGAACTACTAAAAGTAGGTGGTGATGATATCACTCATGAATTTGCCATGGCATTGCATCCTCAAGGGGAAGATAGTGCCACTACTGTTGTCAGAGGATTGGACATCTCCTTAAGTCCTGAAACCATAAGTAGAGTGGCCATCTTACCCTTAGAGGTTCAATGGAGCAAAGAGGAGAAGGTGGTAAGTGTGACATCCAGGAAGAATTGTTTCATTCAGAGAGAGAAATCCATAGAAGATAAGAATGGAGTAAGAAGAGAAAGCCTACCTTACCCCTAGGATGAGGTGTCTTATCACATCCTCATATATATATATATATATATATATATATATATATATATATATATTGTGAAGGGAGATTTAGTGTGGTATATGCATATCAGTTTAGGTTACTTCGTCATTTAATATTAAAAGGAACTGCAAAGACTTAGTGTTCCCCATTTCCTCCTGCACTCAATTATTAAAATGAGCTAGAAGGCGGGGGAAGGAAAACATCAACACATAGCCCACCATGGCCTCATTAAGTTAATTGTGATGGATTCTTTGAGCCACTTAAGGAACCATGTCCTTTGGACTGATTTTGTGGACATGGACAGGGAGATCTTCATTGAAACCCAATCAATCACACCTGGAGAAACACCAGCCTCTAGCACTGGAGGTAGGGGAGGAAATACAAAAGAAGAAGAGGCATGTAGAATAGAGGAAGAAGGAGTAGTAGGAAAAAAGGGAAAATAAGTAGAGCTTAAGGGAGAAGAATTAGAGATTAAGGAAGAAGAAGAAGAGAAACAAGTAGAAGAAAAAGGAAGCCTTGAGAATACTTCTAAATCCCAAGGAAAAGAGAAGGAAGGACATCAAGCAAGTCTTTCTCCAGGGAATTAAGAGCAAGAAGTGGTTGCCACATTGGCCACATTGAGCACATTTTTCAATCCAAAAAGGATGTAACCAAGGCAAGGTCCACTATATTTCAAAATAAGGAATAACACCAGGACCAGGCAGGGGAAACCACAACCTCCTTCAAAGGTTCCCATCACTATTGAGAAATCACCCAATAAAAAGGGAGAAATGGGGCCTAGTGAAGGAAAAGTTGAGGAGATTACCTCTACTAAGGGAAAAATCAAACCACTTGTGACATATGAGAGAAGGCCCATCACTAGGGCAGTGACCTTCAAGAAACCCAAGACACAAGCTTCCCTTGAGCAAGCAGAAAAAGAGGAGCTACAGGAGAAACAAGGGCAGCTACAAGAGAAACAAGAAGTGCTATAAGAGCAGAAAAATAAGCTATATGAAGGAGAAACCACCTTAAAAATAGATGAAAAAGGCCTCCAAGAACTTCAAGAACCTAATCCACATCCCAAATTAGGGTCCTATTACAAATTTATTGAGGGAGGAAGGATCATATCTGAAAATTTTGCAGTCCCACTCCTCTATGAATTGGAAAAGAGAAAGGCATAATGCATAGGTGGATGCAACTTTCCAAATATAAGAATGTAGAGGATGTGGACCTCATGGAGGAGAAAGTCATTGAAATGGGCAAGGAGTTGAGTGATTTGAGACTAAGAGAGTCAATTATGAGGGAGTAGCTATAGACAAAAAACACAAGGTTGAGAGAGCAACTGCATGAGAAAGAAACACAACTTGCCACTATGGAAAGTCTCTCTATGGAATCCATATAGTTCGGGAAGCCATCAAAATCCTATGCTTTATTCCTCAAGGAATGATGGTTGCAATTCCAAATTAAGACACTAGCACAGTATGGATATTTTCCTTTTCAATACTACAGACAATTTATTGATTTTTGCAAACAAGTTAGTATGGAATATAGGGTAAAGGTAGCTGAATTCTATATGCACAATTTCATTATAACATATATGAATATATGGGATCCCAATTCAATATTGGGAGACATGCAACTAATGGAATTGGCATCTCGGTTGACTCATGAATAGGTAAGGGTTGAGGAAGTGAAAAAGATAATGACAAAAGAATAGAAGGAACCCTTGTATATCAGAGTAAAACTAGTAAGCCCTAAGGCTATCATCAGAAATCATAACCTTATTGCCTCTGATCCTACTTTGGCACCTAGATACATAGAAACCCAAGATCAAGCCATTCTGCATTTTGAGGACACTTTTAGGATTCAGGAACATAGAGTCTACAAGATTTTTAGAGAAGGTGGCGTGAATTACCCCACAATCTACAAATGGAAAAGTATCACTCTCCTAAAAGGCTAAGGAACCTTGGAAAGGACCCCATTATACAAAATAAGAAGGATTACAATATTAGACTTAGTCAACCTTTGCTGTTGGGATTACAAGAAGAAGGGAACTAGGTGAAGGAACAAAAGGTATGGATAGAGATAAAGACAAATGCGTGTTTTTATCCAAAGGAGGGCACACTAACTGAGGTGCTTTGGGATGTCAGAGAGGCCACCAGGGCCATGAATGAGCTTCATGTGGATGAATAAGTTGCTTAGAGGATGAGCAACACCTTCAGCAGGGGGGTGATGATGAGTCCCATCAATAGGTATATCTTGAAGTTCATTATGCTATCCTTCAACCTTAAAACTATCCTTTTCTCACATTAATTCACATTTTTTGTTATAATATTGTCATGCGGAAAGAGTCGATAGTGCAGACACAACCGACCTCCCTAGAAGCAAAAGCTTTCTAGTGACAAACAAGACAAATAAACACTACCTTTCTCTAAACATGCATTGAGAATACAAGTAATCAGGGGATCTTAACATACCTTTAGTCCAACGCTTTGTAGTAGTCCAGCCTCGCCGATCCGGATGAGCTCCTCCTTCTCTTCGAAACCTGCATTCACTAACAAGCCAAAAGATTAAATAGCACCTGATAAACTCATAAAACAATACATATCCATCATACAGACCAAGGAGTATATGAAACAAATCATGAATAACAATCTGTTGAGAAAAATGAGTTCATTTGTATTAAGAGGAAACAAAAGGAACCATTACAACCTGAGCCTTGGTGTTGTGCAAGTCCCTCCTAGGGTCCAGCAAGAGTTTTCCTTTACTTTGATCAGCTCACCCACTCTCAAATAAGGCTAGGAAAGGATGGGAATCTCTCCTCTCAAGCTTTACAAGGGAGTCCTAATTCCAGCAGCATCTACCCTTAGGAGTGTTCAGCTTTCAACCTCTCCTCCCTTTGGCCCAATGCCTGTATTTATAGTGCTCTAGAGGAAGTTATTCAGGTCCACCATCAATGGGATAAGCCCCTCTTTGGATGGGATAGCTCCCCTCTTGATGGGATAAGTTCCTCTTTGATAGGGATACATGAACCATCTGGAGGCGCTCCATACACGTCAAACAAGCTTCTAGAATGCTCTAGAAATGACTACAAGTAACTTTTTTGGAGTGAAACTTGCGCCTTTTGACCTTTACATGAGTACGCACCCTCCCCTTTACATACAGAGCGTACAAGTACGCAGGTATTGTGAACTTGGGGTGCGTACACGCAGGTAAGGATAAGAGAAACTGCGTACCCAGAGATATATAGATTTTTAATGACTTTCTCTCTTTCTTGGAGTTTGACATGGAGAGCAGAGGTATAAGACTTGCCAAGGAGGATAGTATGACAGTTGATGGAGCCATACTAACTGCAAATAGTCATGGTGACAGATTTTAGTGTAACAGATTGCTCCCTAAAGTGCGAGGCCTGTAGTAGATAAGGGTTTCATATCATCTAGGAAGGGTGAAGTACTTTATCATTTCAAGGATTATCTTGTGGAGAGCCCAGTCGGAACCTGCAAGTATTCAACACAAAATACCTATATAAGATCATATCATCACTGAGGTAGGCATTCCCATACTCAGATTGAAAACTTTAACTAATTAACTATCTACTGCTCTGATACAGGAATGATTTTTCAGTACATCATAATCATAGACTTTTGTAGACACATTATGGACACAGCCATCTGTTTATGATTAGTCTACTGTATAATGAATACAAAACTCCTCGCAGCCTGGATGGTAGAAACTAGATCCAGGGTCTTCATTTCTACTTCCCGAAAAGGTACGATTCTACCCATGCGAATAAATGAGTTGATGTCGAACATGGTAGAAACCACTTGATTACCAGTCAATGATGTAAACTGTTAACAAGCGTGAGAGAGACCACCTGTGATGTCAATGGTTCTCAAAGTACCCAGTACAATCCATGAGATGCGAATGAATGAGTTGATGTCGAACATTTCACGGAATCCTTCGATCGAAAGTCAATGATGTAAACCGTCGTCAAAGGCGAGAAACTTGCCATTGATGCATGCAGACTTCAAGGTACTAACAATTTCTAGGTCATCTTTCTAGATAATGTGCTGATGTCGATAGAAAGCGACCCGTTGCAGGCAAGCCCACAACACGAAATCATAGATCAAGTTGAAGAAATGTAGCTGTAAGGACTGACTCAGGGATGGTCAAGATGGATGACGGGTATTTTGCAGATGAATGGTTTATATGCAGTGACCTCTTGAACACATAACGACACAACAGATGGCTTGGTGACATTTGACCCAAAGTTAATACCTAGCTGAAGACTTTTAATGTGGTTTGATCAACTGTGAGGCAAAGGATTTCCCAACCCAGGTGAATGTAAAGTGTCGTGTTCAAGAGTGGTAATAAGGCTTCTTCTGAGATAAAGGATAACAAATGGGCTCATTTTTCTCTCTTTTCCCCCACCATTTCTGGCAAGTACCTCTTTATTTTTTACAAGCTTGAGGAGGATAACATATGCTTGAGTATAAGCTCATCCTTCGGATGAGTCCAACTTAGTTTTGATTCGAACCCTAAGAAGGAGTGGTCCGTTCCTGTTTGTAATCGAACAGGTCCTTTACTGTGAAATTTTAACGAGTCCAGTATAGGAGAAACTCGGCGTTTTTCATTTTTAGAGAGTCTGAAAAAACTAAAGAAGACTCCAGGTTGAACTTTTTCGTAAATTTGTGTCTCCCAAGCCCGAAAAAGTATAAAATAATACTTGAGAGAACCGCTTGATCTTGCGACCAAGGAGTACTTTCATGATTAGTGTCTCTGATCTGAAAAGTAAAAAGCGATCAAGGACACGTCGTTTTATTTCCAATATCGAATTTGAAAGGACAAAAATCCGGCAATCTTTTCCTGTTTTTTACGGTCAGAAAAGGGCTATAAGGGGACCGTCTTTTAATTCCGTTTTAACGAGTGTAAAAGAAACGCTCGGCAATCTTTTCATGTTTTTACGGTCAGAAAATGGCTATAAGAGGACCGTCCTTTAATTCCGTTTTAACGAGTGTAAAAGAAATGCTCGGCAATTTTTTCATGTTTTACGAGTCAGAAAAGGGCTTAAAGATGACTCTAAGGTTTCACTTTTTCGTAAATTTTAAAGAGTTCGAAAAAATGATAAAAATGTACTCATATGGCCGACTTTCAATTTAATTTACGAGCAGGAAAAGACGGAAAGAACTCGGCATTTTCATTTGTTTTACGAGAATGAAAAATAGCAAAATAATCTCGGGATTTTCATGAGTTTAACGAGTCTTGAAAATAACCGAAATTGACTCGAGATAGGTTTCATTTTTACAAAAGCTTGAAACAGAGAAAAACTATGCTTCAAAGTAGTTTCATTTTTACACAAGCTTGAAACAGAGAGAAAACTGTGTTTGATGCCCCCTAAGCATAATTGTTAGAGCGCATGCCCCCCCAGCTTCATTTCATTCAACCAGTTAGATGAAATGAAGGTTCAGTTACGAGATCATTTGAAAGACTCAACCTAAAACTGTAAGAAAAATTTGCAAAAACTGAAATAACTAACCTAAATATACAACTTAACATTTATGAGATCTAGTCAAACTCGCGACTCAATTAGAGGAGGATTTGTTTCATTTTTTAACGAGCTTGACACAGGAAAAGAACTATGCTCGGATTCGGTTTCATGTTTATGCAAGCTTGAAACGAAAAACTATGCTTGTTACAGGTTCACATGCCCCCAGCATAATGACGCAAAACGAGGTACATGCCCCCCAAGCTTCATTGCATTCAATGAGGTGGATGGAATGAAGCTTTAGTTTCAAAATCTTGGAAAGACTCGTGGGAGTTGTTTCATTTTTTAGTGAGGTTGACACAGGAAAAGAACTATCCTCAAAACCCTTGTTTCATTTTTTAAACGAGCTTGACACAAGATAAGGAACTATGCTCATAACTACTCTCTACAATCTACCTAACAAAAAACTTTACTCTAAAAACCTTGATTCATTTTTTAACGAGCTTGACACAAGACAAGGAACTATGCTCTAAAATCCTTGTTTCATTTTTTAATGAGCTTGACACAAGACAAGGAACTATGCTCATGACTACTCTTTACAATCTACCTACTTAACCTACCCTTGTTTCATTTTTAAACGAGCTTGACACAAGACAAGGAACTATGCTCAAAAAGTTCGCATGCCCCCAGTTTAATGATGCAAAATGAGGTACATGCCCCCCAGGCTTCATTGCATTCAACTAGATGGATGGAATGAAGGTTTACTTTCAATATTTAACTTGAAAAGGGAGTTGTTTCATTTTTAAGGAGGTTGACACAAGAAAAGAACTATCCTCATACCTGATTCATTTTTTAACGAGGTTGACTCAGTAACAGGAATTATCCTCAAAACCCTACTTTCTACAATCTACCTACATATCCTAAAATCTACCTGATTCATTTTTTAATGAGGTTGACTTAGTAAAAGAACTATCCTCATGCTAGCTTGTTTCATTTTTTAACGAGGTTGTTATAGGAAAAAACTATCCTCGTACTCACTGATTCATTTTTTAACGAGGTCGACACAGTAAAAGGAACTTTCCTCGTTCACACTGATTCATTTTTTAACGAGGTTGACACAGTAAAAGGAACTTTCCTCACGACAGCCTATTTCATTTTTTAACGAGGTTGATACAGGAAAAAACTATCCTCACAGCATCCAGTTTCATTTTTTAACGAGGTTGAGACAGGAACAAACTATCCTCGGGGCAGCCTGTTTCATTTTTTAACGAGGTTGATACAGGAAAAAACTATCCTCGTAATATTGATCATGGCTTCCAACTGGAAGAAAGACATGTCAATGGACACACCTTGATCATGGCTTCCAAGAGGTCTTCATCAGAAGGAAGAATACTTCTCTGGAAGGAACACATGTCAAGGGACTCAAAAGGGATAAGAACATCGTGTTCAAGTAATCCCATAGAGTTTTCCATGTCAATTACCGGATCTAAATCAAAGGAAGATGAGAAAATAGTGAGAGGCTCACTTACATTGGTAACTGAAAACATGGGACCAGTTGCCACATAATTAACCCGTGGCAGGGTAGATACCACTTTAGAATCAGGAACATTTAAGGGTGTCATATTATTGGTAGTTGAAACAAGACTAGGGAACGAAAGCTGGTCTACAGTCACAATATTTCCATTGTGAGGGAAAGACATCACGCGAAAGAGTGTCGATACGACAGCTTTCATTGCATAAACGTAGTCTCGCCCAAGGAGTAAATTGAAATCCAAGGGACCTCGAACTACCATAAGATCAATACAGACAGTTTTACCTTCCAAGGTAATAGAAAACTTAGGAAGGATCCCTAAAGGTTCACTAATGGTTCTGTTAAAAGCTTTCATATTCTGCGTAATAGGCGCAAGCTGAGGGGAACCCAAAGCTTTCCAAACAGTTGAGGATAAAATACTAACAGAAGCACCTTCATCTACCTGAGTACGATGTATGTCCCTACCACCAACCTTGAAAATGATTTGGAAAGGGATGGAGGAAGGAAGGCGAGGTTCTGTCAGTCTATTCCAATCAAAAGAAAAGACCTCAGTACTTGGAGGGGGTTCTGTAGAAACAGGTGAAATGCCCCCTGGCATAGAAGAATCTGATGTAACAAGAAGAACCTGAGCGGTATGAAGTTCACTCTCGAAAGGGAAAGTGGGATTGACCGAATGTGAAATTGAATCGACCACTTGATCAACTAATTGATCATCAACCTGAGTAACATGAGTTTCACTCCCCAATGGAAGAGTGTGATCGACTATACTTGAATTTAGATCAATCACTCCGTCAGTTGACGGTAGGTTGGGAGAAAGTTTACGGTAACCAGTTGGAAATTCTTGCTGTGGAACAGTAAGGTTTTCCAACAATGTTGAGGCTTCATCCATGTGAGGGAAAATGTGAGTTTGATGACTCCCTTTGCATAACTTACAAGGAAACCTAACTTTACCCTTTTTCCCAGGAACCTGACTATCACTGGTTGATGGATCAATGGAAAGTTGATGAGATTTTTCTGACCATACTTCCAAGACCTTTGGAATACCAGGACAATTGACAAGGAAGTGGTCACCCTTACAAAGCCTGCAAGGGTATTTGGGTTTACGATGCATGTTGGAGGTTTCCTCAACACAACTAACACTTACAGCCATGGTTGGTTGGTTGACTTCTTTCTTATCTTGCTTCTTCTTCTTCTTCTTCTTCTTCTTAGCCTCCTGGTTACTAGCATCAAGGCTTTTACCAGGCGAAGAGGAAGAAATGGAGGAAGAAAAATTAGGCGAAGAAGGTAAAGGGTCAACATAAGGTTGGTGATGTTGAGATGGTGAACTCTGTTGAGGTGAAGCATCTGGTTGAGATGGAACAATTGGAGTATTTTGGGCCAACGAAGTTGAAAATAACCATATCGGTAAACCTATTGTAAATCCAGGTAATGACAAAGTAGCCATATAAGGAGGAACAACATTTCCAAAGTAAGGAAAAGTACTAGGATTCTCGTTAGGAGGGGTTCCTAGGTTGGTAAATTCCGGAACATTTGCCATTATATTCAACTTCAGTGAATTTTATTAACAATTTATAACTAAAATTAAAAATTCACAATTCACACCTATGGTCTCTAAAAGTAAAAACAAACAAATTAACACGCGCTATCAAATCTAGGAGTCAAACCACACACAAACAGTAGCCTTCCGGACCGAAAACACTAGTTGGTGATGAAATCCAACATCGCAGAATTCAGTACAGAAGTGGCGGGTGGAACAGTTACCCCGACAACCTGCTTAATGAATAGACTGGACCAAGTTCCTCCACTTTAACCGTCTCGAGTGAAGTGAACCCCCCAGAAAATCCAAGTGAGTCTAGTCGACGTCTGCTCCAGGTACAGTGGGATCTTCCCTCCACCGTCACCTTGGGTAGAACCCTAAAGATAATGGTCACTAAGGTCACCAACAACAACAAATACACCTGGGGGAACAGTCTACGACCCGATAGCACGCAAGGGCAGAGTAACAAGCTCAATCCCCTTGCCGGCTCCTTGAAAATAATCCAAGGTTTACCGACAAGTGACCCCAGGCTCCTCGACAATAATCCGAGGTTTACCGTTTGTAGTACGTGCGTATCTGGCGTCTTTCCCAATGAAGGAGGATTGACACGGTCTCGTGCTTCTCCTTTAAGAGGAGCTTTCCCAGAGTATAAATGTAACAGTTGGATTTATCCTACCACAAGATGAGCTACGTGTTTGGTTTTGCTGTCTTGGAGAGTTAATTACTCTCCTACTCCAAGACACTAGCCTAAGCTATGTTGGTGTATCAGAGCCCTAGAAATGTAAAAATTACTAGATGAATTTTAATTAAGCGCTGTGTTATTAAGGCTGTTATTACTCAAATGGGTAAATGGATATGAAACCAATGGTGTTATGACCCGACTCAACTGAATGCAATCGAATATGATAATGTAATCTTTTCAATTCGATGAATCCTAACTAAAGTAAGGTGAGAGTTTCCATTCACTTCCAACAATGCAAGAATTGATCACTAAGAGAAAATAAAACAAATTCTCTAATGCACTAATTTCATCAAGAAAAACTAATGTAGGTCAATTCCTAAATAGTTTTTTTGTTTTTTTTGTTTTTGTTTTTTTTTTTTTTTTTGTGTAAATTCAAATCAAAGAAAACTGATCTAAATCTACGATTGATTTTTCAGAATGTAAACTATGCAATTGTAATCTATGCACAATTCACTTGAAAAGTATGCAAATGTAATCTATGCACATTTTTCATTCATATTCTGAAAATGAGAATTCTAATTATGCAAATGTGATCTATGCAAGAGAATTCTCAAACACAAGATGATTCTAATGTAATCTAAGAACCAATCAAGTGCAAGTTGAGAAAATTGGGTGAGAGTTCCAAAGATCAAAAAATAAAAACACTCAAAGGCGATTAACACTCATACACAATTAAAGCAAAAAGATGCAAAATTGTGAAAGGACTGAGAGAAACCTTCAAGTAATGACCAAAGGAAATCAAATTAAGAATTTCTCAAAAAAGAGACTCAAAGCACCCAATTGATAAAAGCTTAAAGCAGGAATGCCAATAAAATTAGCCAAGATGAAAGCTTCTGACAGGTGAACAGTGAATCTGGGCAACAAAAACAAGCTATAAACAAAATCTAAAAGATAAAAAAAGAGAAAATTGAAATTTTCTAGGCTTTTGACAGGGGTACGCAAGCAGCCTGTTTGCACAGGTGCGGCCACGCTCTGTGCACAAAGCTGCAGTGCGTACAAGTACGCACTGTGCTTAACTCAGAGGGTGCGTACCTCTAGCAAAACCAAGAAAAACTAAAATCTAATTTAACCCTAAGCTATCCCACCCAAATACACAGTCAAACGGCCAAAAACCAGAAAACAAACGACTTGTCTCAGATCAAAGTTTCACACAAAGGAAAAATCATTCACATCAATGGATTCCCCAGTGGAGTCGCCATTTTGTCATGCGGAAAGAGTCGATAGTGCGGACACAACTGACCTCCCTAGAAGCAAAAGCTTTCTAGTGACAAACAAGACAAATAAACACTACCTTTCTCTAAACATGCATTGAGAATACAAGTAATCAGGGGATCTTAACATACCTTTAGTCCAACGCTTTGTAGTAGTCCATCCTCGCCGATCCGGATGAGCTCCTCCTTTTCTTCGAAACCGGCATTCACTAACAAGCCAAAAGATTAAATAGCACCTGATAAACTCATAAAACAATACATATCCATCATACAGACCAAGGAGTATATGAAACAAATCATGAATAACAATCTGTTGAGAAAAATGAGTTCATTTGTATTAAGAGGAAACAAAAGGAACCATTACAACCTGAGCCTTGGTGTTGTGCAAGTCCCTCCTAGGGTCCAGCAAGAGTTTTCCTTTACTTTGATCAGCTCACCCACTCTCAAATAAGGCTAGGAAAGGATGGGAATCTCTCCTCTCAAGCTTTACAAGGGAGTCCTAATTCCAGCAGCATCTACCCTTAGGAATGTTCAGCTTTCAACCTCTCCTCCCTTTAGCCCAATGTCTGTATTTATAGTGCTCTAGAGGAAGTTATTCAGGTCCACCATCAATGGGATAAGCCCCTCTTTGGATGGGATAGCTCCCCTCTTGATGGGATAAGTTCCTCTTTGATAGGGATACATGAACCATCTGGAGGCACTCCATACACGTCAAACAAGCTTCTAGAATGCTCTAGAAATGACTACAAGTAACTTTTTTGGAGTGAAACTTGCGCCTTTTGACCTTTACACGAGTACGCACCCTCCCCTTTACATACAGAGTGTACAAGTACGCAGGTACTGTGAACTTGGGGTGCGTACACGCAGGTAAGGATAAGAGAAACTGCGTACCCAGAGATATATAGATTTTTAATGACTTTCTCTCTTTCTTGGAGTTTGACATGGAGAGCAGAGGTATAAGACTTGCCAAGGAGGATAGTATGACAGTTGATGGAGCCATACTAACTGCAAATAGTCATGGTGACAGATTTTAGTGTAACAAATATGCTTAGAAAGAAGATTAAAAGGTGTTTCTCATAGTATGTGGCCTAATGTTATCAAATTGCAAAAAAGAAGAAGAAGCATTTTTTAGTATTTTACTATGCAGGGGCTTGATGAAGACAATGAGGAGGGAATCTAGTGGGGCTTGTCCACCTCCGTAACTCTCTAACTTAGATTGAGATCACTAAATCCTAACTCACAAGCTCAAATTCACTGACAGTCGAGTAACTCTAAGCACATGAGAAGCTTAAGGAAGATAAGATCCACACTTTTTGAGATCAAGGAGGGAATAACTCCTATTTTCAAGGGAGCTGCTATTAGCTACCCTTTTGTATAAATAAACTAGCTGAAAGGCTCATTAGGATTCAATTTTTTTATTTAGCTAGGAGTATCTATTGATCACAGGGCTTGACATTGTCATTGTTAACTTTCATGTGATGTATGAGACTATTGCTTTTTGATAATGAGAAGTTGGTTATTAAGCTGCATCTGAGCTAGTTTTAGAATGCTAAAACCCTTGGGTTTGGGCAACCCAAAGGTTTTGGTCCCTCTTTTGTATTTATGTCCTTTTCTTAGTTTAAAGCATTCCATGTCTTTCTTTCATTGTAGTAGATGTTATAAAAATTTGTGATTACAAGCTTCCCTATCACCTCTCTTGTGGGAGAATGGTTGGAAAGGTTTACAATCTCAGTCTAAAAACATTTTGTTTATGATTTCTTGGAAATAAATAAATTTTATATTTTATTCTTCATATTTTATTTCTACAACTTAGGAGTTATTTCAGTGATTATAATAGTGTTGTGGCATAGAATATATGTTATTCAAATTCAACTCATATTTTCCATCATAGTTTATAACACTGTGTTAATGATCAATTGATGCATGCATGTGGCTAGTTACAGGGTTGCATTGATCTACATGGGAGGGCCCCTCTTTCACATCCACTTTTAATTCTCCATATTCTTCTTCCACCCTTCAATTCTACTCCCAAAACTCAGTTTCCACAATCACCCTGTTTAGACAATTAAGGACACCATGGGCATTCATCTTGGTGAAAGACATACCTATGATAGGTCATGGGCTTGGCTAGGAGGCTTACCCAACCTTCATTAACTTCATCATACCTTCATCCACCTCTTCATCTCTTCAAGACACCATCTCCACCCTAAAAAGGCTATCAGAACCCCTCGCAATACAGGAACTCCGCCTATAGCACCATTTTCCTCCACCTATTTTGCTCCCCACTTCAACCTTACCTCAGCTAGGATGAATAATGACCCCAACTTGTGATTTGATTATTAAGAGAAGCTCCTAGACCACTCCAACCACCTCTTTTCCTCACTACAAAGCATAGTAGAATTAGTGTTTTTCATTCACAAGCATGATACAAGTAAGATTTCTGATTTTCAAGCAAATGTGAAGTAGATCAATGATACATGCAAACAGGTTACTGATTTGATGAATTATGCAAGATAGAATAGCTTTAATTTTGCAGGTATATTATCCCTTTCTCTTTCATGTAATGTTAGTTAGCAGCTACAAGTTAGACAAATTACATTTTAATTTTCATAGTTAAGAATTAATTTTAAATTGTGCTTTCACCATAGTTGAATTGGAGGAATGGTCTTTGAACACCTTGATATGATGTCATGACTAAGGGTGGAATGAGTAGAATCTAACCTACTATGCATATAACACTGCCACCTCTAAGTTTGCACCAAGCCCGAGTTGATAATTTGAGTTGAGGATCCCCTGGGAGTTGTAACACTCTTGGTGCAATAGCACGGCTCACAAGGGCACACAATTGAAGCATAAAATAGAAATCACTCATTGGTTCAGGTAGTGATTGTGCACTAAAGGAGGGCATAGTTCTTCGAGTTGAAGGAGTGTACTCAAGAGGGAAGGATGAAGGCTTTGTGCGTTGTGATTGCACCATGAGCCCTAAGGGAAGAGGGAAGGATGAAGGCTTCATGTTTCATGACTATGCCATGCACTTTAAGGGAAGAGGGAAGGATGAACGCTTCATGTTTCATTATTGCACCATGCGCTCAAGACGAGACAGGGCTTCTTGCTTTTCTGAAGTGGACTTTGTTTTTCCAAAGTATGCTTCATTGTTTCGAAGTGCGTTTCGTTGTTCCAAAGTGTCCTCAGGCTTGGGAGGGTACAATTTTCTCCAACTGTGGATGCTTGTTCATTTGGAATGCACTTTTCACTGAGGGAGGTAGAAAAAGGTTATGTCACTTATCCTAGGAAGTACTAATGGATTGTGAGAGGGAGGAGGCATCAGAAAAAATCAGTGCACAAGTATGGGAGGAAAAGGCACGTCAATAAGGCTCATGAATAAGTTGCACTCATCACCTAGTAAGAGGACTAATGCCTCTACAACTTGCACGGAGCAGGAGGACCAAGAAGAGCTCTCAAAATGGCTAAGTGTGGGACTAATAGAGTAGGAGAAATAAATGCATCCTAACACGACTCAAACATGAATCACACACGTAAATTCCATCAATACAAGCCAACAGAATGCACGAGACTCATGAACATTAATCACACCTTGAAATGAAATCCAAGTGACATCTATTTCTAAGTGCGACAGTTGAAATGACACATTATAACACTTGGAACACAAGTTACGACAAGAGTGACGATTGTGACCAAATGGTGTGCTAAGTTGTAAGAATGTGTCTAGCACATATTCCAATGATATGTAGGACCATGTAATGCAGAAGGGTGTGCGATAAATAACTTTGGTGATACACAAAGGTGTGACCTATGTAGGAGTAAAAACAACAAAAGTGACACCTGCGATAAGAGGAAAACATGAAGAAGACACTTGCAAAATGTAAATGAATTTGAAAGAAACACATGCTAGAGAGAAGATAACATGAAAACGATACTTATTAAAGTGAAAGCGATCAAAAGCGACAACCACAAACGTAAATGTGACACTTGTGAAAGTGATGGTGCGAAAAAGCGACAATTAAGAAAATTCACCGAACTAAAAGTATAATTCCAATCAAAGTGGGTATAATTGCAATCCAAGTGAGGGAGACTGTCAATTGAAAGTGTGCATTGATTGTCGACATGAGATAAACATTGCATCTGCGTCATCTTGATGGATAGTGCTATTTGTGTTCACGCTTGTGTAAAGGAAGTGCGTTTATGAATTCATCACGGACTGGGCATGTGTGAGCAAGTGACTTGGTAGTTAAAAATTTGAGAAGAAGACTTGAACACTTTAAAAAGCATCAATCGAATATGAGGTAACCGTAGAGAGACAAATTGTGAGATCCTGAGTAGGCTCCGAAATTCAAGTGTGGGAAAATTTTTGGAGGGTGTTGATCACAACGTCAACACCTCCTAATCAATGCCATCAATATAGTTGGGTGTTCAGTTGGTGGTGAGTTGTGGTTGAAAGGGCTCCATTGAGTTATAGCTCGTTCAAGCCTTTGTTTAACCACGTCAAGAGCTCGATCGAGGGTTTCTTAAACCCTCGATCGAGTTATTGAAAATTTTAACTTAAGCTCTTGATTGAGATTTTTAAGTGCTCGATCAAGCTGT
Source organism: Pinus tabuliformis (assembly GCA_031772625.1). Classification (NCBI taxonomy): domain Eukaryota; kingdom Viridiplantae; phylum Streptophyta; class Pinopsida; order Pinales; family Pinaceae; genus Pinus; species Pinus tabuliformis. The sequence continues at coordinate 607,040,292 of CM062810.1, forward strand.
TGAGGGCCTAAAAACCAGAGTTTTAGCTCCCCTTCTGCAGATTTCTCTACAACACCATTTTGTAGCCTAGTAGACTTAAGGCAGTATTTGTCCTTAAGTGGTGGAGTTGATCATGTTGGATTCATGAAGGAATCCTCTACCCAATGGCATATGAGTTGACATTTTTGAATTCATATGACATTTTTCATATAATTTATTTTAAACATTATGCTTGAAATTGTTTTGGACAATTTCAAAGGGGTTGGATGAAAAATAAATAACATAAAATAAACAAAATGAAAAAATTCAAAAAATACCACCATCTTCATTTACAAGTCCTCTACAAAAGGGTACTCTTGGTTTTTGAATTTATTTAAGTAATTGAAAAAATTCGTACATGATTGCATGTGTCTAAAAAATGCAATTCAAATATTAATTCACCAACTTCGAAAATTAATAAAAAAAAATATGTTTTTGCATATATTTTTTTTAATATACATAACTTAATTCTCTCTGCATAGATCATGCTCATATATATATATATATATATATATATATATATATATATATATATATATGTTTTAAAAAGTATACATTTTAGACTAAGTTATTATACGTGGACACACACATACTTGTTAAGATGTGCGAGAATTTGCAAGGACAAACATTTCATTTAATGTAAAATTGATAGAATATATGACACTAATTTTTTTTGCAAAAATATCATTAGAAAATAAAATTCTTCACAAATTGTCTTTTTACTCTGAATCAAAATTCACAACGCTTATATGATTTTGAGGGCTTCAATTCGATAAAAGAGTAAAATTTTGAAATTTCATTACCACATTTAGCCCAAATGCATAACCCATCTTCATGCATTCACCCCTCTACAACTTGTCCATAACCTTCCTAACACAAAGAAGTTTCCCCACCTTGCCGTGGAGGTCAATACTTGCCTTATTAGTTGTACACTATATACTATAACACGCACAACTTCCCCGTCTTGTAGAATAATCCATGTTGAATATGGTAATTGATGAGCCCCGAATTGGGTAACTTATTGGGCTTATTTTGCCTAATTGTCCTTGTTCAATCCTCCATTTTTCATAGATTATGCATGTTTTTCTAGTATGTTTATGTTATTTGAACGAATAAGGGTGGTCACTCTACCAAGGAGGCTAATACGTGGTCATTTCAGCTTTTTTGGACAAATTTTGGAGCAAAAACCAAGCAATTATGGCCCAGGTGACAGCGAAGCTTGAGGTGAGGATTCGTAGGGAGGTTGTCTATGGCATTAAATGGCCCTTCCTCGAAATCTCCACCCTCAACTCCGAGCTCAACAGGCCACCAAAACGAGTTCTAAAGGCAGCCAAGCAGCTTTGGGAAGAGTGACTGTCTACTAGCAGTTGGAACAGCCTAGTCCCTTGAATCTAGGAGGGTTGTTAGCCCCCTGGTATTGTATAAATAAGAAGGCCTCAGCCTTCGTAGTTTACTTTTCGAACTATTGGTATTTGCACTATAGTGTTGTCCTTTTTCAGCTCGTTTTTCTTAGCTACTATTGTTCAAACTTTCTTGTGATGATTATTTTTGAGTAATGAGAAGCAGCTTTACTTGGCATCAGATCTAAGTTCTTTATAGGAGCCTGCAGCTCTTGGGATTGGGCCCAACCCGAGTGCTAAGGCCTCCTTTTTGTATTGTTATTGGTTCTTCATGCATTTGCAAAATTATTTCTGTTAAGTAGATTAAATCTAGCTGATTAACTAGGTCACTGTTAATGGTTAGAAAGACTTTTGATGTTCAAATTTAGTTGATAGGTTATTAACAGGGAAAAGCTTCAAAAAAGGGCCATCAAACATATCTGGTTTCACCTCTCCCCAGTGGGATCAGGAGCTGGGATCAGGGTGACCTTGCTGCCCACAAAAACACTGATTTTGCTTTGCCATGCAATCACTAGTGTTTGATTTTCATGTGTAGAAGTTGGTTCCAAGTTCAGACTTTTGCTTGATTAGTTGCATGAGTTAGTATACATGGTTTCATTGCAGTTCAACTTCTGTTCATTCTCTTTACTGAAAGCTAGATCAGATTAGGTCAACGTAACTAGGTCTTTGATTTTTTCAAGTTTTCGTTGGTTCAGTTGGAAAAACGACTTGCAGAGCACCTGTACCACTTCTCTACCTGCCCATACTCCATCACACTCATCTGCTCCATCCCTTAGCTTAGCTTCTAGCCTTACGTTTTCCATTTGCTTACATAACCCTAGTTTTTTTTGAATCATTGCTTCAATCCTCCTTGAACAAATCCAGCCATCTACATCTGTCCTCAACTCCATCCACCAAGTCCTGTACCACCTCCAACCCTTATCCTACCTCCATACCCACTCCTTCATCTTTCTCCATCCATCCATCCTCCAAAACCCCCTTTCTGAACATCCTGTAGAAAATTACAGAACATCCTGTAGAAAATCATAGACATCCTGTAGAACCCCTGCAGACTTCCTGTAGAAGCTCACGAATGAGGTTTTTTGATAGCCAAATTCTGTGAAACTCTCTGGAAGGGTGTTAGGGGCCCCTTAGGCCCTCTTTGAACCTTCCCGACCTCATCCCAGCATTTCCTCTCACCAATCCACCTCTGCACAGTAAAAACATTCAAATTGCATGCATGATAATTCTGGCAAGTTATTCAAAAATACAAAAAGATGTTTTTTCCAGATATTACTGTAGAAGTAGCTTAGATACATGTATTTACCTTCCTAGAAGTCAATGGCATTTCTTTCAGTAGCTTGCATCCTCTTTCTTGCATCGGTAGGGATAACTGGTAAAATTAGGGTTTGCTAGGGTTTGCGTTTCCTTTCAGCTTTTCAGTTTCTTTCTGCAAGTAGATCAGCCTTCTTTGAGTTAGCTTTCATCCATCAGTTAAAACGCTTCTTCTCAGAGCTCATAGAAGTTGGCTTAAGCCCCTAGCGGACTTGTGCCAGCTGACCAAGTGACAGCTGCGGCAAGAGCTAGTACTTGTGCATACAGCACCGTCACTTCCAAGTTTGTTACGAACTACCTGGTTGATAAAAGTAAAGAAGTGAGTCCCAGGAGTTGCAGCATTATTACTGCAATACTGTAGCTCACTACTCTTTTTAGCGCCGTTGTCGGGGAAGCGTCAAAGTTTTGTGATTGCTGCTTTTCTTCTATTTTCCTACTCTAACCTTCTGCTAAGTAGTTTATTTCAGTTCCATTCTGCAAAAGTAAATTAGACATTTCCTGCTTTCATAGATTAACCTTTCAATTCCGCAATTTCAATTCTGTAAGCGTAGAATAGAATTTCAATTCTGCAAGCGTAGTCTAGCATTTCATTCTCGCAATTTGGTTTCAGGAAAGTAGATTAGTCCTTTCCTGCTTTCATTTCAATTCCACATTTTCATTTCTGCAAGATAGATTTTAGTTAGTTGCAATTCCATCTGTTTCAGTTTTGCAGGTACATGCAGAGAAAAAAGAAAAAACAACCAAAAATCCTTTCATGCCTCGTAGGAACAGAGATAATACCGGAAAATTCCTACCCAACACCCCCACCACTTCACTGAGTCACCCTTCTCTCTTCTTTGGTGGCAGTGATCCAAAAGAACCTATAGGTGAACCTCCTGAGATATACGAAGATCCTATAACAGAAGAAGAGCAAGAAAACATTCCTTTTGAGACCATGGCTAACAACAGAAATGGTAGAAATGATGACGAGAGAATAGAAGGTACCTTCCCCATCCGAGAGACCAACGGGGACATGAAAATGAAGAACATAAGTCCCTCAGCCTTACCTCATTTCCATGGATTGACCACTGAAGACCCCGATACCTTCCTCTTTGAATTTGTTGTCCTTTGTCGAACTTATGACTATACAAAAGATGAGCAAAAGTTGAAACTCTTTCCCTCTACCCTCAAGGATGCAGCATTACGCTGGTTCATGGGGTTACTTGGAAACCGTATCACTACTTGGGCTCAGATGCAGCAAGCCTTTAACAACAAATACCGAGATTACTGTAGGTCAAAGGAAACCAAGGGAGAAATCTTTCAGATGACCATGGGAAATGATGAGTCTTTAGAAGACTACGAGGAAAGGTTCCAACTTAGCTATAAACGGGCCAGGTGCACACTTGACCCCGAATCTCTAAAGCTGGTTCTGCTCCGAGGAGTCCCTGAAGACCTCCTAGATACCCTTCACATGCTAGCTGGAGGAGACATTTACCAACTACCTTATGAGGACATAAAGACTGTTTAGAAACCACTCTAGGGCAGCCCAGAAAAGAGGTAGGGAGAATCCACTTTCAGCTAGTACTACCTTCTCCAAGCATGAGTTTGCTAATCAGATGGAGGACCTCAAAAGTGAGATGAGACAGACCATTGCCATGCAACTTGATACTTTCCGAATCCAGCAAAAGAAAGAGGAAGCTGAGAGGGCTTTGGCCATTTTCTGTCCCAGATGTACGAGGAAGCACCCTAAGAACGAGTTTCCATTGCACTCAGTAGAGGTATGTTTCGTTTGTGAGGAGAACCACCCCACAAACCAATGCCCAACCTTGCCCGAATTCAAAGCCATGTACCAAGGAACTAAGGCACCCAATGAACCTCTCTACTTCCTCAACCAAAGGAGGCCGCATGGACCCAGACCTTACCAGCAGGGGATGCAAGGGCCATCCCAAGCTTATTATAGCCCCAACCAATCTGCTCACATGCCTTATTGGGGTCCCCCTGCTCATCCTTCCTGGTCTGCACCTCCTCCGTAGTCTTATCCACCTCAATACCATACTCAACCCACTGCTCATTCGTTTCACTCACATGTCCAGCCACAGCCTCAGTGGAATGCACCTCAACCGGGGTGGAGGCCCCAATACAACTCTCCTCCCGCCATTCTGCCTCCACCACTGGCTCAACCACAACCATTACCTCCTGCTCCTCCAAGACAACCCCAGATGCCTGCTCAACCGAACTCGAACCCCAACAACCGACAGGCCTAGTAGGTATACACTGGGGAGACGATATGTCTTACCTATGCTGTGGAGATCCAGGAGATCAACCTGCGATCCAGGAAGACCCTTCCAGATCGCCAACCTCCTCCCTTAGAGGGCGAGGAAGAGAAACAGGAAAGTGAACCCAAAGCCATTCCACCCTTTCCTAAGCGACTAACAGTAACCACGCAACCAAACCCAGAGGAGACTGAACTTCTGGGAGAACTGAAACAATTGTGTGTGAAAATACCACTTCTCCAGGGCATCAAAGATGTACCGATATACAACAAATTGATTAAGGAGAAGTGTTTCAGGCACCCAGGCAGGCGAAAGAGAGATGCCTCGACTATGAATGTCATCGGACAACTGTCCGATTTAATGTTGGGGCAAGTAATCTGTCCAAAGTATTTGGACCCTGGGAGTCCTGTAGTTGATGTCCACATTAATGGCACCATAATTCCCCATACCTTGATTGATCTAGGGGCTGCCATTAATGTGATGACCAGGGACACCATGCTTAAACTCAACCTTCAGAATTCCTTAAGGAAGACCTCGACAGTCCTGCAGTTGGCAGATCGCTCCACCGTGACTCTCGAAGCGATTGTGGAAGATGTCTTGGTCTCTGTTGACTCTTGGGAGTACCTTGCGGACTTCTTGGTCCTTCAGCCAAAGGCAAAGCTCACTGGATACCCCCTCATTTTGGGAAGGCTTTGGTTAGCCACTGTGGATGCTTACATCAGTTGCCGAGCTGGAAGCATGACCATCAAGAATGGGCCTATGTCCAAGCAGCTAGTCCTATATCCTCCTACCCAACCTCTGCTAGAACATGACTTACCACTCTGGTTGGAAGAAGGAGATGAGGATGAGGTCTACTCTGCACCATTGTGCACAGTAGAAACCACTAGGGGAGGTCCTCAAACCAAGGATGATTTGATTGAGATTTTGATTCAAAATCCACCTCCCAGTGCACTGTCCTTAGAGGAATTGGTGGAGGATACCCAAGCCAACACCTTAGTGGACCTCTATGTGACTGATCCAACCTCTCCCAGAGTTAAGAATGTGGAGTCTGGTCCCGAAAGAACTTTAAAGATCAGCTCCTCCCTATCTCCTTCCCAGGAGAAGGAGCTGTGTACCTTACTAAACAATCATTTAGATGTTTTCGCTTGGAGCTATAAGGAGATGAAAGGAGTCCATCCTTTGGTCTGTACCCATCACATCTACATTAAAGAAGATTGTAAACCGGTCAGGCAGCCTCAGAGGAGAATGAATCCAACCCTTAAGGACATTGTCAAAGAAGAATTGCAAAAATTATTGGATGCAAGATTCATCTATCCTATCTCCGATAGTGAGTGGGTCTCGCCTCTAATGCTGGTGCCCAAAAAGAACGGGAAGTGGAGAATCTGTGTAGATTACCGAGAACTTAACAAAGCCACCAAGAAAGACCATTTCCCTTTGCCTTTCATAGATCAGGTGTTGGATGGACTGGCAGGGAAGAAGTTCTTCTCTTTCCTAGATGGGTTCAGCGGGTATAACCAGATCCAAATCAGCCCGAAAGACCAAGATAAAACCACCTTCACCTGTCCTTAGGGTACCTTTGCCTACCGAGTCCTTCCTTTTGGGCTATGCAACGCTCCTGCCACTTTCCAGAGAGCAGTATTGAACATCTTTTCTGAGTTGGTGCATGATTCGGTAGAAATCTATATGGATGACTTTACTCCTTATGGGTCCAACTTCCAAGAAGCTTTGACTAATCTCGGAAAAGTTCTAACCAAGTGCATTGAGATGAAGCTATCCCTCAGTCCCGAGAAATGTGAATTCCTGATGACTGAAGGGACCGTTCTAGGTCATACCATTTCTCGGCAAGGATTACAGGTGGACCCTAATAAGATTGCTATCATCCAAAAGGTCCCACCTCCTCAAAAGGTAAGAGATGTTCGGAGTTTCCTAGGCTTAGCAGGATATTATCGAAGATTCATTAAAGACTTCAGTAAGCTAGCCTCGCCTTTGTTTGGCCTCTTAGGGAAAGATGTTGAGTTTAAATGGACTGACAACTGTCAAGGGGCACTGGATGAGTTGAAAGATAAGCTGGTGTCCGCCCCGATCTTGAGAGGTCCAAACTGGGCCCTACCTTTCCACATCCACATTGATGCCTCGAACAAAGCCATAGGGGCAGCCTTAGGACAAGTTGAGGAGAAACTCCCATATGCCATATACTTCATCAGCAAAAACCTGTCCAAGGCAGAAATGAACTATACTGTATCCGAGAAAGAGTTCCTGGTTGTAGTCTATTCCCTAAACAAGTTCAGACACTACATCATTGGTTATCAAACATTTGTACACACTGATCATGCTGCGATTAGATATTTACTGAATAAGCCTGATGTCAATGCTCGTATCATTAGATGGTTACTTATGTTGCAGCAATTTGATTTGACTATTATCGACAAGCCAGGTAAGGAAAATGTTGTTGCTGACTTCTTGTCTAGATTGGACTTGCCTGCAGGTGAAGAAGGAACAGTGGATGACCAGACGCGAGATGAATATCTGTTTGCTATCTCAGTGCTCTCTCCATGGTTTGCTGATACAACAAATTACTTGGTCTCAGCACAGTTCCCTCCGCATCTATCCTCAAAGGAGAAGAGCAGAATTGTAAGGAAGAGTGCCCCGTTCACTTGGATCAGGGGAAACCTGTTTAAACTTGGCCCAGATCAGATCTTGAGACGTTGTGTTAGGGAGGAGGAAGTCTTTGACATCCTCCTAACCTGTCATGACGGACCTTGTGCAGGCCACTTTGCATCCAAAAGGACTGCCTTCAAAATTCTACAGGCAGGCTACTATTGGCCTACACTTCATCAAGATGTCAGAAGATACATCAGCGGGTGTGACTGATGTCAGAGGATGGGAAAACTGACTCCAAGGGATGAAATGCCTCTTGAGCCATTTGAGAAGTGGGGCATGGATTTTGTGGGCCCTATCAACCATCCTTCAAAGCAACGGTCTTACATCATTGTGTGCACCGACTATCTGACCAAGTGGGCAGAAATGAAGGTAATCAAAGCATCAACAGAAGAAAAGGTGGCTAAGTTTCTGAGGGAAAATATCTTCTACAAGAATGGCTACCCAAGAGAGTTAGTCACAGATCAAGAAAGCCAGTTCACGTCCAACCTGATTGAAGATTTGCTGGCTCATCACAAGATCAAGCACAAGACTTCCACCCCATATCATCCTCAAGCAAATGGGCAGGTGGAAGTCACTAATAGAGCATTGGAAGGGATTTTGACTAAGGTTGTGAGCAACAGCAGAAAGGATTGGGCAGATCGCCTGGTTGAGGCCACCTGGGCCTACAACACCACTTGGAAGACCACAACCGGTTTCACACCTTATGAGTTCGTCTACGGGAAGAAAGCTTTGCTGTCCATAGAGTTCGAGTACAATACATTAAGGGTGGCAGCTCAGCTGGACCTAGATCTCAGCGATGCTCAACGAGAAAGATTATTGCAACTGAATGGATTAGATGAACAAAGAATGCAGACCCTCCTCAACTCAAAAGTAGTTCAACTCCAGAGGAAGATATGGCATGACCGACACCTTAATGAAAAGCAATTCCAGCCGGGAGATTGGGCGCTGCTGTATGACTCAAGATACAAGGATTTCAAGGGAAAGCCGAGGACAAGATGGTTAGGACCATATACAGTGGAGAAATGCAATGACAATGGCTCAGTCCTCATTAGGACCATTGATGAAGAAGCCATCCTCATGCTTGTCAATGGGCATCAATTGAAAATCTACAAGAAACCCCTTTCAAGGCAGAGTTCATTGAAACTGTGGAAAAATCAATGCTGGTAATAGAGCAGGGATCTGCCTCTGTTCCAGACACAATTTGATAAAAAAAAAAAGAGGAATAAAAGATCCCTGGACGAAAACCTCAGGGAGGCGCCCCTGCTGTCTCTCAGAAAATAAAGAAATGGAATAAAAAAAGATCCTTGGGTGAAAACCTCTCTAAGGCGCCTAGGGCAGATAGCGGGGATGAAAACCTCATGAAGGTGCCCCTGCTGTCTTTCAAAAAAAAAAAAAGAGAAAAAGAAAAAAGAGGAAAGAGAGAAATAAAAGAAAAGAAACAGGTATAATCTCTGAAGAATTATTGCAGGTTGCAGGGAATGTAGTGCAGGAGGTCGCGCAAAACAAGGACAGGGGTCCGTACCAAGTTACTAGACATACCCACAGACACTCCCTACATGGCCACTCACTTCTTCCAGGATTTGGACACATTCGGGTCAAGATTCAACCTCCTATAGGAAGTTTCAGGGCTTTCTACAGGAAGTTCTGCATTTCTACAAGAAACATCCTGTAGAACCTTTGGGCAGGCCAAAATCGATTCTGAAGAGGGATTTAAAGCTTGAAATCTGTTGATAAGGCATGCAACCACCCCTTTTTTCCATCCATCACCTGTTTCATCTCTTTCCACCGCCATTACCACAATTTGGTCTTGTATTCTTGCACAGTCATGCAAAAAGTCCTGCTTTCCTCAGATTGCAATTTTTTTCAAGGGACAAATCAAGTACATGAAGCCCCGCGCACTCTACCTGTTAAATCTCCATCAAGACCCTTCAATCGTGAATACAACCCTGCTCGTTTCAGCATGCATCCCAGGAGGAGAAACAGCTACAGGATGTCCTACAGGAATCCTGTAGCAGCTGATTTGCCTGGGATACACACTATGGAGTCAATAGCAGTTGAAATCAACGCAGGAGGCATGCAACCAGCTCCGCTTGAACGTGAACACCTCCTCGACAGCGGAGAAAAGACAGAATCGTGCATGCAACGTTCACCACCAGCGGATCAGGTCCCGAAGCCTTGCATGCAACATCAGCCAGTGAACGAAGGAATTCCAGCGCCTGTGCACGAAGCAACAGTGAGCAAGCCATCGATCAGCGTCCGGAAACCTGCAAAGCACGTCCATGGCCACACAGGTAAGTGCCTAACCTTATTTCGTCAAATTGCATGAACTATACTATGAAAATTGCATGTCTGTGAATGGTGCGGATTGAACAAATCTGGTGGCCAGTCAACTGGCCACCCACAGTCAGTCGAATGGCCTCGTGGGATCCGAATGAGCTCGGTTACGCTCGATTCTGCCAAAGGGACGTGGAGCTGACACGTGGGAAGTGTCCAGTCGAGGAAAATCGGCGGATTTGCAGTGGAATCGGCAGATGGGCAGTGATGACGGTGGGTAATGGCAGATATAGAAAAATGGCGGTCAGAGACACGCCGGAGAATGATGGCCGTGACGTTGGCCAACGGATCAGCCTGGACACCTCACCCCTGCGCCATGAATTGTGCCGTAATTCAAAATCCTTCGGCCATAACACTCACATTAACCACTATCATTCACTATTGCAACCGGTTTTCAGCAACATACACGTCCTCCTCCTCTATAGTTCGTTAGCCCGAGCTTCTCGGCCCATTTCAAACTCCTCCCGCGTCCCAGGCTTGCTCAGAAGCATCGTGACATCTTCCAGAAGCCGGCAAAGCTCTCTATAGGAAGGAGCTCTACAGGAAGAACAGCATAGCCTCTCGGAGCAGAGAAACCTAGATCTTCTGCGTCAGAATTGGAGTTTCGAAGAGAGGTAGGCTCGAAAAACGCCATACCCGTGCATGAAATTTCAAAAGGTGGTAAATTAAACTGTTTGGAGTAGGGAAAGTTAAAAAAAGTCTGCCTGTGGGTCAAGAATTGTGGTTTGCTTGTATGATACACGGAATTTCTTTCAAATGATGCTGCGTCACATTCTCCTCCACGGTTCCTGTTAACGAATTCCTCCTGTAGAAATGATAAACCTATGTAAAGACTGATCCGTGCATAAAAAAATGTGACTTGTATATGGTTGGTGTGAAAATTAAGCTCTGCACTCTGTCTGTGAGAGCCTAATTTCCTTTTGACAATCAAGTTTTGGGGCAGCAGCAACATTATAACCAGGGAATTGGTGAAAAGGGGGATACAAACATCTGAGAAACCTTGTCCTGAGAATCAAAGGAGGAAACCTTAAACAAAATTCCCTTTCTGATCAGGGCACAAGCCAAAACAGAGTATTTTTCACCATGCCAGGAGGGTTTATCAGAAAGGAACCCTCAGATTCCAAGAAGTTGCGAGAAACTCCTGAGGTGGTAGACCTACTTACCCGTGCAAATTGGATGACCTTCTGTGACAGAATTCAAGGTCACGATGATGAGATCACAGAGGAGTTCCTAAGGTCCCTGCAGCCTAAATCAAAGATACTGGCCACTGTAAATTTCCGAGGATTGACCTTAAAACTCACCCCACAACTCATTAGTTGGGTCATTGATTTGCCATTGGGGATACCTTGGGATAAAGAGGAAAGGAAATTGGGCCAGAAGGCCAAAAAGGAATTCTTCCTACCAGAAGAACAGTTTTCAGAGGATAAAAATGGGGTCCCGAGAGCTAGCCTACATCCATTTTGGAGCGAGGTTAGCCTTCAGATTATGAAATACATTACCTGTGAGGGGCGGTTCAGTATTGTATATGGTTATCAATTCCGGTTGTTAACTGAACTCAGGCATAAGATGGATTTACCCATAGAACAAAAATTAAGCCTCCCATATTTCCTCCTATAGTCATTGATTGAGTGTGGCAAAAAACTGAAGGAAGGGACACCAGACCAGTTGGCCCATCATGGGCTTATCAAGCTTCTAATAGAAGATGCCCTCCATACTTATACTGTCCCTCTCTCTTGGGAGATTTTTCGCAATATGACCAAGGATGATGATATATGAATTCTGGCTAAAGAACTCACTTCATCCAGCAGTGAGGAAAAGGAGCATATTGAGGCAAAGAAGCAAACTAAGGGTAAGGAAACTAAGGATAAGAAAACCCAGGACAAGCCACCACAGGAAAAGCAAGAATCGAAACAAGAAAAAGGCCAAGCCACTGAGGCCAAAGCAGTGGGTGGAATAAAAGCACAAACACCAAGGGAGAAACGGTTGCAAATCAGGGCAGAAAGGACTGAAAAGGTCCAAGCAAGTGAGGGCACATCCAAGGAAACCACAACAAAATTGAAGAAGAAGACACCCCCAGCCAAGCAGGCCAAAACAGTGAAAACTGTTTCTACAGGAAGCCCGAAAACTGCTTCTACAGGAAGACATAAAACAGTCAACACGAGACTTTCTACAGGAAGTCTGAAGACACAACAACAGAGGGAAAAATCACCGGAAATTTTAGCTAGGGAGGCAGTAGCTGTGCTGGCCACCCTAAGCACATCTCCCAAGCAGAAGGAAAAGCGAAAGAGGGAGCCTCCCCTGTATTTTAAGGCAAGAAGGAGTGTGAGGATTAAGACTGGCAGACCCTAGCCTCCGCCAAAAGAACCAATTACAATTGTAGACACCCCTACCAGACAAAAGGAGAGATCCCCCTCCAAGGCATCCATCACTTATGAACGGGGAAGCCCGAAGACATCCACGTGGAGGGAGAGAATGAAAATGTTGGACAAAAAGGCCTCTCTACAGGATGCTGAGACCTTTCTACAGGAAACATTGGCTAGGTTAAAGGAGATCGAAGCAATGAAAGGTGAGGCAGCTAAATCACCCCAGGAGGAAGAAAAGGTGGAGAACATTGTGGAACCTAGCCCCTAGCCCAGCTTGGGCTCCTACTATAACTTCTTGGAGGCCGGAAAGATCATTCCTCAAAAATTCACAGTGCCACTTTTCCTTGCACTAGAAGAAGAGAGAGTGAGGACCCACACTTGGATGAAAATCGCTAAGTCCAAGGGTGTGGCAGATATAGGTCCTCTGGAGGAACAACTCAAAGAGGCAAGGAGGGAATTGGCTATGGTACGACATGTGGAGAGCAGCGAGCGGGTCAAGCTACAGGAAGAAAATGAGCTACTTAGACAGCAGCTACAATTACAGGGACAGAGGAAGGAAGACAAGCCTCATATCTTGGGAGAACAACAGCAACAGGAGGAGCCCACAATAGCCAAAGATATCCCTGATGAACAGTAGAGTAGGGAAGGGATGCAGACTAAAATTGAGACACTGAATCGGCAGCTACAAGAAAAAGAATTGGAGACACAGTCTCTGAAACAGCAGGTACAAGAAAAGGAGGCCCAACTGGTCTGCATGGCCAGCTGGGCAATGGAAGCTCTGCAGTGTAGGCAGCCTGCTAAATCCTATGCCCTATACCTCAAGGATCAGTGGTTACAGTTTCAGATCAATACCTTGGCTCAAAGGGGCATCACCCCATTCCAAAATTATCATCAGTTTGCAGCTCTATGTGGCAGTAGTTCATCTGAGGATAGGGCCAAATTATCAGAGTTCTACTTGCACAACTTCGCCCTTCCAGACATGAACGCATGGGATCCCAACACGGTGATAGGAGATGTCCAGCTTATGGCCATGGCCTCTTGGATGAGCTATGAGGAGAAGAGAGCAGCAAAGGTCCGCAGTAACATAGGCAGAGAGCTCAGTGAGCCTCTCATGATTAGATCAGAGCCGGATGACCCATCAGCAGTGATAAGCGCCCACCAGCACTTGGCCAACAGTCCTCAGGATCTACCGGAATACATTGAGCAACAGGCTCAAGCCATTGCCCACTTTGAGGACATGGAGAGACTGTTGGGAGAAAACTGCATGCAGGGAAAATTTTAAGAACCCCCCCCTAAATTTATAAATATAATAAATGGGCGAATCTCCATGGTATATAGGAAAAATGGAAGGCGATTTTATCAATAATATAATATGTATATATAATTTTTTGGCGAATCTCTCACCAGGCATGGCGAATATTTTATTCAATTATAAAACCTTGTAAGACCTTGGCGAGTCTTTCACTAAATAATAAAACTTTGTAAAGTCCTAGTGAATCTTAGCATAGGCTACATGCTGGTTTAATTCCCCCATTTAAATAGGCTACATTCCATGTGAATACCATGGGTCAATACCATGTGCCATTTTGGTAAATACCATGGGTCAATACCATGTGCCATTTTTATTTTTGTTAATTCTAATATTAGGGTTAATAATGGTTTTTTGCATGGTATTAATAACAATCTAGTCCATGGTATTTGTCCCATAGTATTTTGGCCATAGGTTTCACCTAAATATAACCCATTTTTTGAGTGTTCATAAATATAAGGTGACTTATGGAGTAAATATAAAAAAATGTTTTATTTGTTTACCATACCTCTCATTTATTTATATTTTTATTAATTTACCAAACCTCTTTTACAAATATGGTATTTGGCTCATAGGATTCACTTAAATAAAACCTCTTTCTTGAGCCTTCATAAATAGAACGAGGGTTATGGACTAAATATAAAAAGAGGTTTTATTTACTTACGATACGTCTAGTTTATTTATATTTTTTATTTATTTACCATACCTTTTGAGTAAGTATAAAAAGACGTTTTATTTATTTACCATACCTCCACTTTACTTATATTTTTATTTGTTTACACCCTTACATGTATATAAGGTGACTTATGGAGTAAGTATAAAAAATGTTTTATTTATTTACCATACCTCTCATTTATTTATATTTTTATTAATTTACCATACCTCTTTTATAAATATGGTATTTGGCCCATAGGATTCACTTAAATAAAACCTATTCTCGAAAATGGGCGAATGGATTCACTTAAATAAAGCCTATTCTTGAAAATGGGCGAATGAAAGGTTGTAAGTCCTAATTTCAAGGGCTAAATTTACCTTTTTTACCCTCTCCCTTAAAATAAGGTGGGCTATTTGAGGTGATTTGTAAAAATGTACTATGATACAAAATATTCGCCCACTAAAAATTTAAAACCCCTTAATTTCGCCAAAGGGCGAACATTCGCCCTTAAAATTATCCATGACTGCATGCATGCCTACACAAGGCGGTGGAACACACTGCCTCACAGCCTGAAGATAAAAGAATACCACTCTCCCACCAGGATGAGGGAAGCCTTGGCAAGGGTACCTCTCTACAAACAGTTGATGCAAAATTTGCAGGCCAATTGGATTGGTTTGAAATTCAGTCCTCCTTTACTTTTGGGATTACTAGAAGGAGTGAAGGAAGAGGAGGAAGGTAGACAATGGGAGGAAGTGGAAAGGAATGCAAGATTCCACGACCGGGAAGAGGATATCACAGCAGAGGCTTGAGACGTGAGGGAGGCGATCAAAGCCATAAAGGATGATGAGCTGGACTAGTTGCTCAGAGGATGAGCAACCCATTTAGCAGGGGGGTGATGATGAGCCCCGAATTGGGTAACTTATTAGGCTCATTTTGCCTAATTGTCCTTGTTCAATCCTCCATTTTTCATAGATTATGCATGTTTTTCTAGTATGTTTATGTTATTTGAACGAATAAGGGTGGTCACTCTACTAAGGAGGCTAATATGTGATCATTTCAGGTTTTTTGGACAAATTTTGGAGCAAAAACCAAGCAATTATGGCCCAGGTGACAGCGAAGCTTGAGGTGAGGATTCGTAGGGAGGTTGTCTATGGCATTAAATGGCCTCCTCGAAATCTCCACCCTCAACTCCGAGCTCAACAGGCCACCAAAACGAGTTCTAAAGGCAGCCAAGCAGCTTTGGGAAGAGTGACTGTCTACTAGCAGTTGGAACAGCCGAGTCCCTTGAATCTAGGAGGGTTGTTAGCCCCCTTGTATTGTATAAATAAGAAGGCCTTAGCCTTCGTAGTTTACTTTTCGAACTGTTGGTATTTGCACTATAGTGTTGTCCTTTTTCAACTCGTTTTTCTTAGCTACTGTTGTACAAACTTTCTTGTGATGATTATTTTTGAGTAATGAGAAGCAGCTTTACTTGGCATCAGATCTGAGTTCTTTATAGGAGCCTGCAGCTCTTGGGGTTGGGCCCAACCCGAGTGCTAAGGCCTCCTTTTTGTATTGTTATTGGTTCTTCATGCATTTGCAAAATTATTTCTGTTAAGTAGATTAAATCTAGCTGATTAACTAGGTCACTGTTAATGGTTAGAAAGACTTTTGATGTTCAGATTTAGTTGATAGGTTGTTAACAGGGAAAAGCTTCAAAAAAGGGCCATCAAACATATCTGGTTTCACCTCTCCCTCAGTGGGATCAGGAGCTGGGATCAGGGTGACCTTGCTGCCCACAAAAACACTGATTTTGCTTTGCCATGCAATCACTAGTGTTTGATTTTCATGTGTAGAAGTTGGTTCCAAGTTCAGACTTTTGCTTTCTTAGTTGCATGAGTTAGTATACATGGTTTCATTGCAGTTCAAATTCTGTTCATTCTCTTTACTGACAGCTAGATCAGATTAGGTCAACGTAACTAGGTCTTTGATTTTTTCAAGTTTTCGTTGGTTTAGTTGGAAAAACGACTTGCAGAGCACCTGTACCACTTCTCTACCTGCCCATACTCCATCACACTCATCTGCTCCATCCCTCAACTCAGCTTCTAGCCTTACGTTTTCCATTTGCTCACATAACCCTAGTTTTTTGTGCATCATTTCTTCAGTCCTCCTTGAACAAATCCAGCCATCTACATCTCTCCTCAACTCCATCCACCAAGTACTGCACCACCTCCAACCCTTATCCTACCTCCATACCCACTCCTTCATCTTTCTCCATCCATCCATCCTCCAAAACACCCTTTCTGAACATCCTGTAGAAAATTACAGAACATCCTGTAGAAAATCACAGACATCCTGTAGAACCCCTGCAAACTTCCTGTAGAAGCTCACAAATGAGGTTTTTTTATAGCCAAATTCTGTGAAACTCTTTGGAAGGGTGTTAGGGGCCCCTTAGGCCCTCTCTGAACCTTCCCGACCTCATCCAAGCATTTCCTCTCGCCAATCCACCTCTGCACAGTAAAAACAGTCAAATTGCATGCATGATAATTCTGGAAACTTATTCAAAAATACAAAAAGATGTTTTTTTTTTCAGACATTAATGTAGAAATAGCTTAGATACATGTATTTACCTTCCTAGAAGTCAATGGCATTTCTTTTAGTAGCTTGCATCCTCTTTCTTGCATCGGTAGGGATAGCTGGTAAAATTAAGGTTTGCTAGGGTTTGCGTTTCCTTTCAGCTTTCCAGTTTCTTTCTGCAAGTAGATCAACCTTCTTTGAGTTAGCTTTCATCCATCAGTTAAAAAGCTTCTTCTCAGAGCTCATAGAAGTTGGCTTAAGCCCCTAGCGGACTTGTGCCAGCTGACCAAGTGACAGTTGCGGCAAAAGCTAGTACTTGTGCATACATCACCGTCGCTTCCAAGTTTGTTACGAACTACCGGGTTGATAAAAGTAAAGAAGGGAGTCCCAGGAGTTGCAACATTATTGCTGCGATACTGAAGCTCACCAGTAATCATCCTTACTTTCTTGGTCTACCACCCCATGATGACCCTATAATTGTTGATACAACCCCATGAAGTCTTGATCTTCATCATATTCTTCTTTATATGTTTTGTTGGTAATTGGATGCTACATATGTTCTCTTAGTTGTTAAAGATCTTGATACCAAATTGACCAACTTATTATTAAATCCATTATGTTTAATCATTAAGTGAAACTATTGCAAAAACCCCATCTATTGAATGTCTTTCTTGTTGCATTTATTTCACTTCACATTTCTTTTTCAAGTTAGGACTCGAGGGAAACATTCAAAATAGAAATATATAAGTTAAGAGATTCCCTATCCATGTCATCTCGATCTCATCACACTAACATGCTTATGTGCTACCCATGCCTATTTCTCAACATTCATCTTAATTATCTTAAGATAGTATACTATTCTGAGTCTTCATGCATGATGCATTTATGCTCATTCATGGAGTATTTATTACGCAGATGTGACCCCAAGGTTCTTTTTATGTATATGGGTTTATCAAAATTTCCTCTTTGATGCACCTCCTTAAAACTCACTTTTGAGGCCACCATTGTGTTCTACTCTTAAAGAGCTTTCCAACTATATAAATTTCATCAAAATTCAACCTTCAAACAAAAAGTTATAGCCTTCTGAAGAATTCCCTCCAAGGGAAAATTGGATACATGGCATGCTGTATGAGTTCATTCTTAGGAAGAGCAAAAAGCAACAAGTTTTGGGAGAAGAAGACTTGGTGAACGCAGAAGTAGAAAGTAGACCTGGTAAAGGTAGAATCAACTAGTAGACTCAATGAAGACAGAAGTAGCAAGCATACATGGTAGAGGCGAAATCAACCATCACACTTGTTGAAGGCAAAAACAATAAGCAAACCATGGAAAGGTGAAATCAGCTAGCAGATTTGGTGAAGGTAGAAGTAGCAAGCAAACTCAGTGAAGTAGGTTGGTTGCCCACAATTATTTGCAACAGTAGAGATTGGTGCTTACAAATATTTGTCGTAATGAAAATTAGTGTCTCCAATAAATTGGTGCCTACAAATATTTGTAATAATTAAAATTAGTATCTCGAATAAATTAGTATTTACAAATCTATTTTTAATAATAAAAAATGATCCCTACCAATTTTTATTTATTTTTTAATATCTATAAATATTTACACTAGCAAAAATTATATCTCCAATAAATTAGTACCGACAAATATTTTTGTAATAATAAATTAATTCCCGCAAATGATTTTCCAAAAAAACTTCAATTTTTGTAAAATAACAACCTCGGACTTTCCATTGAAGATTAATCTTAAAAAAATAAAAAATAAAAGCAACGAATTTTTGTTAAATTCCAACCCCTAATTCGATTTTATGCACCAATCATCTCTTTCAACTTTTTGTCTTACTTTTTTCAGAAGAAAAAGCTTTATATTATATTGAGGGAATATATACAAAATGGACATGATAGATCTGAAAAGAGCGATGGATGATCATCTAAAAAGAGAGACCGACATAGAAGATCTGTTGATCTGATGGATTTGTAGCATGGATCGCCTGAGAGAGAGCTGATAATCAAAATATATAGCATCTGAGGATGAAGAGTGGGAAACCAAAAGGGGCTGCAAGCATAGGCAGCCATGATATGGACAAAAGACCCACAACGAAACAGCGTCAGCGGGCAGGAGAAAAGAGAGCGAAGAAGAGAGACAGGATATAAATGGAGGAAAGGGATGAGTCTTACTTATCATTATGTCTCCAACGCTATAATATTTAGAAGGCTCCATTGTCTCGTGTCGACCTAACTATTCTATTATAATTTTGAACATTATAGTATTTTGAATCATGTTTGTCTGTTTTTCAAATTTAATTGTGAAGATTATATTATCTTAAAGGGTGGGTGATCATTGCAAGAATCTTAAAAACCTTGAGAATATGCGAAAAGCATACACCCTGCCAAAAAGGAAACGACTCTAAATCATGATAGTCTATGGATTGTTGACGTCAACCAAAAGGAAAGCATGTCCATTTATGCATCAAATTCAAGATTCCAACGCCTTTTGCTTATGGACTTCGACTGTCACGAAAAGATGTTACGCCTTACATATTTTATAAGGGAAAAATATTTGGAATAATTTGTAATTTGAAGAGGTAGGGGCATATGTAAGAATAACATTGTATGGTCAAATGGTTTTGAAATTTTCTCGTGCGGTATTGTGTTAGGTCTATCCTTATAAGTCAAAGTAGTATTCTAATTAGAACACTTATGGTTAACTGAATATAATTATTTATTATTTATTAAATTAATAATTTTATTATAAAAATAATCGTATTTTATTTTATAAAATAAATAAATAAACATTTTTAATAATATTTAATCTATAATCTATATTTGATTTATAAAATATTTTTAAAATTTGTATTAAATAAAAGTAAGGAGATTATTCATGAAAAGTCTTAAATGTTAGAAAAAGCTAAAGATGAAAACTCATCTTAAACTATTTATAAAGTTATATCAATAAAAGGGAAGAGCTTGTTCCTTTCGAAATTTTACAAGTCCTCAAAAAGGTTAAGGCCTTGTATAAAGTGATTCATTTTTACTGTATTTACAAATGGACTCCTACCTTAATTTCATAAAAGCTATAACAATAAAGTTAATTTAGTGGAATGATTTATTTTATAATTGATTAGATGTTTTTAATGATAAAAAGTCATAAAAGATGTTAATTTGGTGGTGAAGATAGGATGTTATCTATGATTTATTTTAAATTTTTAATATTTTCATCTTTAATACTTTCATGATGATAAAATGTACTAAAAGATGTTTTCATAATCATTTAGTCCTTAGGTGGTGAAAGAGGTAAATATGCTATTGTGAATATTATGTAATTGATTATCGAAATTTCAATCATTTTATTTTTTCATAATTAAAAGTGTTTTTTTTTTTTTTTTTAATTAATAATTAAAATTTTATATATTTTGATTATTTTTAATATTAATAATTAAAAGTGGTTTTTAAGGATGGGGAGCTTTTGTTGGTGAGCAACGTTTTTGCAGTTGCTTATAAGAGCAGAGTAAGCAATTGCGACAATGTTTCTCATCAACCATTCACACACATTTCAAAATGCATTTCATTGTTCACAAAAGGTCGTTGAAACATCGGGATAAGTTTTGCTTAAACAAATGATCATACTTAAAGGTAGTTGTCTCCAAGTTGCAAGTTTTTTGTCTTCTTTTTCATCTTGTCATTCAAAGTTGTATTCTTTTAACCAAATCCAACACTTTTCTACTCGTATAGTTATGACAATATGTATTTGCATGTGAGTGTTATGGGTTTTATTTTTCTCTGAAGTGTACAACTTTAAGGACTTGGAAGCACTACCATACCAGTGTGAAATACAGAGTCTTGAACTTGCTTCTCACCAGTGCATAGCTCAACTTACAATTGAACATTATAATTATGATATAATAGTCTCAATAACTTGAGTGAAGTCCTTGTTTGAATTTGGGTTGTAACCTTACAAGGGGCAAAAAGAACTCAACAACATTGGGCATCATGAGCTTGCCACTTACTATTGTGCATAACACAAGTTCCGACATTTTTGTTTTTCCTTTTTTTGGTTGGGATATAAAGCAACCAATTTTCCATCTGAACTATGTGATGGAAACCCTGCATTTTGCACACCTACAAGGGTATGTTGAGAATCAAGCATTGACCAATTACGTTGAAATTCCCTCTGATCTATCGACTAACCATGGTCCAACCCACTCCAACCACTCTCCAGTTGGTGTGAAATTGAACTACCCGTGATTCACGAAATGCAACCTATCTTGAGCTTTTAGTGTTTCTGGTAATATGAATAGTCATATTTTATGATAGAAAATTAAATGCGTTCATTGACACAAAGTGGGAAAGTATCTTTTCAGGGTTTATGCATGTTTAACTTTTAATATATGGTATTTATTTTGTTGTAAGAAAGGAATGACACAAACTAACCCCTGGTTTTACCGTGGGAATTCTATTTTGTCATTTCTGCACCACCAAGTGATGCCATTGTTAACTCACTTTGACACGTTGATCTAAAGTATTTCATAGCTACATAATTGAAGGGTTTTGTTGTGTTATGGTTATAGTTTCTCTATTCAAGTGCTTACGGCATAATGTGACTTGAGCAACAAAATATAACTTCAATCACACCAATAATTACTTACAATTTCATATGAGGTTGAAACAATTTCATAATAGTTCTGATCTAATTCGAATAATTCATTTCAGTAGGCATTTGTAATTGGATTGAACCTGCTAGCTGCACTTTATTTTGGAACAAATCCCCAAAAGGCAGCTTTGATATTGGACCCATTAGTTATCTCAAAATAGAAGTAGACGACGTCCTTCTCCTTCTTCCCCCTACTAATTATTCAACCAAGAAAATGGAGATAATATTATCATTAGCACATTAGCTCTGAGACTAAAAAACATAGACATATTTTCCATTGGTATGGTTGACAATAGTCCTTGGTCGAGGATTCTCACTATTATTAGCAATATCATCATACATAAACACTATGCTATTCTCCTCCTTTAGTCCACCTTTCCTCAATATTTGGTATGCATGGCAGACATCGACCTATAGAGCAAGGCATCATGTATAAGAAAAAAGAGGTCCTCCACACATTGAAATAACTTTGTAGTGTGATCCATCAAATACAATTCCTTACTTATTTTGCACAACAAAAGAATCATTCTCCTTTTATTCATTAAATCAAAATTCAGACCTTAATCAGAAAGGCAAACTTTGAAAAAACCTTTTATTTTATTTTATTTTGTCAAATTCCTTAAGGTTTCAAGAATTGGGTGTTTATTGATGTAATACATATTGGACGCTCATCACCTTTTATTGGGGAGACTTGGCAATATTCTTCTGTTATTTGTCTTTATATTGTTCTTTGGGTAAATATATGTATATGTTGTCTCAAGCTTGTTGCTCTGATGTGAACTTGCGACCTTAGTAAATTATTTAGTGAACATCACCATTTAGCATTTCTACATGAGCAACACGAGCATTTAACTATCTACGAAGGTAAGATTTTGAATTTTTTTGGTAGAAATATGACAAAGGCATTATGCTTTCCTATGTAAAGATTCATTGAAAAGAAAGGAAAAAAAAAAAAAAAACAACACTAAAACACAAAATTTAATATGACACTTACTATTTGAAACCAAAGCAAAAAAAATTCAATTTAGTAACCCTATCAGTGTTTCTTTGGACCTTTCGGGGAAATTGCTAGTTTAATATTTTTTTCATATTATTTGCTAGAATTGAATTTGGGTAAGGAGGATTCTATTCATTTTTTGCAAAGGGATAACTCATTGATGAGCTAAACATATATATCTTTAAAAAAATCTTGTCAATTAGGGTTATATAAAATGGATGAGTAGAATAACTATTATTTTCCCTAAGTTCAAATCCCTATTAGCGACATGATGAGCTATAATGCCTTGAATAAAATAATGTTGTAATGGCTTTCATGTCTATGAATATTGTTATATTGGTATTGAGCCTTCTAAACTCTAAGTGAGTATACTTGTGGGTTAGCCTAGTACCAACAAAAATAGGATGATTTGACTTTATAACAATACCACATGCCCAAAAAACCATAACTCACTTCATCTGACACTTGCTCATGTGGCATTATTTTAATTAATCAATTTAATTAAAAGGGCAAAAAAAAAAAACTAATTTGGAGATAAATCTCAACCTTTCGTTTGTGTATACTACTATGAATATTCTAGAATATCAAATATCCACCATGCACCTCATAATGATTGATAATTAAATTAAAATTCTAACAATCCTATTCTAAAATAGACACACCTATAAACATAATTATTATTTTGTACTTTAATATACACTCAAAATAATATGATGTGTGTCATAATAATATGGCATTATTTTAATTAATCAATTTAATTAAAAGGGCAAAAAAAACATAACTACTTTGGAGATAAATCTCAACCTTTCATTTGTGTATACTACTATGAATATTCTAGAATATCAAATCTCCACGATCCACCTCATAATTATTGATAATTAAATTAAAATTCTAAAAATTCTATTCTAAAATAAACACACCTATAAACACAATTATTATTTTGTACTTTAATATATACTCAAAATATAATGACGTGTGTCATAATAATATAATAATGTTGTTGCTAAGATGTAGATTATTGAATTTGAAATTGACTTATTATTATTATTTATTATCCAATTTTAAGGTCACAACCACACCAAATTGGTGTATATGAGACCCCCTTGTTTGTGGGATAAGGGACCCACCTTTATTATCCAATTTTAAGGTCACAACCACACCATATTGGTGTATATGAGACCCCCTTGTTTGTGGGATAAGGGACCCACCTCCGCACCTTTGCGCAAGGATTTGATTGCTAGGTTTACGAAGGCATACATACTCTACCCCCTTTGGTTTTGAACCTCTGACATCTTAGGAGGAAACACATGTTCTTAACCATTAGGCCCACTCAAGTTGTATGATATATTAATAGTAATGAAAAATAATACATGATGTAAAAAAATATAAATAATATTACATAGTAGTATTAAATACATCGTTGCATGTGTGTACTAATCATTGCGAGAAGATAATATATGATGCCAAAAGATAAATAGCATTAAATATATTTTAAATTTCAAATTTAATGGTGTATTTTAAATCAAATAGTTTACATTTTAGTAGCAACACTTTTAAATGCCATCGTTGTGTGATATATAATGTTTATATATTTTTATCTTTCTTTTTAATTTTTGAAGATTTTTGATATTTAGAATGCTTATTATTTTTGTGTATATGATTTGTTATAATGTCAACTGGATTTATTTTAAGTGGTTGAGAGAAATTTTACCTATATTTAATTTTTCCAAATAATAATTAAATTTATATAAAATATATTGTTATAAGAACATTAAGTCTTATTCTACTAAAAAATATAAATCATCATAATATATTAATAAAATGATACACCTCACTCGTTTTAAAGAAAATTAATAAAACCACACTCTTCTTAATAATACCAACAAAAAAAACTTACTTTTTCAACAAAAGGCCACACACTCCTTAGTAGTATACAAAAATTCAAATTTTACCTATATTTAATTTTTCCAAATAATAATTAAATTTATATAAAATATATTATTATAATAACATTAAGTCTTATTCTATAAAAAAAAAAATATAAATCATCATAATAAATTAATAAAATGATACACCTCTCTCTTTTTAATGAAAATTAATAAAACCACACTCTTCTTAATAATACCAGCAAAAAAAACTTACTTTTTCAACAAAAGGCCACACACTCCTTTAGTATACAAAAATT
The DNA here is from genome assembly GCA_031772625.1 of Pinus tabuliformis. Taxonomy (NCBI): domain Eukaryota; kingdom Viridiplantae; phylum Streptophyta; class Pinopsida; order Pinales; family Pinaceae; genus Pinus; species Pinus tabuliformis. Next base: position 607,064,984 of record CM062810.1, read on the forward strand.
CGTTCTCAAACAAAAGACTCATCTCATCGACAAATAAAGATTTAATGTTTACAAAGATTGTTTACAAAGATTTAATGACTCATAGACAAATAAAGATTTTATGTTTATGGAGATGTTTCTATCATCAACATGGTATGAAACTCACTCAAACCTAAACGCCCCCATAAAAGCCCCATAAAAAAAAGTCATATCCCTAACAAATATCTCTCACCCTCAACCTTTTGCCCTAAAATTTAACCAATAACCTAGCAGGAAAACTAATAATTTAAATGCTCATTATCCTACCATGCTATCCCTGCCCAAATGTGATGTGATACTCTTCTGCACAAACGTGATGTTATACTCTAATTCAATGCGAAGTATTTCAACGAAGTTCTACGTGTTGGCTCCACGTACTGAAGGGGCATAAAGGGTTTCAATTCGTTAGGCAAAGTGGACTTTCAAATATTCGAAAAACACATCAAATATAAACAAACGTCCCATTAGAGGCGGTCGATAGGGAGGGCAACCAATAAATCCCATGCTATTGGGCCATTATTAGTTTTTAAGAGTACTTTTTTCTCTGCAGCGCAGTGTGAAGTACACCTCTGCATCTGCGGATCATTATGCATGGGGACTCTCTGCTGTTTGTCGGCAAAAAAATAACGCGACCAAATTATTTTCGGGTGACTGTCCCATGACCATACAATACCGACGAGAACGCGGCTCATGGCCATAGCATACCTGATACTGCCCATAAATAATGTTTGTTGTCATACTGTACCTAATCTGCCTCCGCCTATTTACCGCCGCATATGCTCTACAATACAATGTACGCCGAACGCCTCGAGATCCGGTCTCGTTTGCCTGAATTTGAAAACCCGCCCACAAATATTCAAATTCGGAGTTTGAATTTATATACCCGCCCTTGCGACTAACCTGTTAACACAGATAGAGTGATTTGCACGGGTAAACAAGAAGTTCCTGGAAATTTTCTCGGAACTGTGGTTCCAACACTGCTATTGACAAGCGCCGGTATATAAATTCAAACTCCGAATTTGAATATTTCTGGGCGGGTTTTCAAATTCAGGCAAACGACATCGGATCTCGAGGCGTTCGGCGTACATTGTATTGTAGAGCATATGCGGCGGTAAATAGGCGGAGGCAGATTAGGTACAGTATGACAACAAACATTATTTATGGGCAGTATCATGTATGCTATGGCCATGAGCTATGGTCATGGAGCAGTCACCGGAAATAATTTGGTCGCGTTATTTTTTTCCGATAAACAGCGGAGATGGGAGTCCCTATGCATAATGATCCGCAGATACAGAGGTGTACTTCACACTGACCCTGCAGAGAAAAAAGTAATCTTAAAGACTAATAATGACCCAATAGCATGGGATTTATTGGTTGCCAATATGGAGCACATTGCTTTTGTTGGGCGCTTCCCGCGTATTTTTTAAATCGAGACGTATAAATATAAGGGGAGAAAAGGGTTTCACTTTATATTTTTTTAAGATTATGTTTTAAAATTGTTTTTGTTTGGCTAAGAGTTTTTAAGAAATAAGTTAATGGCCAGTGTGGCAATAAAAGCTTATCCTAGTAGATTATTCCAAGTGGCCTGGTTTCCTTGAATAATGGTGGTGAGTCAGCCTGCAGTCGCTGTTAGCAGTTAGAAATGGTTGGCTGTTCTAAAATTGTTTTTGGTTGACTAAGAGCTTTTTAGAAACAAGTTGATGGCCCAAGACCCCACCCACCCCGCAGGAGTGAAAGCCTGCACCTTATGGACTACCAGACCACCAGTAAGTTATTCCAAGTGGGTTGGCTTTCTTTGAACAATGGTGATGAGTCAGCCTGCAGTCGTGTTAGTAGTTAGAGATAGTTGGCTGTATTCATTGTTGATTTGACCACTGAATTATCATAAATTTTCCCACCTGTAAATAGATCTTCAGTAAAATCAAGATAAATGACCGGGAAATAAGAATTTTCAAGATGTGAGAGTGATGTTCTGCAACATGTCAAGGCCGTCCACAAGAACCCTATGCAGTAAAGGGCGTTCAAAGTTTCAATCACTTGCTCGCCTTGCAAGGTGGCCTTTCAAATGTTTGAATGGCCTTTCAGATATTTGACACGCTCCCGACCCCTTTACAGATAATCGAAAAAGTAGCGAATTGCTTTGGGTACTCCGTTTCCAGTTTTATTTTCTTCAAAAATCCCACCAAAAGAAAAGAAAAGAAAAAATTGCAGCTTATAAGGCGGCTTCCGCACTCATTTGTATCATGAACTACTTCTCTTTCTTCATTAGAATTCCGGTGAAGACTGCGAGTCGGGGTAATGGAGTATAAGCAAGTTGGATATTTTTGTGTGCTCAAGGCAGGGCCTGTCAGCGGCATTGGCAGACCCCAAGAAAAAATGGTGAGGCTTCCGCCAAAACGGGGGGCCATAAAAAGACTGATATTTGCTGCTGTAGCGGCATCAGTTCTGGCATCACCCAAGGTCCTTAAAAGGAGGGGGCAAATGTTCGCCAAAATCATTTGTTCTTCCCGCAATATCTGCTGCCCTGAAAAAATGTATCGCACTATATCTGGGCTGGACTAAATAGTGGAAAGGTGAGCCTGTGAATTGCAGCCAACATTTCCAAGGTTTTGTAATAAGAGGTCTGCTATTTTGGGAGGTTGTTGTAAATGTACGGGGACCAGCTTTTCTGGGGCAGGGTTATAACTGCACAGACATCAGCCTTTTTTTCTTGGATTATACTATCAGTTTTTTTTATTTTCTTTTGTATAGAGCTCTTTGCTCTCAGAGGGGGCGCAAGGCACTCGCAGGCCAGCATGGTCCTGAATGGTAGTTGGAAGTTAATGCCATTAGAGTTCATTAATCTCCTCTGTGGTCAGGACTCGCCAGTGCGTTTGGTTGTATCTTTATATATTTTGATGTAGATTACTGTATATAGATGATATTTCCCCTCCAAGAATGCGTCGGAGGTAGAAAAGGATATCATGAATTTTTTGCTATGGGACAATCATGCTTGATTTATGTATAAAAGAAAAACAAAAAAAGGGGGGAAAATGGTTACCATGGGTATTCCAAAATTCTGTATATGTAATCAATGGTTACTGTTTTATTTCAATTGCTAAAGGTTTTCAGTTTACATGTTTTATTTCTTTTAATGATAAATTAAATTAGAACTTGATGTATATACAGACAAGCTTCTTACTCTGGTTTGGAATCCCACATCGTTTGACACACCACAACATCCTCGGATTCATCATCATTTCAAGGTCTAAAATCCCCCAAGAATAGCGTTATCATCTACTAAAGTTCTGGAAAACATTCTTACTCAAGAAACATGATTCATTTTCATATTAGATTTTGGTGAGTCGGATTGCCAAGTCTTCACTTCAATTTCGTCTCTGGTAAACTTGCCCTGGGAAACAATTTTGAAAATACACAAAAGTCATTAATGCTATGATGATACAACAATAGTTCCAGTATCTGCTGCAATTCATTACATATATTTCAATTGATCTTTCAATTGAACTTGTTCTTATAAATGTGGTTGACAAGTTCCATAACATCACTCCCACAGCTTTGGAAATTTCTATTTTCAGGTCACCAACGCTTCGATGCCTTTACTTCTGCCAGTGTAAATGAGACCTTGATTCTTAACCAGACTGGCAAGGTCTTCAATTTTTTCTCACTGTACAGTAGTAAGGGTAACAAATATCTAATGGTTTAACAGATTTTAGAAATCAGGACATTGCCCAAACTGAATGCTATTTCCATATGTATTATAGAATGACTGTAAGCAAACGGTGTATTTTCTTAAAAAGAATGCTGTGATGTACCATTAAAGCTGTTACAACCAACATTATCTGAGCGAAAAACTTTGTTAAAAAAATAACAGAAACTCTGCATGAGCAGTGATAACGTAATAGAAAAACAAATCAACCACAGTATAAAATAAGTATAAGATTATAAGTGGAGAAAAGCCTTACATGATTACGAACTCTGGGACAATATTAATGGAGAGAAGAATGATTTACAGAGTTTAGTTCCAGAGAAATAGACAGTTTTCTTGCACCTTAATTTTGTTGGCAAGGGTTTACAATGTACATCCTCTGTTCAGTGCTGTATCTTGCTGTGACTGAAGCATCCTTCTGGCGCCTGCCTTTTCTCTATGTGGCAAGGGTATACATTGTACATCCTCTGTTTAGTGCTGCATCTTGTTGTGACTGAAGCATCCTTCTGGCTTCTGCCTTTTCTCTATGTGGCAAGGGTATACAATGTACGTCCTCTGTTCAGTGCTGCATCTTTCTGGCTTCTGCCTTTTCTCTATCTCCTTGTCGCGGTTTCCTCCTCTCTGCACCCATTGTCATCTGAGAAACTCCGATTAATACTGCAGAGTTAAGGTTTCTTACTTCTTTCCAGTTATTTTCACATGGCTCTCTGACATGTGGGTTATGGATCTCTGATCCGAGATTTGCACTTCAAAGGTATAAATGCTTTGATGCCAAAATTATCTGTTTTAACCAAGGGGAAGAAATTTGTCTCAAAATGGTTTAAATATATTTTAAAAATCAAGACAGTGCCCCAATCTGCATGGTATTTCCATTTATAATAGCATAATTGTGGGCAAAACGGTGTGCTCTCTTGGGGAAATACTGTGACATTTATCTGTGGCTGTGCCATTGAAAGCTACTACATCCAGCAATATCTCAGCAAAAAACTCTTCTAAAACAGTAACAAAAGCCATGCATGAACAGTAAAAACGTAACAGCAAAATAAACAAATCCAGTCTACAATTAAGCACAGGATTATAAGTGGAGAAAATCCTTGGGTAGTTAAATACTCCAGGACTGTTAACTGCTAATGGGAGAAGAATGATTTACAAAGAAATTGTCTTTTTGCACCATAATGTTGGCGGCAGGAGTTTACAATGTATATCCTATGTTGAAAGCTGTGTCTTGCTGTGACTGAATATTTTTCTGGTTTCTGCCTTTACTCCCACTTGTCTCCTCGTCCAACGTTGCCCGAGAAACTCTGATAAACACTGGTGAGTTAATTTTGGCCCCTCCTTCACAGTTATTTTCACATGGTCATCCGACCTGTGGTTAATAGATCTCAGTTCCCGTCTTCACATTTCCATGACGCAAATGCTTTGATACCAAAATCACATGTCTTAATCTCTGATCCGTGGGTCATGGATCTCTGTTCTGAGCTTGGCACTCCCAGGATGCAAGTGCTTTGATTCTGAAACTTCATGTTTTAACCCCTGTCCTATGGGTCATGGATCTCTGCTTCCCGCTTTGCATTTCTAGGATGCAAATACTTTGATACCAAAACTCTGTTTTTACGAGTGAGAAGAAAGTTTTCTCCAATGGATTTAGCATATTTTAGAAATCAACGCATTGCCCCCTATTGAATCCTAACTGTAGGCAACATGGTGTGTTTTCCTGGAAAAATGCTGTGGCATTTATGTGTGCCACTAAAAGCTCCCATAACTGAATATCTTCGCAAATAATTCTGCTACAGCCTCAAAAAGTGTTGTGCATGAAGAGTTTAAAGTGAACAGCAAACTACATGAATCCACACCATATGTTAAGCACGGGATTATACTGGAGAAGCCCTGTCCGGATTAAACAATTCAAAGACTCTATTAATCGAGAAAGGAATGAATTATAGAATTTGGTTGCAAAGAAATATACCATCTTCTTACACGATGATGTTGGCAGCCAAGTGTTTACGATTTACATGCTCTGTTCAATACTGAGCTGTGCTGTGACTCTGGCATCTTTCAGGCCTCTGCTTTTTATCCATCTCCTTTTCGCTGCTTACTCGTCTGTCCCCGCAACACTGCCGAAGGTAGGGTTTGTAACTGTATTCTCTTTTATAATCCAAAATGGCTTAGTCCTAAAATTCTATAAATTAATTTGGAAAATAAGGGAATAAAATAAGGGAATTTTGATAAGATTTAAAATTTTAAAAATTGTATTTAAATTTTAAAAATGTTAGATGCTCTAGAAATTTTTTTGATAGTGCTGACTTTATTTCCAATATAAAAACACAATTCAAATACTCATACTGATTTTTTTAAATCTATTTTACTGTATTCGGATGAAAAAACTACAATCGATACCCTCCAAAACTAGGACAGATTTAATATCCAAGGAGGTATGCTTTTCATTCGGCGGGTGGACTTCCTTAAGTGACAGAGTTTAGCTTTTTAGCTTCTTCTTGACAGCCTTAGCTTCTTGAATGTTGCAGACGCTGTTTCGAATGGGAAGGCGGAGCCTTTGTCTGTCGAACTCCAAGAGCCGGGTCCACTCACTCACAGAAACCATTTCAAAGATTCGAGATAAAAAAAATATTAATCAAAATCCTTATTTTTCTATTCAGGGTTAGAATTTAATCAGGAAAAAAATAAAAATAAAAATAAGTGTATCCTGGGATAATTTATTTGTTTAAATTTAACTATAAACATATACAATTCCTGCACATTAACTGCTCAACAACAAATTGGATAAATGTTACTGTGTATAAAGGTGAAAAAACATCACGAATCTTTATCCACGCCAAACATTCCTACGATACTAACAAGTCATGAGGGCAATTTAATCTGAAAAAACACCACTAAATTGGGAATCTTTATCCACGCCAAACATTCCTAATATCCTAATAAGTCACGAGGGCAATTTAATGATTTTTGATGTGATAGCGTAATAATTATTAAGATACTTTTAGCCCAACAGCAGTAGGGCGAGAGCAGGCTTTAAAATTGACCTTTTTCACCCGTTAATTACCGCTTATTTTAAAATAAGCACGTCATTTTGAACTAGCTAATAATTTTTAAAAATGTCATAATGATGACCAAGCTTTAAAATTGACGCCGGTTTGTCTATTTTTCTTATTTTTAAGAGTAAATTACAACTAAATTTAAAATAAAGACGTCAGACTTCGCTGGCAAATAATTTAGGAAAATGTCAAAATGACTAGCTTATAACAAAATCGGAAGTTTGAAAATTTATATATATATTTATTTATATAAAGCTGGCACTGGAATATCTAGAGTCGCTTATTCTTTAGGGTGGTATTTTTTAAATAAATTTTATTCAAATGTTTTAATGTGCACCAAATGAATGGTTAGTTGAACAGTTACTGATTATACGTAATTATTAGTCCACCCTACCAAAGTTTAAAAGGTTTTGGAGAAAAACCCAAAATGATAAGATACTTGCTTTATCAAATCTCTGGAATAACTCCCACAGGTAGTGGCGACTCGCCATGACATTGGAGTTCTAAAATTCTTAGGTTTGACAATGTTATAGCGGAAGGAAAGTACATGGAGTCGAAATTGCACAAGCGAAGCCAAACTAAGTATCTTGCCAGATCCCACTGTGGCCATGGGGTGTTTTGAATGGGTTGACATGAAGATTGTTGAGGCTTCTGCTACTTCGATAACAGTAATTAGTTACCTCTTGCAGACCTCCATTATTCATTCACGCACTGTTCACATCAAGATCCAGTTGCTGCTATTTCATCGTCAGTATTTTGTTGCTATGGCATATACATTCTGTTAGGTACATTTTATAACACAAAATTTAATGAATTTTATAATTGTCCATTGAAGGGTTTAGAAATATATTAAATATGTGTGTCTAAACGTGAGTATATAGCTTCTGAAATGAAAGAAGCCCCTTCTGCCTTGACATGAGTATTGATATTCTTCAATTCAATCCCCATTCTTGATTTTCTGAAATGAAAGAAGCCCCTTCTGCCTTGCAATGAGTATTGATATTCTTCTGCTCAATCTTCATTCTTGATTTTCCCAGTTGCGTTTAAGCCAAATCTTTGCATTCACCTTGCGTATCCACTCATTTTGTTTTGCAATGCCCGCGCCCTGCGCCTCTTTACGATGGAGGGATTTTTTGAAATCTCGGTTTTGATAATGGAATCGACAGCTTGAATAGTTTTGGCGGCGGCCTGAGCATAGCCCTGCATATAAAGAGTGAGGATAATGGCCGCAAATGTCTTGTGGCATCAAATCGGCCATAGATATTTCATTCGCCTGCAGGGTTGGAATTTGAAATGTAAATTGCTTTTCATAGGGTGATTTGCCCTTGTTAAAAAATTACAAAAGGGCCAAAAATTTACTTTGAAATTATAAACTCTGAAAAACGTCAAATTTGAGGATTAGTCTTTTTAAATTCCAACCCTGTTTTTCTTGAAACTTCGGAAACAAGATATCAAATATAATATTTCTCTAATGTTTTTGATAGTATCATGAGCGAGAAATATTTTGGGTAATATAATCTATTTTTGTTTTAATTCAAAATGAAAAAAATTTGTTTTTTTTTTCTTCTTTGAAAGAAAAAAAACTAAATCTTCGAAATTTATTTTTCGCAATCTCAAACTGTTTTTTACCTTAATCTTTTCAATATTCAATTGCATTTTCTTGAGGATTTGCGCGGGAGTACACAACTTTTTGCTTTTATATAAGAATAATTATGAATATAATTTGTAAAATTTAAATAAAACTGTTAAAAATAAAACAGTTTAAAAATAAAACCGTTATAAAATTACCCACCTGTCAAATTTAACCCCCGGATGACCAGCGTATAATAAAATTGCAACTTTCAATTTTTTTTTACATATATATAAAATATATATGTTGTTTCACCAATGACAGCGAATTTATTGTTTACATAGTTTGTGATTCTGCAAAGTATCTGTTTACACTCTTTGTGTTGATAACATTGACTCTGTCGTATTAATTATAAAATTTACATATAAATCTTGAATCTGAATACCGATTGTGTTGGCATTACTGGCAGTGCCTAGAGGGAAAGTTGGTTATAAGTTCATTTACATAAATAAATCTTAAATCTGAATACAGATTGTGTTGGCATTATTGGGTGTCTGCTGCCTAAAGGGAAAGGGAAAGTGTGTCCTAAGTTAATTTACATTAATATATATTAATGAGATTTTATAGCGGTTTGGTTTGTGCTTTCGTAGCTTGAACAACTTCGACTCTCGAATTTTTAGAAATATTTCATATTCACCCTGATCAACTTCAAAATAGGCCCAGATAATATCAAATCTAGTAGCCGTGACCGCCACAAGAACCAGATCCTGAACCCGAAGCACTAGAAGAAGCCGAAGTGTTTCCATTACCAAGGAACCATGGGAGCTGGACAGCTGGATGCATTATAATCTGCAGAAGTTGAAGAACCGCTTTTTGAAACCGATTGATGACCATTAGAACCAGAACCTCAGGAATTACAACTAACACTACCACTAATTCCATTATTACTGGTACCTTTAATACGGCCATGACTTACAGGGAAAGCAAGTGTTCTTCCTTCAACCATTTTCCATCTCTGTAGCCAACACCATTTAGAGGGCACAGTGCGCAGAGAACAAAAAAAAAAAAATGCCATAAATGATATACATGCCATAATAATGTTTCACTTGAGTCACTTAAACAATTTAAACCCTATGTATTGTGAAGGTAGGGAGTCCCAAGCTCTACCAAAACTACACTACTGGTGTTCACTCTAAACACTAGACCCGTCCTCGTGGTGTGGTTGCTTCTAAGTCTCTGACTATGCAGAGAGTTTAGCGAGTCCCGAGCTCTACCGAAACTACACTGTACTAGACGCTGGACCCGTCCTCCTGGTGTGAATGCTTCTGAGTCTCTGACTATACAGAGTTTGAGGGTCACTGTGCTTTTATAATTGCTAGCAGGCAAGTGTTTTACTTAGGGTTTTCGTGATGGGTGTATAGTCATTTGCAATATTTCCAACATCTGATTCTTGGATTGCAGTTGAGTGTTGGGGTTGCCATGTAATAGCGAGATTTATTTTTGGAAATCTGTTTGTTCTTTGCAATATTTTTAACCTCTGATTTCTGGATTGCAGTTGCTGAAGCTGCGATGTAATAGCTGGATTTATCATTAAAAATCTGTTTGGGAAATTAGCAAATAAATCTTTATGTTTTAGTGTGTATAATTAAATTTTTAATATTTTATTAATACTATTTTAATTTGTTTTCCTTGTTATTAGATAAGAAGAAATAGATTAAATCAATTTTATTTTTAATTGATTTTATGTTTTCCAATATATGATTTTGTGTTTTTTTAACCACTCTCAAAAGATATAAAATAAAATAAATTCAAAACTAAAAAACCTTAGTTTTATTCTGAGATGAATTCATAAATTTTTTTTCTTAACCAACTAAAAAAAGGAAAACCTAGATTCCAAAAAAATATAAAATAAAATAAATTCAAAACTAAAAAACCCTAGTTTTATTCCAAAATGGATGAAATTTCTTAACCAACTAAAAAATAAGAAAACCTAGATCATGATCTCAGCGTAGTGGGATTAATTAGTTATGGGAAAGCCGCGGGCAGCGGGTATGAATATATATATACGCACATTCATGCACAATTATTCACAGTAATTGGTAAATTATTTATGGTAAGATTTTTTTAGTATTATATATAATACTATATATATCTTTTTATAGTTGTCAATGGATGTTATTTTGGGTGGTTGGTAGGGTTTAATAATAATTTCTCTATCTGGGTTCTATTATATATTCGATATGATAGGTAAATATATGTAAACATGATGTAATCAATGAAATATATGAAACATGCTTCTTTCAGGAGTCACACCCCGTTTAAAAATATATCTTATTATAATCAGTTTTTGAAAAAATAACATTACTTACATTTTTGTAATTAGCAAATAAATATACTCTCAAATAAATTTCAAGAAGTTAAAAAAAATATAACAATAATTAATACCATTATTTAGGTTGTAAATAAAGTTAATTAAGCCTATTATACTTTAACTAAAATGAACATGGGTATGGTGCAACAATAATAGCACTGAAATAAAACTACGTAGTATATTAAATTATTAAATCGATTTCAAGATGGCTGAACATTGAATAGGAGCTTGGGGTTTAACAACGAAGGGATCAAATCACCTTGAAAAACTGAGGATCAATAAACTATTTATTAGCTGAACATTAGATAGGAGCTTGGGATTTAACAACGAAGGGATCAAATCACCTTTAAGAACTGAAGATCAATAAATTACTTATTAAACCCGTTAATTATCAATGATCGGTAAAAATGATGTGAAAGGTAATTTAGAACTAAAACCATCGTAAAATAAATTCTTGATAGACAGGGGGACCCGTCAAATTTAACCCTGGAGCGCGCTTGGAGTTTCAAATTTAGTTTCCCTGTCGATCGAAAATTTGACCACGGTTAATTATTTTTCAGATGCGTCATTTTAAGTTTTAGGCATATTACCGACTGTTAAAGTTTATTTTATTATATCTAAAATTATATGTGATCCCGTTCCAAGGGTTATTAAAGGCACTTTTCTAGCTATCGTCCTGGCCTAAAACTATCACTAATGTGCTTTTTAGGTTTCGAGTTTCAGCTGGAGAGAAGAATTATCGTTTCAAATGTGTCTGAATTCAAATTTTAGTCGTTAAATTTTGTGAAAAACTATTAATTTTCAAATAGTAGTATGTTAAAGTAAATATTTTTTTGAATCTAGGATAATTAGATAATATTTTTTAGCGAAAACACAATAGGTCAAATATATACTCAATAAAATTTAAACCCTTGTCTCGTGAGTAACACCGAGCGAAACTCAACGCTAAACCCCATATCACTTAAACCCCATATCACTATATAATATGTATAATATATTAAAGTATATTACTACTTATATACTTGAAGCTCGCATCTGTGGGCACTATCTTGATGCGGCTCTGGAACAGTTTTGTTTTCGCGCTGCAACAGAAGGTCAACTGTGTTAAGTTTCTGCGGCATTAATGGATGACTATTTATTATTTTTTGCTTTTTAAACTGGGCATAAATAGTGTCCTTTACGAGGATGGACTTGTTCTAGTCTCCTCGTTAGATGGTGTATAACTCAGTACCCATGACTATGTTTGGCCGGGCTCATTGAACTATCAAGTATGGTCTCATAGATATGGCCTCTAAATGGTACAGGACTTTCATGTGGGCGCAATATATTTCTGAACTGAATGATGCGGCACCAACACTGTGTGTATTTTATCTCTGCTTTTCACCACCTCCTCTCAATATTGCTCCATTTCTACACTACAGGACTGACTTGATGATGGGATTATGCATCTACAGGCATCCATCTTTTGCTATTTTCAGGAACACATCCTGTATAAAATTATTTTGCTATCTGGTTTCTTGCTGTATAAGGATTATGGACGGCTTATTTCCCCTTCTCTGGCTGACTTTTCAAAACACTAGGGGATATGTATTTTGGATTTCCCGATGAGACTCATGTTAGGAATTGTATGGGATATGTATATCCAATTACTGATATAAATATAGATTTAAGTTTTTTTTAAGGAAAAAACAAATGTTAAAGTATATTAATATTATTATTTATTTTATTTAAAATTATGCACATGGTAACATATATTTTTAATAGAAAAGTGAAAAACGGGTCAAAAATAAAGTTATTAATGAAATTGAGATGAACATTTTTTTTGGTTATAAGTTTTTTAATATGTATTTTTTGAAAAATATTCCTAATAAGATTCAATCAAAATCGTGAAACAAAATATATAAATGCAAATCCTCGAATTTGGGATGGTGAATAATAACGTATTGTAAAATTATTTATTTAAGTATTAATGGTTAATAACAATGCAAATCCTCAAATTTGGGATGGTGAATAATAACGTATTGTAAAATTATTTATTTAAGTATTAATTGTTAATAAAAATACATAATAGTGATCTATTTATTTAAGCATGAGTTGTTAATAAAAGTGTACAATATTACTGTTAGACAATGCCCCTGTGTAAACAACTTTGGACATACCTTCCACAATATCAATAGGTATTGTGTCTCCTCTCCCTCTAATCTGTAAACTAGTTATTGAAAATTATGACAAGTAATTTACTTTAATTTATGTCTCCTTTCTCTCTAATCTGTAAACTAGTTATTGAAAATTATGACAAGTAATTTACTTTAATTTATTGGATATGAAATTTATGGAATCAAAATTCTTTTACCCATCACTTTTGCAGTTTTGAAATTTTATTTTGTGTCAAATATATTTTAAAAACCAAACAATTTTTTTTTGGTAAAACATCAAATTCCAAGCTTGGGCACAAGCATTATCCACCCTCCAAACCGCTTAGTCAGTGATGGGAGGTATAGGTATAATCTCTATATCCGAGTGGATATTATTTGTAGCTATAAAAGCTTATTAATTGAATGTTAATAAATATTAATATGAATTAAGTATTAAGACTCTTTATTGCAGTGGTTAATATTAGCAACATCTAATATTTTTATATAGTGATATAGTCTATACTATCTATTATAATAAGAAATATGATATATAAGAGTATATAAAATATGCTTGATATAATAATTAAAGTATTTTTAATAGAATTTGATGAGTGATTTGTTGTTAAATATTCATAATAATCATTAACATTTTTCATTTAAATTACAAAAATGGGTAAAGGAGTTTTGTAGATCATTAAATTTGACAATAGAAATAATCAAAATATTGTTTACAAATGATAAAATTGTTTAAAACATCTAATTTGATGGGTGAATCTGTTTTTAAATTTCTACTTTGTTTACATGGTACTTCTATTATACATGAAACATCCAATTTTGCATAAAAAAAGATGTATGCTATTTATAGTGGATAAAATTTGGAGGATAAACCTTGTTCATCATGTTTAATGATTTAGGTAATCAGTCATGGTAGAGTTGTATAGTAATGTTTTGTAAATGTAATAATGTGACTAGAGTTAACATGATAGTCAAACTTGTGGATGAAATGGTATATTGAACAATGTATTCATAGGCATAAAATTCTTAGTGTGGGAAGTGTCACGACAAGATTTATCATCAAATTAGAATTTGTTATACTTTTGTGATTTTTTTTAATAAGGAAATGCATATGGATATTTATATTAAAAAGGACACCTGGGATTCGGTCTAGAACCATTACATTTCTTCAATATTCCCAGTATCCTTTATGGGTTTGAGAATAAGCGCGACGGCTCAATCCAAACTGTCAAGTGCCTACACCAAAATACAAAAATTATAGTCCCATTCCAACTAAATATTTTCAAAAATACTCCCAAAATCTAGACACATTTAGCCAAAATACTCCTTCTGAGAGTGATCTTTGATGTCTTTGTTTCTTTTAGTAGATCTTCTTCATCCACTTGATTAGCCCAAGAAGTTTCTTTTCTAGCCTTATTTCCCGAGGATTCAGAATGGGATCTAGAATTCACAAGGGATTTTTGATCCTATCTCATTGAGTCCAAGGGATCCTCTTTGACATGCACTTCTTCCTGTCTAATTTTTGTTTCCTCCAATGAATCCTCTTTGACAAGAGCTTCTTCCTAGTTTCCTTTTGCTTCTTCCTTATCTTGGATCTTCTCTTCCTTATATACAGTATAATGTTCCCTCCAGGCTCCTTCACAACATTCAAGCCTCCAATTGTTTTTTCGGCCTCTATTATTTTACAAACGCTTGGGGCAATTTTTGATTACATGCCCTGTTTCATAACACGCTAAGCAATGAAATGAAACATTTTCAAAATCAAGCTTTTAAACCCATACATAGCCTGAACATCTCCACGCATATTCAAGCATAGGTGGTCTTAAAAAAACTTGTGTTTCTAGGTTGTGGCAATAAAATTTCTATATTGCATTTCCAACAGAAGTTAATGATGGGAGATTCCAAGGATGTAGGGGAAGGTTCAAGAGCCTTACCCAAACTGGGGTCGTGGAGATTGACACTGAAACCAGATCAAAGGTAGGAGACTAGTGCTGCATGAAGAGACCAATACTACCCGAAAACCATGGCCTGGAATAAAAAATAATCTTGTTATCCTCAATATTTTCTTAAATAAGGCTTCTGTGATCCATATTGAATTAAGAAAAAACTTTCGGTAGAAATCACATAGGAGAATTTTGGCCGACGCATTGGCATAGGCTTAAATAGAGAGATATGTAGAGACCTCTGGTTCAGATAACGACTATAAAAACGACTAGTTTATAAATAATATTTTTTTAATTCAATAATAGGCTAGTTTATATATTTTTTATATTTAACTCTAATTATTATTAATAGGTTAAATATGTATAGAAAAATAATCAAAATTATTCAAAGTCAAACTTCAAATAAGGATCGAAGTCAAAAATAACAAAAAGAGTCAAGACCCTATTACTAAATAATTGAGTCAAGGCCCTATTAATAACCCTATTAGTTCTTGATAGGGTCACCCTATTAGTTATTAGTTATTAATAACCCTATTAGTTATTAGTTATTTAATAACCCTATTAGTTATTAAATAATTGAGTCAATACCCTATTAATTATTAACAAGATACCCTATTAATTATTAATAAGGTCTTGACTCAATTCTTAAGTAATATGGTCTTGACTCCTTTTGTTATTTTTGACTTCGCTCCTTATTTGAAGTTTGACTTTGAATAATTTTGATTCATTTTCTATACATATTTAACCTATTACTAATAATTAAATTCAAATATAAAAATATATAAGCTAACTTTTTATTATTGAAATTAAAAATATATATATTTATAAACTAGTCGTTTTTATGACCATTATCTGAACCAAGGGTCTCTACATCGCTCTCTATTTAATCTTATGCCATCATTTTCCTCTTCATATTGTCGTAATGATGAACCACACCGGATGGTTAGAAACGCGTCGGCAAAAACTCTCCTATGTGATTTCTACCGAAAGTTTTTTCTTAATCCTCAATATTATCAAAAGAACAAGAAGAAAACTACAAGCCAAAGGATAAATATTTCGATAATTAGTCAATAAAGGTTTCCATGAATCAAATATGCACTTGTGAAGATAAGTCAATCGTGGCCAAAAACCTTTAAATTGGCAGACCAAACGAAGAAAAAAAATCACAGCTAAAGGCTTCCTCCTCTAAAGGAACATTAAATGTAGGAGCTTCTTGAATTGTCAGAAGAATAGATCTAGATTTCAACACGACATTGAACGCAACCTTGGGTTGATCTACCTGAGAGGAAGACCGCCTTAAAATTCAAGGAAGGCCTTTTTGAATAGTTGGTTATGCCCTTTGGGTTGACAAATGCCCCTGCGACTTTTATGAGGCTAATGGATGACATCTTGCAACCCTTCACCACCTCATTCGTGGTCTTTTATCTGGACGACATCCTCATCTTTAGTAAGAGTTGGGAAGAACACTTGCAACACATTCGGCAGGTCCTTCAGACCCTTCAGCAACACAAATTGTCTGCCAACTTGGAGAAATGCACCTTTGGCATGAGCCAGGTCCAATATTTGGGTTACATCATAGATGAGCATGGCATGCATGTGGACCCGACTAAGATCCAAGTCATTTGGGGTTGGCCAGCCTCGACCACTCTAACGGAGCTTCGCATATTTTTGGGCCTTGCAAATTTTTATTGGAGGTTCGTGTTGGGATTCTCCCATATAACTTGGCCTTTGAGTCAAATTACTAAGGGCGGGGAAAAAGCAAAGTTTTCCTGGTCCGAGTCCCAATAGAAGGTGTTCGTTGAGTTGAAGCACCGACTCTGCTCTGCATCGGTACTCACATTGCCAGACCTGCAGTAGCCATTTGAAATTGAGACAGACACCTCAGACTATGCTATTGGTGCAGTCCTCACCTAGCATGGGCATCCAGTGGTCTATCATAGTGAGACACTTTTTGATACAATTCGTAAGTACCCCACCTATGATAAATAAATGTATTCCATCATGCAGGCTTTCCGGCAATGGAAGCATTACATTTTGGGGAAGGAGACAACATCCACAATGATCACTGACCTCTTCAGTTTATACAGACACAAGGGAAGTTGTAGAATGATCACCATCAAAATTGGTCTACATATCTGCAATAATTCTACTTGAACATTAAATACAAAAAGGGTAGCACCAATAATGTTGCAAACTGCCTCAGCCGGCCCCTAGTTGAAGCACTGACTATTGTTGTCAACTCTTGTGGCCACGAGACCTCTGGATGGCCGCAACTATACAAAAATGATCCAGAGTTTGCCTCCACATACCAGATTCTAGTAGATGGAAAGCAAGTTCATGATTTCCACCTCCAGGATGCATTATTATGCTACCTGGGCCACCTTTGTGTTCCTTCAAGCAAGCGTGCCAAGCTGATTTGGGAGGCACACTACAGTCGGTTTGCAGGACATTTTGATGTGGAGAAACTATGGTTTTACTAAAGAAGTACTTTTATTGGCCCAAACTCCGACTAGATGTTGGGAAATATATCAGATCCTACACTGCCTACACCATAGCCAAGCCAACCATCAAGAAGCAAGGCCTATACACTCCTCTGCCTACTCCCAGCTATCTATGGGAATCCATCTCCATGGAATATATGTCTGGCCTCCCTTCTACCAGGCATGGGTAATGACTGTGTATTTGTGGTTGTGGACAAATTTTCTAAGATATATTGGCAGTCTGCAAGAAGAGTATCACAGTAGAGGAAACTTCCAAACTCTTCTTTGAACGAGTATGGGTACATTTAGGGATCCCGTGGACCATTATATCATATTGGGATAGCAGGTTCCTGAGCACATTCTTGTCAAGACTCTGGACACTATTAGACACCAAGCTCACCAAGTGGATTGCCTTCCATCACGAGACTGATGACCAGACAGAGGTCGTTAATAGGATGATAATGCACATACTCCGCATGTACAACTCCAAGCATCCTCAAACCTGGGATGAGGGCCTCCCATATGTCCAACACAGTTATAACAGAGACCTCCATAGCTCAACTGGTCGCAGATCCTTTCAAGTGGGTCTAGGATTTCAACCATTGTGTCTGATTGATGTTGTCATGCCTCATGCAACTACATAGACAAAATCCACACATGTATTGTTCGAGGTTCATAAAGCAACCAGATTTATTGAACGCATCCAATAATATATTGAACGCAACCAGATTTATAGGAATTCTACCTATGTTTAATTTTTCCAAATAATATATTGAATTTATATAAATTATATTGTTGTAATGGCTTTAAGTCTTGTTGTACAAAAAAAAAAGATCATCATAATAAATTAATAAAATGATACACCTCACATATTTTAAAGGACAAATCTCCCGAGGAATTGCCAGGATGACCATTTTTTGCCAGAATCCGGGAAAAAAAATTCAACAAAACTTGTAAGAGTGTTTAAATCATGATTTTATTGCTGGAAATAAATTTACTACCATTAAAAACTTCTGCAACACCCGAAATCTTAAAATTTAGCAATAGTGATTTAAATTTACAAAAATCTATACCGAATTTATCAAAACATTACCGAATTTTCATGATTTTCAGTGCAAAAAACAATCTTACAGTACTATTTTTTGAAAAAAAAAATTAATAAAATCACACCTCTCAGCAATATACAAAAATACTTCTTAAAAAAACGCAACACACTCAGCAGTATACAAAAATTCGTTCTCAAACAAAGAACTCATTGACGCATAAAGATTTAATGTTTACAGAGATTTAATGTTTATGGAGATGTTTTTATCATCAACATGGTATGAAACTCACTCAAACCTAAACGCCCCATTAAAAGAAGTCATATCCCTGCAAATATCTCTCACCCTCAACCTTTTGCCATAAAATTTAACCAATAACCTAGCAGGAAAACTAATAATTTAAATGCTCATTATCCTACCATGCTATCCCTGCCCAAATGTGATGTGATACTCTTTTCTGCTCAAATGTGATGTTATACTCTAATTCAATGCTATCCCTGCCCAAATGTGATGTGATACTCTTTTCTGCTCAGATGTGATGTTATACTCTAACTCAATGCGAAGTATTTCACGAAGCTCTACGTGTTGGCTCTACGTACTGAAGGGGCATGCAGGGTTTCAATCCGTTAGGTAAAGTAGACTTTCAAATATTCGAAAAACACATCAAATATAAACAAACGTTCCCATTAGAGGCAATCGAATGTGGAGCACATTGCTTTCGTTGCGTGCTTCCCGGGTATTTTTTAAATCGAGATTTGTAAATAATATAAATCTGACAAAAGGGTTTCACTATATGTTCGTAGAATGATTATTTTTTAGTAGTATTTCTTAAAATTGTTTTTTTTTGGCTAAGAGCTTTTAAGAAATAAGTTAATGGCTCAAAACTCGAGGCATTTAGCAGGTTTGAAACCTGTTTCTTAAGGATCATCAGTAATTTATTCTAGGTGGTCTAGTAATTTATTCCAGCTGGCCTAGTTTAGGTTGAATAATGGTGATGAGTCAGCCTGCATTAGTTGTTGGCAGTTAGAAATGGTTGTGTTCTAAAATTATTTTTGCTTGGCTAAGAGCTTTTAAGAAAAGTTAATGGCCCAAGCCCTGAGGCCCCTGGCATGAAAGGCTGTCCGTTATGGACCACTAGTTAGTTATTCCAGGGGGCCTGGTTTTCCTTGAATAACACTGATGAGTCAACCTGCATTGGCCGTTAGCAATTAGAGATGATTGACTATGCTCACTGTTGATTTGACAACTGAATTATCATAGATTTTCCCACCTATAAATAGATCTTCAGTAAAAATCAAGATAATCCGAAAATAAAAATTTCCAAAATGTGAGAGTGATGTTCTGCAACATGTGAACGCCGTCCACAAGAACCCCGTGCAGTAAGGGCGTTCAGAGTTTCAATCACTTGTTCGCCTTGCAAGGTGGCCTTTCAAATGTTTGAATGGCCTTTCAGACATTTGACACGCTGCCGACCCCTCTACAGATAATCGAAAATGTAGCAAATCGCTTTGGGTACTCCCTTTCCAGTTTTATTTTCTTCAAAAATCCCACCAAAAGAAAAGAAAAAATTGCAGCTTATAAGAAGGCTTCCGCACTCATTTGTATCATGAACCACTTCTCTTTTGGTGCTTCATTAGAATTCCGGTGAACAACTACGAATCGGGGTAATGGAGTATAAGCAAGTTGGATATTTTTGTGTGCTCAAGGCAGGGCCTGTCAGCGGCATTGGCAAGCCCCAATAAAAAATGGCGAGGCTTCTGCCAAAACGGGGGGCCATAAAAGGACTGATATTTGCTGCTGTAGCGGCATCAGTTCTGGCATCACCCAAGGCCCTTAAAAGGAGGGAGCAAATGTTGGCCAAAATCATTCGTTCTTCCCGCAGTATCTGCTGCCCTGAAAAAATGTATCGCACTATATCTGGGCTGGACTAAATAGTGGAAAGGTGAGCCCGTGAATTGCAGCCAACATTTCAAAGTTTTTGTGATAAGAGGTCTGCTATTTTGGGAGGTTGTCGTAAATGTACAGGGACCAGCTTTTCTGGGGCAGGGTTATAACTGTACAGAGATCAACCTTTTTTCCTTGGATTATACTATCAGTTTGTTATTTTCTTTTGTATAGAGCTCTTTGCTCTCAGAGGGCGCAAAAGGCACTCGCAGGGCCAGCATGGACCTGAATGGTAGTTGTAAATTAATGCCATTAGAGTTCATTAATCTCCTCTGTGGCCAGGACTCGCCAGTTAATTTTACAGCGTTTGGTTGTATCTTTATATATTTTGATGTAGATTACTGTATTTAGATGATATTTCCCCTCCAAGAATGCGTCGGAGGTAGAAAAGGATACCATGAATTTTTGCTATGGGACAATCATGCTTGATTTATGTATAAAAAAAAAGAAAAAAAAAAAAAAAGGAAAAAGGTTTACCATGGGTATTCCAAAATTCTGTATATGTAATCAATGGTTACTGTTTTATTTCAATCGCTAAAGTTTAATGTTTACATGTTTTATTTCTTTTAATGATAAATTAAATTAGAAATTGATGTATATACATACAAACTTCTTACTCTGGTTTGGAATCCCACATCGTTTGACACACCACAACATCCTCGGATTCATCATCTTTTCAAGGTCTAAAATCCCCCAAGAATAGCGTTATCATCTAATAAAGTTCTGGAAAACATTCTTACTCGAGAAACATGATTCATTTTCATATTATATTTTGGTGAGTCGGATTGCCAAGTCTTACATGATTACAAACTCTGGGACAATATTAATGGAGAGAAGAATGATTTACAGAGTTTAGTTCCAGAGAAATAGACAGTCTTCTTGCACCTTAATTTTGGTGGCAAGGGTTTACAATGTACATCCTCTGTTCAGTGCCGTATCTTGCTGTGACTGAAGCATCCTTCTTGCTTCTGCCTTTTCTCTATGTGGCAAGGGTATACAATGTACATCCTCTGTTTAGTCCTGCATCTTGTTGTGACTGAAGCATCCTTCTGGCTTCTGCCTTTTCTCTATGTGGCAAGGGTATACAATGTACGTCCTCTGTTCAATGCTGCATCTTTCTGGCTTCGGCCTTTTCTCTATCTCCTTGTAGCGGTTTCCTCCTCTCTGCACCCATTGTCATCTGAGAAACTCCGATTAATACTGCAGAGTTAAGGTTTCTTACTTCTTTCCAGATATTTTCACATGGCTCTCTGACATGTGGGTTATGGATCTCTGATCCGAGCTTTGCACTTCAAAGGTATAAATGCTTTGATGCCAAAATTATCTGTTTTAACCCAGGGGAAGAAAATTGTCTCAAAATGGTTTAAATATATTTTAAAAATCAAGACAGTGCACCAATCTGAATGGCATTTCCATTTATAATAGAATAATTGTGGGCAAAACGGTGTGCTCTCTTGGGGAAATGCTGTGACATTTATCTGTGGCTGTGCCATTAAAAGCCACTACGTCCAGCAATATCTCAGCAAAAAAACTCTTCTAAAACAGTAACAAAAGCCATGCATGAAAAGTAAAAACGTAACAGCAAAATAAACAAATCCAGTCTATAATTAAGAACAGGATTATAAGTGGAGAAAACCCTTGGGTAGTTAAATACTCCAGGACTATTAGTATTAACTACTAATGGGAGAAGAATGATTTACAAAGAACTTGTCCTTTTGCATCATAATGTCGGCGGCAGGAGTTTACAATGTATATCGTATGTTGAAAGCTGTGTCTTGCTGTGACTGAATATTTTTCTGGTTTCTGCCTTTACTCCCTCTTGTCTCCTCGTCCAACGTTGCCAGAGAAACTCTAATAAACACTGGTGAGTTAATTTTTGCCCCTCCTTCACAGTTATTTTCACATGGTCATCCGACCTGTGGTTAATAGGTTCCCGTCTTCACATTTCCATGATGCAAATGCTTTGATACCAAAATCACGTCTTAATCTCTGATCCGTGGGTCATGGATCTCTGTTCTGAGCTTGGCACTCCCATGATGCAAGTGCTTTGATTCTGAAACTATATGTTTTAACACCTCTGTCCTATGGGTCATGGATCTCTGCTTCCGGCTTTGCATTTCCAGGATGCAAATGCTCTTATACCAAAACTATCCGTTTGAACTAGTGAGAAGAAAGTTTTCTCCAGTGGATTTAGCATATTTTAGAAATCAACGCATTGCCCCCAGTTGAATCCTAACTGTAGGCAAAATGGTGTGTTTTCCTGGAAAAATGCTGTGGCATTTATGTGTGCCACTAAAAGCTCCCATAACTGATAATATCCGCGCAAATAATTCTGCTACAGCCTCAAATTTAATATCCGCGCAAATAATTCTGCTACAGCCTCAAAAAGTGTTGTGCGTGCAGAGTTTAAAGTGAACAGCAAACTACATGAATCCACACCATATATTAAGCACAGGATTATACTGGAGAAAGCCCTGTCCAGATAAAAAAATTCGAAGATTATATTAATCGAGAAAGGAATGAATTATAGAATTTGGTTGCAAAGAAATATACAATCTTCTTGCACGGTGATGTTGGCAGCAAGTGTTTACGATTTACATCCTCTGTTCAATACTGCGCTGTGCTGTGACTGTGGCATCTTTCAGGCCTCTGCTTTTTATCCATCTCCTTTTCGCTGCTTACTCGTCTGTCCCCGCAACACTGCAGAAGGTAGGGTTTGTAACTGCATTCTCTTTCATAATCCAAAATGGCGTAGTCTTTAAAACCCAAGTTGGAAAATAAGGGGAATTTTGATAATATTATGAAAAAATTTGGTAGAATTTTTTGAAAATTTAGATAATAACTTTTAAATTTCAAAATTTTAGATGCTTTGAAAAATTTTAGATGCTTTGAAATTTTTTATACTATTAAATCTATTTCTACTAAAAACAATTCAAATACTTCAACATTGATTTTTTAATTTTTTTTACCAGATACTAGCCAGCTAAAAAAACTACAAACAATGCCATCCAAAATTGGGACATACTTAATATCAAGGAGGTATGCTTTTCATTCGGCGGATTGACTTCCCTTAAGTGACAGAGTTTTAGCTTTTTAGCTTTTTCTTGACAGCCTTAGCTTTTTGAATGTCGCAGACGCTGTTTCGAATGGGAAGGCAGAACCTTTGTCTGTCGAACTCCAAGAGCCGGGTCCACGCACTCTCCGACAGAAGCCATCTCAAAGGTTTGAGATCAAAAAAATTTGATCAAAATCCCTATTTTTCCATTAACATTGGATTGGGTTAGAATTTAATTAGGAAAAGAAGAATAAAAAATATGTGTATTGCCCTAAGAGTTATGCAGTTTTCTGTGACAGTTAATGTGCAGGAGCTGTATGTATTTATCCCTATTTTTCATTAACATTGGGTTGGATTAGAATTTAATTAGGAAAAGAAGAATAAAAAATATATGTATTGTCCTAAGAGTTATGCAGTTTTCTGTGTGACAGTTAATGTGCAGGAGCTGTATATATTTATAGTTAGATAATTTACTTGTTTAAATTCAACTATAGGCATATAAGCATATACAACTCTTGCACATTAATCACTCAATAACAAATTTGATAAATGTTACCATGTATAAAAGTGAAATCCTAATATCCTAATAAGTCGTGAGGTCAATTTAATGATTTTTGATGTGATACGTAATAATTTTTAAGATACTTTTAGTCTAACAATAGTATGGCCAACAGTGATCAAATATGAAGGTCTACTCTTAATTTCATTTGGAAGGGCATATATTCATCTAATCTTTCAAGGATGAAAGGTTATAAAAGAAATTGCACTTCTACTAAAAAGTATGTATTAAATAAACCTCTCTTAAAAAAAATCATTATGAGATAGTGTCATGCTAAATCCTAAAAATCTTAAAAATTTAAAGAGTAGCTACATTAAAACACCACAAAATATCAATATAACTAATAAATAAGCAAAAAAAAATTCTCAAATTTCATTAAAAAAAGGTAAACATATAAAATCTTAAAAATTTAAAGAGTAGCTACATTAAAACACCACAAAATATCAATATAACTAATAAATAAGCAAAAAAAATTTATCAAATTTCATTAAAAAAAGGTAAACATATATTTTTTCTATTCATTCGAAGATCTTCAAAAGTATGTGGACTTACGTAATTGAAAATATAAATATATTTTCCCAATGGAAATGGCTTTCTAGTTTTCATTTATTTGCATACATCATAAGTAGCATTCCAATCTACCTCATTTAGAGCATGAGGTGCACTTACAAATAGAAACATTGACATATTTAGTGTCTCCAATGACAGTCTTTATCTATCATCATTTTTTATCTTGTTTAATTTTCAAAAGCATCTTTCACACAATGATGTGGTTGCTTGGATAACGAGAATAGCTTGTCATAATTGCATCAAATATGGAATGTCTTCAAACCATTCAGGTTCATCTCCACATAGGTCTCATGTCATACATATGATTTTTAGTGTATGATTTACAAATAGTAAAAATATATTCATCCATTTCACCCAAACATCTAGAAATATCCACAATAGATGATCCTCCAATGCTAAATTTTTCACATAAACATTTCAACTATATTTTTTTTGGAAAGTCTATGTCATTCACTTCTTCATAATAATGTTGAGAAGTGAAAAACTTAGCCACATTAAATAATTGTAAATCTATGAATGCCCTCCTTAAACATTTAATCACCTTTACAACAAAACATTTTCCCAAAAGAATACAATCATCTAGTAGCCCCGATCTTTTAATCTTTAGAAAACTTCCAAACCTCAATGGATGTAAATGTACCATACAAATTATTTATGCAAATTCAAGGGTTCCTCTTTATGCTTTAACTAAAAGATAAGACATGTGCACTACATCTACACCAAAAATGCTTCCCAAAAATCGTTTACGAAGCATGCTAATAAAAATATCTAAAGCAGTGTCAATAGATGTAATATCAACATGACCCTCTTCGAAATTTTGATTCAACTTATTTAATTCAATGAGCATGTCTGCAAGTAGATGGATGCAAAATTGCACTTGAAATATTGTTTCCAACTCATACATATTTTCTCCCCTAACTCCGAATCCTTTAACAAAGAATGCATGATTTTAACAAGTCTTTCCATATGACCTTTTCTCTAGAGATCTGCCTAATTTGATGAATTTGTAAGACCACTAACTTAGTGATTTGAAAAGTATACATTATCTCTCTTAATTTTCCATGTCCTTTAGTTGATTTCCCAAGCCATGAATAAATTTTGTTTCCAAATTTGTTAATATATTGCAACTCTGGATAAAATGAGATGAAGCGTCATTGGTTGTTAATGCTTCCCTATGAGCTATGCAATGGATAACTAATAAATGAGGAGCATATGAAGCTTAGAAGATAAACCTTCATGAATACCCCTCATGGAAGATGCACCATTTGACCTCTTCCTCCATTCATCAAATATGTAATATAAACAATCAATTGGTGTTCCATAATTTGATCAGTGCTTTCATAACCTAAAATTGAGTAAAATGAGTTATGTAAAATCTCGTATTTTAGTTTGTTCCAATACACCTCTTTAGCAACTTGAAGAAACTCTTTTATTCATGTAGTATTTGTGTTTGAAAAATATTTATCTATTAGAAGCATGTGTGGAGTGCATTTATACCTATTCAAGTCACATATTGACTTATACATTTCTAAAGATAAATCATGTATAGCAACAAAATACATGTTTTCAATCACTGCTATAATTCTCTCCTTCTCAACATCTCCCGTTAGTTCTACATCTTTGAATATTGCTTCATTTGCTTTTTCTCTCCAAAAGTTTAAAAAGCAATTATGAGCCTTTGATTTTTCATGGCCAATTAGACCACAAAATTGAAGAGTGGTAGTTCCCTCTTTTGCAAATGGAGTCTCACTTTTAAATTTAACACATCAAGAACATTTTATCCTTTCAACACCATTACAATATTTTACAACATAAGCCCATGGAAATCTTGTATTTCATTTAGATTTGAATATTATTTTGTGTTTCTTTGATGGGTTTTCTCTTTCAACAAGCTCTACACTATTTGATTCATCATGTTCGTGTAGACGAGCATAAATTTCATTTTGAATATTACATGGTTGATTAGAATGTTGTGCAAGGCCAAATGATTTAACAATTGACAATTGCCTTTTATCATTCTTAGGATGACCAATAAGAGACATTTTCAAAATTTACACCTATTAAATAAATAAACGCAATAGAATAAGTAACTATATAAATTAAAAATCCTTTAGCAAGATTGAGATAGACAAAATTCAAACTTAGCAATATGCCATATGATTTGACTATAGATTTCTTGATAGGTTATTTGTTGCTTTGCCGAATTGTGTTTTGTAACATTGAAGGAAACCTATAGCTTTATGACAGAGAACAAACACTTCATGAAAAGTGGTACTTGGACAAGAAATTTGTATGGATTTAAGCAACGAAACAAAACAATCAAGAGTTTGAATGAGAGCGATATAGTTGTGGAGTCCAATACCTTCGGTATAAGATAGATATTATTTTCATAGCTAGTAGATTCATATAATTATGACAAAAAAGATTTCCACCATTAACAATGTAGAAAACAACTCCAACACCCATGTCTGGGATGGAAGGATGGAAAACAATTGCATTCAGGGTATCTAGCCACAATGTTGATTTCATGGGGCGTGGATTCTATGGTGCCTAGGATACATGGTGTGACCACAAACGATGTCATTACTTCAAAGGGTGTTGCATTAAAGAAACCAAACAATGAAAAACCAAATGCTAATGAAGATATGAGGAGGATAATGAAGAATACCTTATTGTCTAGCATCAAATGATAACTTTCTTTCTATGGATGATGGGTTGAAATTCAAATGAAAATGGAAAAAATGGATCCAGAGAAACAACGCTCGAGGATAATCAGGGAGGAAAGAGAGCACACACAGGGTTGTTGAATGGTTATTCAATGTGCTCCGCTGCCATGTGCTAGGTGTAATAGTAGCATGATTGTTGCGTATCTTATTATTGCAAGTTACTTCATGTTGGCGTAAGTTGGGAGCCTCAGGGAAATGTCTCCAAATCATGACATAACTATTATATTGTATGAGGTCATTTGTACTTTGACTGGTCTCTTATACGAAATTGTCACTAGTCAGAGTTATTTATGCACTGGTCCAAGCTCGAAATTCTCATAAACTTAAAAAACTATTGACATGTTTTTAAAAATATTTCCGTTCTTTTAAAATATAGAAATTTAATCTAACCTTTGTATTTTGATATTTTAATTTTTTTTTAGGTGTAATTTTTTTTAACCCTTCTAGGAAGGGCCAGGAGCCCAAGGAAGGGTTGGGAAGGGTTCAATTTTGGACGTTGATGGCGAGAGAAGGCTTTAAAATTGACGCCCATATATCCAATTTTACCTTTTTTACTCGTTAAATACCGCTTATTTTAATATTAACACATCATTTTGAACTAGATAATAATTTTAAAAAATGCCATAATGATGAGCATGCTTTAAAATTGACGCCCGTTTGTCTATTTTTCTCATTTTTAACCGTAAAATACAACTAAATTTAAAATAAAGACGTCAGACTTAACTTCCAAATAATTTAGGAAAATGTCAAAATGACTGGCTTATAACAAAATCAGAAGTTTGAAATTATATTTATTTATTTTTATTTCTTTATATAAGGTTGGCACTGGGATATCTAGAGTTGCTTATTATTTAGGGTGGTATTTTTTTAAATAAATTTTATTCAAACGCTTTAATGTGCACCATGTGAATGGTTGGTTGACGAATTATTGACTCGTACACTCTCAATTATTCATCCACCCCACCAAAGTTTAAAAGTTTTTGGACAAAAACCCAAAATGACAAGATACTTGCCTTATCAAATCTCTAGAATAACTCTTACAGGTAGTCGCAACTCGCCATCACATTGGAGTTTTAAAATTCTTAGGTTTGACAATGTTATAGCGGAAGGAAAGTACACGGAGTCGAAATTGCACAAGCGAAGCTAAACTAAGTATCCTGCCATATCCCAGTGTGGTCATGGCGTGTTTTGAATGGGTTGACATGAGATTGTTGAGGCTTCTGTTGCTGCAGCTGATAATAATAATTAGTTACCTCTTGTTGACCTCTATTACTCATTCACGCACTATTCACATCCAGATCCAGTTGTTGTTGTTTCATCGTTAATATTCTGTTGCTATTGCATGCCTTGCACAAAGAATTTCTCTAGGAACAAAGTTGGTATTGTTCAGTGAAATTTTGATATTTTGCGGTCTGCTAAGTATGTGCACAAACACAGTGGCTGCTTCATATGGTAAGAGTTCATACATTTTGTTATGTACATTTTATAACACAAAATTTAATGAATTTTATAAATGTCCATTGAAGGGTTTAGAAATATATTAAACATGTGGGTCTAAACGTTTAAGTATATTGCTTCTGAAATGAAAGAGGCACCTTTTGCCTTTACACGAATATTGATATTCTTATGCTCAATCTTCATTCTTGATTTCCCAGTTGGGTTTAAGCCAAATCTTTGTATTTCACCATGTGTATCCACTAATTTTGTTTTGCAGTGCATGTTACCCTGTTACGCCTCTTTACGATGGAGGGATTTTTTGAAATCTCTGTTTTGATAATGGAATCGATAGCTTGAATAGTTTTAGCGGCTTGAGCATAGCATTGCGTATAAAGAGTTTGGATAATGGATGCGTTTTCACATGATATTAGATAAATTTCAAAGGGCTATGGGACTACAGGTGAACCAAGATAAATCTGCTATATACCATTCGGATCTCAGGACGGAAGATGTTATATGGCTAACAGATATGTTTGGTATAAAAGCTCATCACTTCAGCAGTGGCATTAAATATTTGGGGTTCCAAATCAAAGCGATTGGCTATAAGAGAACCGATTGGGGCTGGCTAGTGGACAGATTCTACAGGAAAATCTCTGGATGGGAGTACCGTTGCCTTTCTTTGGCCGGGAGAATTATTTTGGTACAATCCATTCTTAATCAACTCTCTGTTTATTGGGCGCACCTCTTCCATCTTCCGGTGAGTATTATTAACAAGATGAACAGTCTTTCAACAAATTTCATTTGGGGGGGTCATGCCGATAAGCATAAAATTCATCTTATAAAACTGGCTGGAATCTCCCTACCTAAGTCGATGGGAGGCTGGGGTCTATCAGATTTGAGGAACTTTGGTAGAGCCCTCCTGTGCAAGTCCTTCTGGAGAGCTATACAAGGTGATGGGCCGTGGTGTCATTTGATAAAATCGAAATATCTTGCAAATAAGAATTTTCAATACTGGTATCGTAGAGGCTCTATTGGAACAGTTAATGGATCCCCCATATGGCGTAGTTTCCGAAGGATAGAGGCACTCTGCTTGCAGCACCTGATTTGGCGCTTTCAATCAGGAAATAAGATCATTATAGGCAGAGACCAATTCATTTGCGGAGCTGAGAATATTGAAATACAGGAGTCACTTCTTCATCACTTCCATAGAAATGGTATATTTTATTGGGACAGGCTGATAGCAGATTGGCTCGGCCCAATACCTCGATGGAAAGATCCAGAAGAATTACACATTCCCCAAGAGCTTGCACAACAATGGATTAGCGTTAAGATGAGGCTTCAGATCGGCGGACTCTTCAGGACAAGAGACTCTGATTTCTTAACCTGGAATATCCCTATGGAGGCAGAGAAAATATCAGTCAAAGGTATTTACCTGAAGCTGATAAAACAGAATTCTTCTGGATCTCCAATTTTTCCTCCTATCTTCTGGAAAGATGGCTGCCCTATGAAGATGATCCTCTTCTCATGGCTCGCTTTTCACAATCGGAACCTGACATGGGAGAACTTAATGAAGAGGGGATGGGTCGGACCTAACTTTTGTTCTTTATGCAGAGAAGATGAGGATTCAAATTTACATTTATTTCTGAAATGCAAGCAATCAAATCTCATATGGAAGGAGTTAGAAAGAGTTTATGGATTCAAGTTAGATATGAATGTTTCGATCCAGGGATGGTTCTTAGAATGCAGTAAGCGAAATATCCTATGGCGTAGAATTTGTATCTTATCCATGTGGATTATATGGAAATGGCGGAACTCCTGTATCTTCAACCACTCAAAAATTTCATTTGCTAAATCATTTGACTCAATTTCTGTATATTTGGAATCGCTCCCACTGAAGAAAACAAGGAACAATTGCAATCCCTCAGCCAGGTCTTCTCCTACTGTTCATTCACAGCATACAACATTTTTTGACGGGGCTGCTCAAAGGGGTCAATGTGGATGTGGATTCCACATCAAGATATCTGAAAAATCACATTTTTCTTCCTTCTGGCATGGTGGACAGGGTTCCAACAATTTGGCAGAAGCCATGGCTCTCACAAGTCTTTTAAAATTTTGTATATTCCTTGGCATACCGCAGGTGGCCATCTATGGTGATTCTAAGCTACTGATAGATTCGGTTAACAGGAAAAATGTCATTCTGGCTCAACCTCTGTCCGAATGGCGCGACAGAATCAACTTCTATTGGAGCAGCATGGAGCAATGCTCTATTCATCACATCTACAGGGATAAGAACTCTACAGCTGACTCCCTCTCCAAAATGGGTCTATCTTCCGCTCCTGGATACTGGCATCTTGAGATAGTATCATACGATACTACTTATTAGATCAGTGATTTTGTTTTACCAGATTTTTAATTCTCTATCTGCAAGACAGTTCCCATATATAGAAATTTTGGAATCAGATAGCTGTAGCGCTAATCTGAAATCTGAGGATGTATCACAGCTACCTTATATTTCTCATATAATATATCTAGTTTTTTTCCTCTGAAAAAAAATGGCAGCAAATGTCTTGTGGCATCAAATTGGCAATAGATATTTCGTTCGCCTCTTCAAACTTTTGAAATAAGATGTCAAGTATAGTCTTTTAGGTAATAACAAGTATAGTCTCTAATGTTTTTGGCCGTATCATGAGTGAGAAATATTTTGGGTAATGTAATCAATTTTTGTTTTAATTGAAAATGAAAGAATTTGTTTTTTCTATTGAAAAACAAAAAAACAAAAAACAAAAAACTAAATCTTCGGAATTATTTTTTGTAGTCTCAAATTATTTTTTACCTTAATCTTTTCAATATTCAATCGTATTTACTTGAAGATTTGCAGGAGTACACGGCTTTTTGCTTTTATATAAGAGAAATTATGAATATAATTTGCGAAACTTAAATAAAACTGGTAAAAGTAAATATAGAAAGCCGTTTAAAAATAAAACCGTCATAAAAAAATTTCATGATGGGTAAGGAGACCCGTCAAATTTAAACCCTAATGACAGGCATGTAATAAAATTACAAGTTTCACCAATCATGCCTAATTTATTGCTTACACAGTCTATGATTCTGCAAAGAATCTTTGTGTTCATAACATTGATTTTGTCATATTAATTATAAAAGTTGAATCTGAATATAGATTGTGTTGCCATTATTGGGAGTCTGCCACCTAGAGGGAAAGTTGGTCATAAGTCAATTTACATTAATAAATCTTGAATATGAATACAAATTGTGTTGGAATTATTGGGAGTCTACCACCTAAAGGGAAAGGGAAAGATGGTCATAAGTTAATTTAGATTAATATATATTAATGATATTTTATAGCGGTTCATGCCCTCGTAGCTTGAACAACTTCAACTCTCAAATTTTTAGAAACATTTCATATTCATCCTGATCAACTCCAAAATAGGCCCAGATAATATTAGTCTAGCAGCCGTGACCGCCACCAACTTCGACTCTCGAATTTTTAGAAACATTTCACTCTAATCAACTCCAAAATAGGCCCAAATAATATCAGTCTAGCAGCCATGACCGCCACAAGAACTAGACCTTGAACTCGAAGCACTAGAAGAAGTCGAAGTCGAAGCATTTCCATTACCAGGGAACAATGGGAGCCGGAGGCATTACAATTTGCAGAGGTTGAGGAACGGCCTTTTGAAACCGATTGATGACCATTAGAACAAGAGCCCTAGGAATTACAACTAACACTAGCACTAGCTCCACCATTACCAGTGCCTTTACCACAGCCACAACTTTGCAGGGAAAGCAAATGCTCTTCCTTCAACAATTTTCCATCCTTGTAGTCAACACCGTTTAGAGCACACAGTGCGCAAAGAACCACAAAAAGAAACAGGAATGCCATAAATGATATACATGCCATAGTAATGTCGAAAACACAAGAAACTTGAGTAACTTAAACAACTTAAACACTATGTATTGTGAAGGTAGCGAGTCCCGAGATCTACCGAAACTACACTAGTGGTGTACACTGTAAACGCTAGACCCGTCCTCGTGGTGTGGTTGCTTCTGAGTCTCTGACTATGCAGAGTTTAGTGAGTCCCGAGCTCTGCCGAAACTACACTAGTGGTGTACACTGTAAACACTAGACCCATCCTCATGGTGTGGCTACTTTTGAGTCTCTATGCAAAGTTTAAGGGTCACTGTGCTTCTATAATCTGCTAGCAGGCATGTATTTTACTTAGGTTTCTTGTGATTGGTGTATAGTCCTTTGCAATGTTTCCAACAACTGATTTCTAGATTGCAGTTGAGTGTTGGAATTGCAATGTAATAATTGGATTTATCATTGGAAAATTGTATTTCTTTTGCAATATTTCCAATATTTGATTGCAATTATCTGTGTATAATTAAATTTTGAACATTTTATTGATACTATTTTAGTTTGTTTTCTCTATTATTATACAAGAAGAAGTAGATTAAATCAATTTTATTTTTAATTGATTTTATATTTTCCAATATATATATTTATTTTTTTTACCATTCTCAAAAGATATAAAATAAAATAAATTCAAAACCAGAAAAACCCTAGTTTTATTCCAAGATGTATTGGTAAAAAAATAAATCTTAACAAACTAAAAAATAAGAAAACCTAGATCATGATCCTAACGTAATGTGTATAGGGATTAATTGGTAATGGGAAAGCATTGCGCAACAGGTAAGTTAACATATATATATATATATCACTGCACTTTATTCAGAGTAATGAGTAAGATATTTTTTTAGTATTATATCATATTATATATATTTTATTATAGTTAGTTTTTGAAAAAAAACACTATTTATATTTTTGTAATGAGCAAATAAATATACTATCAAATAAATCAAAAGATGTATAAACAATAATTTGAAAATTAAAAAAATATAATAATAATTAGTATCATTATTAAATAAAGATAATTAAGTTCATTATACTTTGACCAAAATGAGCATAGGTATAGTGCAACAATAACAGTTCTAGCACTGAAATAAAATTATCTAGTGCATTAAATTATTAAATCGATTTCAAGATTGCTGAACATTGAATAGGAGCTTGGCGTTTAACAACGAAAGGATCAAATCACCTTAAAGAACTGAGGATTAATAAACTACTTATTAAACCCGTTAATCGTTAATGACCAATAATCAGTAAAAAAATATTAAAAATTATGTGAGGGGTAATTTAAAACTAAAACGGTCATAAAAAATTAATTTATGGATGGACAGGGGACCCGTCAAATTTAACCCCTGTGCTAGCTTGGAGTTCCAAATTTAGTTTCCCTGTCGATTGAAAATTTGACAATGGTTAATTATTTTTCAGACGCGTCATTTTAAGTTTTAGGCATATTACCCACTGTTAAAGTTTATATTATTATATTTAAAATTATATGTGATCCCGTTCGAAGGGTTATTAAAGGCACTTTTCTGGCTATCGCCCTCGACTAAAACTATCACTAAGGTGCTTTTTAGGTTTCGAGTTTCAGCTGGAGAGAAGGATCATCATTTCAAATGTGTCTGAATTCAAAATTTTAGTCGTTAAATTTTGTGAAAATTATTAATTTTCAAGTATATTAATATTATTATTTATTTTATTAAAATGATGCAAATTGTAACCTACATTTTTAAAAGAAGAAGAAGAGTGAAGAACTAGTAAAAAAAATATGGTTATTAATGAAATTGAGATGAACACCTTTTTGGGTCATAAGTTTTTTAATATATATATATATATTTATATTTAAAAGTATTCACAATAAAAATTAATTAAAATTGTGAAACAAAATATAAAAATGCAAATCTTCGTGATTAATAATTTATTGTTACATTATTTATTTAAGCATTAATTATTAATAAAAAAACACAATAATAATCCATTTATTTAAGTATGAGTTGTTAATAAAAGTGCACAATATTACTGTTAGACAATGCCATTGTACAACTTCAAACATACCTTCCACAATATCAATAAGTATTGTGGACCTCTAATCTGTAAATTAGTTATTGAAAATGATGACAAGTAACTTAACTTATTGGATATGAAATTTACGTAATAAAAATTCTTTTACCCGTCGCTTTTGATATTTTATTCAAAGTCAAATATGTTTAAAAACAAAACATAACTTTTTGTAAAACATCAAATTCCAAGGTTGGGCACCAACATTATCCACCCTCCAAATCAACCTCCTATACTTAGTGGGTGGTATAGGTATAATCTCTATATCGAAGTGGATATAGGTTGCA
Source organism: Pinus tabuliformis (assembly GCA_031772625.1). Classification (NCBI taxonomy): domain Eukaryota; kingdom Viridiplantae; phylum Streptophyta; class Pinopsida; order Pinales; family Pinaceae; genus Pinus; species Pinus tabuliformis. The sequence goes on from CM062810.1 coordinate 607,099,879, forward strand.
GCTATAAAAGCTTATTAATTGAATGCTAATAAATATTAATATGAATTACATTTAGTCAGTGATAAGTGGTATAGGTATAATCTCTATATCGAAGTGGATATTAATTGTAGCTATAAAAGTTTATTAATTGAATGTTAATTAATATTAATATGAATTAAGTATTAGGATAAATCTTATTAATTGAATGTTAATAGATATTAATATGAATTACACTTAGTCAGTGATGGGTGGTATAGGTATAATCTCTATATCCAAGTGGATATTGATTGTAGTTAAAAAAAGTTTATCAATTGAATGTTAATCAATATTAATATGAATTAAGTATTAGGATTTTTTATTGGAGTGGTTAATATTTATTTTGTTAGGTAATATTTAATAATTATATATAGTGATATAGTCTATACTATATATTATAATAAGAAATATGATATATTAGAGTAGATGAAGTTTGCTAGATATAATAGTTAAATTATTTCCAATAAAATTTGATGAGTGATTTGTTGTTAAATATTCATAATAATCATTACTATTTTTCATTGAAATTACAAAAATGGGTAAAGGAGTTTTGTAGATCTTTAAATTTGAAAATAGAAATAATCAAAATATTGTTTACAAATAATAAAATTGTTTAAAACATCTAATTTGATGGGTGAATTTGTTTTTAAATTTCTAATTTGTCCACAACTAAGATTGCTTTAAAAAATTTTGAATTCCACACCTAAGTAACACCAAGGAGGGGCAGTAGAATAAATGGGGGGGAGGATTTAATAGAAGAGGAGCCACAAACACCAAGAGGATTCACCAACACCCTCCTATAGTGAACATCTTCAAAATACATCAATGGTTGGGTTTCTTTGAACTACTAAAAGTAGGTGATGATTATATCACTCATGAATTTGCCATGGCACTGCATCCTCAAGGGGAAGATAGTGCCACTACTGTTTTCAGAGGATTGGACATCTCCTTAAGTCCTGACACCATAAGTAGAGTGGCCACCTTACCCTTAGAGGTTCGATGGAGCAAAGAGGAGAAGGCGGTAAGTGTTACACCCATGAAGAACTTTTTCATTCAGAGAGAGAAGCCCATAGAAGATAAGAATGGAGTAAGAAGAGAAAGCCTACCATACCCTTAGGATGAGGTTGTTGGGTGTGGAGCATGATTATTTAGAGGTCTTTGTTTCAACCGGATGCATACCCCAGGAAGTTTGTACACCCCTCCATACGGGGGGGGGGGTTCGGGGGGGACTTGTCCCCCCCGCGGGGGTTCAGGGGGGCCGATCCCCCTCGGCTAGCAGGTTCGGAGGCCATCGGTCCCCCGGCGGGGGTTTCGGGGACAGCGCCCCTGAAGCTAAAAATAAATGTAAAATTTCCTTGTAAAAGTATAGTAATTTCTAGTCAATCTGGGTCGTTCATTAGGCAAATGATCTAATGGTAGAACTTATGTTTAGTTTAGGGTTTTTTGCCCTAGAAGGCAACCCCTCTCTTTGTATGAGGGCATTGTATTGAGGCTGTGTAATAGATGTGTATTCTCTGAGCGAGAAACAGAGAGGTGAGACTGTGAGAGAAAATAGAGGATATTACAGCGGATCTGTTGTAGGTTGTGTCTCTTCATTTTGCTGGATAATAGAAAGGAAGGACTGGTTGTTCGGGGAGGACGTAGCCCAAACTGGGTGAACCACGTAGATCTGTGTCTCTCTGGTTTTATGTGTTTGTGTTTTTCCACATATTATATGTCTTGCTTTTCTTTGTCATATGTAATATTTTTCTAACAACTAGTATCAGAGCTGAAGGTCTATTTGGCTAATAAACTTGCAGGAAAGAAGGGTTCCTCGTTCGAGTGGGAGCAATGGCAGAAGATGGTAAGTTTAGGGTCGAGAAATTTAACAGCTAAAACTTCTCGCTATGGAAGATGCAGATGGAAGATTATCTGTATCAGAAAGATCACCTACCATTGGGCGGAAAAACAAAGATGCCAACGGGTATGACAAATGAAGAATAGAAGCTTCTCGATAGAAAGGCACTCGGAACAATACGGTTGTGCCTCGCAGCATCGGTCACCTTCAAAATTTCGAAGGAAACAATGACAAAGGGTTTGATTAAGGCGTTGGCGAAACTATATGAAAAAACCTCGGCCTCAAACAAGATGTTTCTTACGAAACGATTATTTAATATGAAGATGTAGGAAGGTGGATCTGTTGTAGACAGTTTAAATGATTTTAATACTGTTACAAGTCAGTTAAGTTCTGTAGAGGTAAACTTTGATGATGAAGTTAGAGCTCTGTTATTCTTGTGCTCATTGCCAGAAAGTTGGAATGGTTTAGTAATGGCCATTAGTAACTCTGTTTCTGGATCTAGCACTTTAAAGTTTGATGATGTTGTCGGTGCTATCCTTAGCAAGGAAATGCGACGGAAAAGCTCCAGTGAGACATCGAGTAATGCTTTAAGTGCAGAGTCTAGGGGGAGAAAAATGGAAAGATGAAAGAGCTTAGGATATCGCAGTAAATCAAGGAAAGACAGATCCAAGTCCAAATCGGGGATAGTGTGTTGGAAATGCGGAAAGAAAGGACACCTAAAGAAAGACTGTAGATCTCGGAAGGGAAAAGAAGGAGATGCACAACAAGAAAAAAATCATGAAGCAAATGTGACAGGTGAGGTGTTACAAGATGCTTTGATTCTTTCTTTCGAAAATATTACTGATTCCTGGGTGGTAGATTCAGGGGCCTCATTCCATGCCACACCTGATAAGAAATATTTTCATGACTATGTTCAAGGAGATTTTGGACAAGTCCGTTTGGGTGATGATAAACCCTGTAAAATTGTTAGAATGGGTAAGGTTCTTGTAAAACCGCAGAATGGAAACCAATGGCTACTAAAGGAGGTAAGGCATGTTCCAGATCTGAAGAAAAATCTAATTTCAACAAGGCAGTTAGGCGGTGAAGGTTGTGTGACAACTTTCACAGATAAAGCTTGGAAGGTCACCAAAGGAGCCCTAGTAATAGCAAAAGGCGAAAAGGTTGGTACATTGTATTTATGCAATGGTATTTCTAACTCTGTTAATGCTTTAACTTCCAAAGGAGCAGATGTAGCATTATGGCATCATAGGCTTGGACACATGAGTGAGAAGGGGAAGAAGATTCTTCACTCAAGGAATTTGTTGTCAGGTTTGAAGAATGTTAATTTGGACTTCTGTGAGAATTGCATTTATGGAAAACAGAAAAGAGTTAGATTTCTCAGAGTTGGGAAAGAAAAGAAGAGCAAAAAATTAGAGCTTGTGCATACAGATGTATGGGGACCTGCTCAGGTATCATCTCTCGGTGGCTCTCGTTATTATGTTACTTTTATTGATGATGCAACTAGAAAAACTTGGATTTATTGTATCAAGAATAAATCTGATGTATTTGATACTTTCAAGAAATGGAAAGCTTTGGTTGAGATTGAGACAAGAAATAAATTGAAGTGTCTCAGATCAGACAATGGAGGTGAATATTGCAGAAAAGAGTTTGATAGGTACTGTTCAGAGCATGGAATTCGCAGAGAGAAGACAGTTCCAAGAACACCACAAGAAAATGGTGTGTCAGAAAGGATGAACAAAACAATCATGGAGCATGCAAGGTGCATGAGATTGCATGCAGGATTGCCTTTACATTTTTGGGCATATGCTGTAGATACTACTGTTTATCTAATAAACAGAGGGCCTTCAAGTTCCTTGGATGGTGGTGTTCCAGAGGAAGCATGTACAAGTAAAAGGGTAAACTACTCTTTTTTAAAGCCTTTTGGTTGTGAGGCCTTTGTCCATATTAATAAAGAAAATAGAACAAAGCTTGAGGCAAAATCAAAGAAATGTACCTTTATCGTATATGGTGTTAATGGTTTTGGTTATCACTTATATGATTATGAAAATAAAAAAATCATTAGGAGTAGAGATGTAATATTCAATGAAAAGGTCTTGTATAAGAACCAGTTGCAGGAAAAGAATCAGGAAAAAGAAAACAAGGAATACACAGTTCTTGATGAGATCACTGAAAAAGTAAAGGTGCTTGAAAATAATAATAATCAACAACCACAACAACAACAACCACCATAACTGCAACATGCACCCCAAACAACTGAAAGTGGTGTTAGAAGATCTACCAGGATAAGTATACCCCCTGAACGATACTCTCCTTCATTATATTATTTATTGTTGACTGATTCTGGTGAACCCGAATGTTATGAAGAAGCAATGCAGGTTGAAAGCAAGAAGAAGTGGGAGCTAGCCATGGAAGAAGAGATGGACTCCTTAATGCATAACTAGACTTGGGACTTAGTCAGGTTGCCTGCAGGAAAAACTACATTGAAGAATAAATGGGTTTACAGGCTGAAGGAAGAAGATGGATGAAAACAAAGGTACAAAGCTAGACTTGTGGTGAAGGGGTTTGCACAAAAGAAAGGTATTGATTTTGATGAAATATTTTCTCCTGTTGTTAAAATGACTTCAATCAAAACTATTTTAAGTCTAGTAGCAGTTGAAGATTTGCATCTTGAGCAGTTAGATGTAAAGACAACCTTTCTCCATGGGGATTTGGAGGAAGAGATATTTATGCAGCAACCACAAATATATGAGGTAAAAGGGAGGGAGAAACTAGTGTGCAGGTTGAAGAAGAGCCTGTATGGCTTAAAACAGGCTCCAAGGCAGTGGTATGTAAAATTTGACAAGTTTATGTCTAAACAAGGTTATACTAGATGTCACTCTGATCATTGTGTTTATCTGAAAAAACAAAATGATGGCAGCTATATTATATTGTTATTGTATGTAGATGACATGCTTGTTGCAGGGTCTAACATGCAGGAAATAAATGTGCTCAAAAGAAAATTGGTAAATTCACTTGCAATGAAGGATTTGGGAGCTGCAAAACAAATCCTTGGTATGAGAATAACTAGAGACAGGAAAAATTGCAAATTAACATTGTCTCAGAATGAGTACATACAAAAGGTGTTGAAAAGATTTAATATGCACAATGCAAAGCCAGTTAGCACACCTTTTGCTAGCCATTTCAAACTTAGTAAGGAAATGTGCCCAAAGACCCAAGAAGACATGGATTATATGTCTAAAGTTCCATATGCATCAATAGTTGGAAGCTTATGTATGCAATGGTCTGCACAAGGCCTAATATTGCGCATGTAGTGGGAGTTGTAAGCAGGAACATGAACAATCCAGGAAAGGAACATTGGATGGCAGTGAAATGGATTCTCAGATATTTGAAAGGTACCACAATTCAAGCATTATGCTTTGGTGGTTCAAACATTTCTCTACAGGGATATGTTGATGCAGATATGGCAAGTGACAGAGATAATAAGAGGAGCACTACAGGATATGTATTTACTGTAGGTGGAACAGCTGTTAGTTGAGTTTCAAAAATCCAAAGTGTTGTTTCACTTTCAACAACAGAAGCAGAGTATGTTGCTGCTACAGAGGCTAGTAAAGAAATGATTTGGTTACAAAGGTTTATGGGTGAATTGGGTAAGGAGCATGATATGGGCACATTATATAGTGATAGCCAAAGTGCCATTCATCTTGCAAAGAACTCAGCATTTCATTCCAAGACTAAACACATACAGCTCAAGTACCACTTCATACAATTAGTGTTGGAAGATGGAGAGTTGAAGCTGGGAAAGATACACACTAGCCAGAATCCTGCAGATATGCTAAAAAAAGTTGTAATTAGGGAGAAACTGAGAATATTCTTAGTTTTAATTGATCTTCAAAGATGACGATGAAGATGAGAAACAGCCAAGTCCAAAGAGGAGTCATTGTCCAGGAAATGAAGCAGCGGTGGAGTTGCTACAATCATTTTCCAAGTGGGAGATTGTTGGGTGTGGAGCATGATTATTTAGAGGTCTTTGTTTCAGGCGGATGTATACCCCAGGAAGTTTGTACACCCCTCCACGTGGGGGGGTGCGAGGGGGACTTGTCCCCCCTGCGAGGATTCGGGGGGGCTGATCCCCCCCGGGTGGGGGGTCTGGGGGCCAGCGGTCTCTCGATGGGGGTTTTAGGGGCAGTGCCCCTGAAACTAAAACCAGATGTAAAATTGCCTTGTAAAAGTATAGTAATTTCTAGTCAATCTGGGCCGTTCATTAGGCAGATGATCTGACGGTAGAACTTATGTTTAGTTTATGGTTTTTTTCCCTAGAAGGCAACCCCCCTCTTTGTATGAGGGCATTGTATTGAGGCTATGTAATAGATGTGTATTCTTTGAGCGAGAAACAGAGAGGTGAGACTGTGAGAGAAAATAGAGGATATTATAGCGGATCTGTTGCAGGTTGTGTCTCTTCATTTTGCTGGATAATAGAAAGGAAGGACTGGCTACTCGAGGTGGACGTAGCCCAAACTGGGTGAACCACGTATATATGTGTCTCTCTGGTTTTATGTGTTTGTGTTTTTCTGCATATTGTATGTCTTGCTTTTCTCTGTCATATATAATATTTTTCTAACAGAGGTGTCTTATCACATCCTCATATATATATATATATATATATATATATTGTGAAGGAAGATTTAGTGTGGTATATGCATATCATTTTAGGTTACTTCATGATTTAATATTCAAAAGAAAATTGTCTCTCCTGCAAAGATTTAGTGTTCCCCATTTCCTCCTGCACTCAATTATTAAAATGAGCCAGAAGGCGGGGGAAGGAAAACATCAACACATAGCCCACCATGGCCTCATTAAGTTAATTGTGATGGATTCTTTGAGCCACTTAAGGAACCATGTGCTTTGGACTGATTTTGTGGACATGGACAGGGAGAGCTTCATTGAAACCCAGTCCATCACACCTGGAGAAACACCAACCTCTAGCACTGGAGGTAGGGGAGGAAATACAAAAGAAGAAGAGGCATGCAGAATAGAGGAAGAATGAGTAGTAGGTAAAAAGGGAGAATAAGTAGAGCTTAAGGGAGAAGAATTAGAGCTTAAGGAAGAAGAAGAAGAGAAACAAGTAGAAGAAAAAGGAAGCCCTGAGAATACTTATAAATCCCAAGGAAAATAGAAGCAAGGACATCAAGCAAGTCTTTCTCTAGGAAATTCAGAGCAAGAAGTGGTTTCCACATTGGCCACATTGAGCACATTTTTCAATCCAAAAAGGATGCAACCGAGGTAAGGTCTGCTATATTTCAAAATAAGGAATAACACCAAGATCTGACAAGGGAAACCACAACCTCCTTCAGAGGTTCCCATCACTATTGAGGAGTCACCCAATAAAAAGGGAGAAATGGGGCCTAGTGAAGGAAAAGTTGAGGAGATTACCTCTATTAAGGGAAAAATCAAACCACTTGTGACATATGAGAGAAGGTCATAACTAGGGCAGTGACCTTCAAGAAACCCAAGGCATAAGCTTCCCTTGAGCAAGCAGAAGAAGAGGAGATACAGGAGAAACAATGACAACTACAGGAGAAACAAGAAGTGCTACAAGAGCAGAAAAATAAGTTATAGGAAGGAGCAGCCACCTTAAAAATAGATGAAAGATGCCTCCAAGAACTTCAAGAACCTAATCCACAACCCAAATTAGGGCCCTTTTACAAATTTATTGAGAGAGGAAGGATCATATCTGAAAATTTTGCAGTCCCACTCCTCTATGAATTGGAAATAGAGAGAGGCATAATGCATAGGTGGATGCAAATTTCCAAATATAAGAATGTAGAGGATGTGGGCCTCATGGAGGAGAAAGTCACTAAAATGGGCAAGGAGTTGAGTGATTTGAGACTAAGAGAGTCAATTATGAGGGAGCAGCTACAGAAAAAAAACACAAGGTTGAGAGAGCAACTACATGAGAAAGAAACACAACTTGCCACTATGGAAAGTCTCTCTATGGAATCCATATAGTTCAGGAAGCCATCAAAATCATATGCTTTATTCCTCAAGGAATGGTGGCTATTTTCCAAATTAAGACACTAGAAAATGGATATTTTCGTTTTCAATACTACAGACAATTTATTGAGTTTTGCAAACAAGTTAGTATGGAAGATAGGGTAAAGGTAGCTGAATTCTATATGCACAATTTCATTTTAACATATCTGAATATCTAGGATCCCAATTCAAGATTGGGAGACATGCAACTAATGGAATTGGCATCTTGGTTGACTCATGAATAGGTAAGGGCTGAGGAAGTGAAAAAGGTAATGACAAAAGAATAGAAGGAACCCTTGTATATCAGAGTAGAACTAGTAAGCCCTAAGGCTGTCATCAAAAATCATAACCTTATTGCCTCTGATCCTGCTTTGCCACCTAGATACCTAGAAACCCAAGATCAAGCCATTCTGCATTTTGAGGACACTTTTAGGATTTCAGGAACATAGAGTCTACAAGATTTTCAGAGAAGGTGGCATGCATTACCCCATAGTCTACAAATGGAAGAGTATCACTCTCTTGAAAGGCTAAGGAATGCCTTGGAAAGAACCCCATTATACAAAATAATCATACAAAGACTAAAAATAAAATGGATAGGACTCAGACTCAATCCACCTTTGCTATTGGGATTACAAGAAGAAGGGAACTAGGTGGAGGAACAAAAGGTATGGATAGAGATAAAGACAAATGTAGGTTTTTATCCAAAGGAGGGCACACTAACTGAGGTGCCTTGGGATGTCAGAGAGGCCACCAAGGCCATGAATGAGCTTCATGTGGATGACTAAGTTTCTTAGAGGATGAGTAACACCTTCAGCAAGAGGGTGATGATGAGTCCCATCAATAGGTATATCTTGAAGTTCATTATGCTATCCTTCAGCCTTAAAACTATCCTTTTCTCACATTAATTCACATTTTTTGTTATAATATTCTTAGAAAGAAGATTAAAAGGTGTTTTTCATAGTATGTGGCCTAATGTTATTAAATTTCAAAAAAAGAAGCACTTTTTAGGATTTTACTATGCAGGGGCTTGATGAAGACAATGAGGAAGGAATCTAGTGGGGCTTGTCCACCTCCTTAACTCTCTAACTCAGATTGAGATCACTAAATCCTCACAAACAAGCTCAAATTCACTGACAACTGAGTAACTCTAAGTGCATGAGAAGCTTAAGGAAGATAAGATCCACACTTTTCGAGATAAAGGAGGGAATCACTCCTATTTTCAAGGGAGCTGCTATTAGCTACCCTTTTGTATAAATAAACTAGCTGAAAGGCTCATGAGGATTCAAATTTTTTATTCAGCTAGGAGTATCTATTGATCACAGGGCTTGACATTGTCATTGTTAACTTTCATGTGATGTATGAGACTATTGTTTTCTGATAATGAGAAGTTGGTTATTAAGATGCATCTGAGCTAGTTTTAGAGGGCTAAAACCCTTGGGTTTGGGCCCAACCCAGAGGCTTTGGTCCCTCTTTTGTATTTATGTCCTTTTCTTAGTTTAAATCATTCCATGTCTTTCTTTCATTGTAGTAGATGTTATAAAAATTTGTGATTGCATGCTTCCCTATCACCTCTCTTGTGGGAGAATGGTTGGAAAGGTTTACAATCTCATTCTAAAAATATTTTGTTTATGATTTCTTGGAAACAAATAAATGTTATATTTTCTTCTTCATATTTTATTTCTACAACTTAGGAGTTAGTTCAGTGATTATGACAGCGTTGTGGCGTAGAATATATGTTATTCAAATTCAACTCATCTTTTCCATCATAGTTTATAACACTATGTTAGTGATCAATTGATGCATGCATGTGGCTAGTTACAGGGTTGCGTTGATCTACAGGGGAGGGCACCTCTTTCACATCCACTTGTACTTCTCCATCTTCTTCTTCCACCCTTCAATTCTACTCCCAAAACTCTGTTTCCCCAACCACCCTGTTTAGACAATTAAGGACACCATGGGCATTCGTCTTGGTGCAAGACACACCTATGATAGGTCTTGGGCTTGGCTAGGAGGCTTTCCCAACCTTAATTAACTCCATCATACCTTCATCCACTTCTTCATCCCTTCAAGACACCATCTCCACCCTAAAAAGGCTATCGGAACCCCTCGCAATACAGGGGCTCCTATAGCCGGCCTATAGCACCGTTTTCCTCCACCTGTTTTGATCCCCACTTCATCCTTACCTCAGCGAGGATGAATAATGACCCCAACTTGTGATTTGATTATTAAGAGAAGCTCCTAGACCACTCCAACCACCTCTTTTCCTCACTACAAAGCATAGTAGAATTAGTGTTTTTCATTCACAAGCATGATATAAGTTAGATTTCTGATTTTCAAGCAAATGTGAAGTAGATCAATGATACATGCAAACAGGTTATTGATTTGATGAATTATGCAAGATAGAGTAGCTTTAATTCTGTAGGTATATTATCCCTTTCTCTTTCATGTAATGTTAGTTAGCAGCTACAAGTTGGACAAATTGCATTTTAATTTTCATAGTTAAGAATTAGTTTTAAATTGTGCTTTCACTATAGTTGAATTGGTGGAATGGTCTCTGAACACCTTGATTTGATGTCATGACTAAGGGTGGAATGAGTAGAATCTAACCTACTATGCATATAGCATTGCCACCTCTAAGTTTGCACCAACCCCGGGTTGATAATTTGAGTTGAGGAGCCCCTGGGAGTTGTAACACTCTTGGTGCAATAGCAGGGCTCACCAAGGCACACAATCGAAGCACGAAATGGAAATCATTCATTGGTTCAGGGAGCGATTGTGCACTAAAGGAGGGCATAATTCTTCGAGTCAAAGGAGTGTGCTGAAGAGGTAAGGATGAAGGCTTTGTGCATCGTGATTGCACCATGAGCCCTAAGGGAAGAGGGAAGGATGAAGGCTTCATGTTTCATGACTATGCCATGCACTTTAAGGGAAGAGGGAAGGATGAAGGCTTCATGCTTTGTGATTGCACCATGCGCTCAAGATGAGACAAGGCTTCTTGCTTTTCCGAAGTGGACTTTGTTTTTCCAAAGTACGCTTCATTGTTCCGAAGTGCGCTTCATTGTTCCAAAGTGTCCTCAGGCTTGGGAGGGTACAATTTTCTCCAACGGTGGATGGTTGTTCATTTGGAATGCACTTTTCACTGAGGGAGGTAGAAAAAGGTTAGGTCACTTATCCTAGGAAGTACTAATGGATTGTGAGAGGGAGGAGGCATCAGAAAAAAATCAGTGCACAAGTATGGGAGGAAAAGGTACATCAATGAGGCTCATGAATAAGTTGCATTCATCACCTAGTAAGAGGGCTAATGCCTCTACAACTTGCACAAAGCAGGAGAACCAAGAAGAGCTCTCAAAATGGCTAAGTGTGGGACTAATAGAGTAGGAGGAATAAATGCATCCTAACAAGACTCAAACATGGATCACACAGGTAAATTCCATCAATACAAACCAATGGAATTCACGGGACTCATGAACATTAATCACACCTTGAAATGAAATCCAAGCGACATCTATTTCTAAGTGCGACAGTTGAAACGACACATTATAACACATAGAACACAAGTTACGACAAGAGTGACGATTGTGACCAAATGGTGTGCTAAGTTGTAAGAATGTGTCTAGCACATATTCCAATGATATGTAGGACCATGTAATGCAGAAGGGTGTGCGATAAATAACTTTGGTGAAACACAAAGGTATGACCTATGTAGGAGTAAAAACAACAAAAGTGACACCTACAACAAGAGGAAAACATGAAGAAGACACGGGCAAAATGTAAAGGAAATTGAAAGAAACACATGCTAGAGAGAAGATAACATGAAAATGACACTTATTAAAGTGAAAGCGAGCAAAAGCAACAACCACAAACATAAATGTGACACTTGGGAAAGTGATGGTGCCAAAAAGTGACAATTAAGAAAATTCACTGAACTAAAAGTATAATTCCAATCAAAGTGGGTATAATTGCAATCAAAGTGAGGGAGATTGACAATTGAAAGTGTGCATTGATTGTCGACATGAGATAAACATTGCATCTGCGTCATCTTGATGGATAGTGCTATTTGTGTTCACGCTTGTGTAAAGGAAGTGCGTTTATGAATTCATCATGGACTGGGCATGTGTGAGCAAGTGACTTGGTAGTTAAAAATTTGAGAAGAAGACTTGAACATTTTACAAAACATCAATCAACTATGAGGTAACTGTAGAGAGACAAATTGTGAGATCCTGAGTAGGCTCCAAAATTCAAGTGTGGGAAAATTTTTGGAGGGTGTTGATCACAGTGTCAACACCTCCTAATCATTGCCATCAATATAGTTGGGTGTTCAGTTGGTGGTGAGTTGTCGTTGAAAGGGCTCGATTGAGTTATAGCTCGATCGAGCCTTTGTTTAACCAAGTCAAGAGCTCGATCAAGGGTTTCTTAAACCCTCGATCGAGTTATTGAAAATTTTAACTTAAGCACTTGATTGAGATTTTTAAGTGCTCGATCAAGTTGTTAAGGGCCTAAAAAACAGAGTTCTAGCTCCCCTTTTGCAAATTCTCTACAACACCATTTTGTAGCATGGCGGACTTAAGGCAGTATTGTCCTTAAGTGGTGGAGTTGATCATGTTGGATTCATGAAGGAATCCTCTACCCAATGGTATATGAGTTTGACATTTTTGAATTCATATGACATTTTTCATATAATTTATTTTAAACATTATGCTTAAATTTTTTTTGGACAGTTTCAAAGGGGTTGGATGAAAAACAAATAACATAAAATAAACAAAATGAAAAAAATTTCAAAAAATACCACCATCTTCATTTACAAGTCCTCTACAAAAGGGTACTCTTGGTTTTTGAATTTATTTAAGTAGTTGAAAAAATTTGTACATGAATGCATGTGTCTGAAAAATGCAATTCAAATATTAATTCGCCAACTTCGAAAATTAATAAAAAAGATATAATTTTGCATAATTTTTTTTAATATACATAACTTAGTTCTCTCTGTGTAGATCATGCTCATATATATATATATATATATATATATATATATATATATATATATATATATATATGTTTTAAAAAGTATACATTTGAGACTAAGTTATTATACGTGAACACACACATACTTGTTAAGATGTGTGAGAATTTGCAAGGACAAACATTTCATTTAATGGAAAATTGATAGATTATATGACACTAATTTTTTTTGCAAAAAATATCATTAGAAAATAAAATTCACCACAAATTTTCTTTTTACTCCGAATCAAAATTCACAACGCTTATATGATTTTTGAGGGCTTCAATTCGATAAAAGAGTAAAATTTTGAAATTTCATCGCCACATTTAGCCCAAACGCGTAACCCATCTTCATGCATTCACCCCTCTACAACTTGTCCATAACCTTCCTAACACAAAAAAGTTTCCCCACCTTGCCGTGGAGGTCAATACTTGCCTTATTAGTTGTACACTATATACTATAACACACACAACTTCCCCGTCTTGTAGAATAATCCATGTTGAATATGGTAATCATCCTTACTTTCTTGGTCTACCACCCCATGATGACCCTATAATTGTTGATACAACCCCATGAAGTCTTGATCTTCATCATATTCTTCTTTGTATGTTTTGTGGGTAATTGGATGGTACATATGTTCTCTTAGTTGTTAAAGATCTTGATACCAAATTGACCAACTTATTATCAAATCCCTTATGTTTAATCATTAAGTGAAACTATTGCAAAAACCCCATCTATTGAATGTCTTTGTTGTTGCATTTATTTCACTTCACATTTCTTTTTCAAGTTAGGACTCGAGGGAAACATTCAAAATAGAAATATATAAGTTAAGAGATTCCCTATCCATGTCATCTCGCTCTCATCACACTAACATGCTTATGTGCTACACATGCCTATTTCTCAACATTCATCTTAATTATCTTAAGATAGTATACTATTCTGAGTCTTCATGCATGATGCATTTATGCTCATTCATGGAGTATTTATTACCCATATGTGACCCAAGGTTCTTTTTATGTATATGGATTTATCAAAATTTCCTCTTTGATGAACCTCCTTAAAACTCACTTTTGAGGCCACCATTGTGTTCTACTCTTAAAGAGCTTTTCAACTATATAAACTTCATCAGGATTCGACCTTCAGACAAAAAGTTATATAGCCTTCTCAAGAATTTCCCTCCCAGGGAAAATTGGATACCTTGAGAATATGCCAAAAACATGCACCCTTCCAAAAAGGAGACGACTCTAAGTCATGTTAGTCTATGGATGGTTGACGTCAACCGAAAGGAAAGCATGTCCTTTTATGCATCAAATTCAACCTAGTAAATTCAAGATTCCAACGCCTTTGGCTTATGGACTTCGACTGGCACGAAAAGATGTTATGCCTTACATATTTTATAAGGGAAAAATATTTGGAATAATTTGTAATTTGAAGAGGTAGGGGCATTTGTAAGAATAACATTGTATGGTCAAATGGTTTTGAAATTTTCTCGTGCAGTATTGTGTTAGGTCTATCCTTATACGTCAAAGTAGTATTCTAATTAGAACACTTATGGTTAATTGAATATAATTATTTATTATTTATTAAGTTAATAATTTTATTATAAAAATAATTATATTTTATTTTATAAAATTAATAAAATAAATAAATAAACATTTTTAATAATATTTAATTTATAAAATATTTTGTATTAAATAAAAGTAAAGAGATTATTCATTAAAAATCTTAAATGTTAGAAAAAGCTAAAGCTGAAAACTCATCTTAAACTATTTATAAAGTTATATCAATAAAAGGAAGAGTTTATTCCTTTTGAAATTTTACTAGTCCTCAAAAAGGTTAAGGCCTTGTATAAAGTGATTCGTTTTTACTGTATTTACAAATGGATTCCTAACTTAATTTCATAAAAGCTATAACAATAAATTTAATTTAGTGAAATGATTTATTTTATAATTGATTAGATGTTTTTAATGATAAAAATCATAAAAGATGAAAATTTGGTGGTGAAAATAGGATGTTACCTATGGTTTATTTTAAATTTTTAATACTTTCATCTTTAATATTTTCATGATAATAAAATGTATTAAAATATGCTTTCATAATCATTTAATCCTTAGGTGGTGAAAGAGGTAAAGATGCTATTATGAATATTATGTAATTGATTATGGAAATTTAAATCATTTTATTTTTTCTTAATTAAAAGTGTTTTTTAAATTAATAATTAAAATTTAATATATTTTGATTATTTTTATATTAATAATTAAAAGTGGTTTTTAAGGATTGGGGAGCTTTTGTTGGTGAGCAACATTGTCGTAGTTGCTTATAAGAGCAGGGTAAGAAATTGCGACAATGTTGCTCATCAACCATTCACATGCATTTCAAAATGCATTTCACTGTTCACAAAAGGTTGTTGAAACATTGGGATAAGTTTTGTTTAAACAAATGATCATACTTAAAGGCAGTTGTCTCCAAGTTGCAAGATTTTTGTCTTTTTTTTCATCTTGTCATTCAAAGTTATATTCTTTTAATCAAATCCAACACTTTTCTGCTGGTATAGTTATGGCAATATGTATTTGAATGTGAGTGTTATGGGTCTGCTTTTTCTCTGAAGTGTACAACTTTAAGGACTTGGAAGCACTATCATACCAGTGTGAAATACAGAGTCTTGAACCTGCTTCTCACCAATGCACAACTCAGCCTGCAACTGAGCATTATAATTCTGATATAATAGTCTCAATAACTTGAGTGAAGTTCTTGTTTAAATTTGGGTTGTAACCTTCTAAGGGACAAAAAGAACTCAAAAACATTGGGCATCATGAGCCTGCCACTTATTGTTGTGCATAACACAATTTCCAATGATTTTGTTTTTGGTTGGGATATAAAGCAACCAATTTTCCATCTAGAGTGTGTGATTGAAACCTGCATTTTGTACACCTAGAAGGGTATGCTGAGAATCAAGCATTGACCAGTTGTGATGAAACTCCTTCTGATCTCTTGACTGACCATGGTCCAACCCACTCCAACCACTCTCCAGTTGATGTGAAATTGAACTACCCGTGATTCAAGAAATGCAACCTATCTTGAGATTTTAGTGTTTCTGGTAATATGAACAGTCAGATTTTATGATAGAAAATTAAATGTGTTCATTGACACAAAGTGGGAAAGTATATTTTCAGGGTTTGTGCCTGTTTAACTTTTAATATGTGGTATTTATTTCGCTATAAGAAAGGAATGACACAAAACAACCCCTAGTTTTACCATGGGAACTCTGAAAAAACCTTTTATTTTATCTTATTTTGTCAAATTCCTTAAGGTTCCAAGAATTGGGTGTTTATTGATGTAATACATATTGGATGCTTATCACCTTTATTGAGGAGACCTGGCAATATTCTTTTGTTATCTGTCTTTATATTGTTCTTTGGGTAAATATATGTATACGTTTTCTCAAGTTTATTTCTCTGATGTGAACTTGCGACCTTAGTAAATTATTTAGTGAACATCACCATTGAGCATTTCTACATGAGCATTTAACTGTCTACGAAGATAAGATTTAGAATTTTTTTGGTAGAAATATGACAAAGGCATATGCTTTCCAGTGTAAAGATTCATTGAAAAGAAAGGAAAACAAAAAAAAACAACACTAAAACACAAAATTTAATATGACACTTACTATTTGAAACCAAAGCAAAAAAAATCAATTTAGTAACCCTATCAACATTTCTTTGCACCTTTCGGGGCAATTACTAGTTTAATATGTTTTTTCATATTATTTGTTAGAATTGAATTTGGGTAAGGAGGATTCTATTCATTTTTCGCTACGGGATAACTCAATTGATGAGTTAAACATATATATCTTTAAAAAGATCTTGTCAATTAGGGTTATCTAAAATGGATGAGCAGAATAATTAATATTTGCCCCAGGTTCAAATCCCTACTAGTGACATGATGAGCTATAATGCCTTGAATAAAATAGTGTTGTAATGGCTTCCATGCCTATGAATATTGTTATATTGGTTTTGAGCCTTCTAAACTCTAAGTGAGTATACTTGTGGGTTAGCCTAGTACCAACAAAAGGAGGTTGATTTGGCTTTATTAGAATACCACATGCCCAAAAAACCATAACTCACTTCATCTGACACTTGCTCATATGACATTATTTTAATTAATCAATTTAATTAAAAGGGCAAAAAAACATAACTACTTTGGAGATAAAACTCAACCTTTCATTTGTGTATACTATTATGAATATTCTAGAATATCAAATCTCCACCATCCACCTCATAATTATTATTTTGTACTTTAATATACACTCAAAATAATATGATGTGTGTCATAATAATATGGCATTATTTTAATTAATCAATTTAATTAAAAGGGCAAAAAAGGTATAACTACTTTGGAGATAAATCTCAACCTTTCATTTGTGTATACTACTATGAATGTTCTAGAATATCAAATCTCCACCACCCACCTCATAATTATTGATAATTAAATTAAAATTCTAAAAATCTTATTCTAAAATAGACACACCTATAAACATAATTATTATTTTGTACTTTAATATATACTCAAAATAATATGGCGTG
The DNA here is from genome assembly GCA_031772625.1 of Pinus tabuliformis. Lineage (NCBI taxonomy): Eukaryota > Viridiplantae > Streptophyta > Pinopsida > Pinales > Pinaceae > Pinus > Pinus tabuliformis. The sequence continues at coordinate 607,117,340 of CM062810.1, forward strand.
CATCATAATAATATAATAATGTTGTTGCTAAGATGTAGATTATTGAATTTGAAATTGACTTATTTTTATTATTTATTATCCAGTTTAAAGGTCACAACCACACCAAATTGGTGTATATGAGACCCCCTTGTTTGTGGGACAAGGGACCCACCTCCACACCTCATAATTATTGATAATTAAATTAAAATTCTAAAAATCATATTCTAAAATAGACACACCTATAAACATAATTATTATTTTGTACTTTAATATATACTCAAAATAATATGATGTGTGTCATAATAATATAATAATGTTGTTGCTAAGATGTAGATTATTGAATTTGCTAAGATGTAGATTATTGAATTTGAAATTGACTTATTATTATTATTTATTATCCAATTTTAAGGTCACAACCACACCAAATTGGTGTATATGAGACCTCCTTGTTTGTGGGACAAAGGACCCACCTCGGCACCTTCGCACAATGATTTGATTGCTAAGTCTACGAAGGCATACATACTCTACCCCCTTTGGTTTTGAACCTCTGACATCTTAGGAGGAAACATATGCTCTTAACCATTAGGCCCACTCAAGTTGTATGATATATTCATAGTAATGAAAAATAATACATGATGTAAAAAAATATAAATAATATTACATATTAGTATTAAATACATTGTTGCATGTGTGTACTAATCATTGCAAGAAGATAATATATGAAGCCAAAAGATAAATAACATTAAATACATTTTTAATTTCAAATTTAATAGTGTATTTTAAATCAAATAGTTTACATTTTAGTAGCAACACTTTTAAATGCCATCTTTGTGTGATGTATAATGTTTATATATTTTTATCTTTCTTTTTAATTTTTGAAGAATATTTATATTTAGAATGCTTATTATTTTTGTATATATGGTTTGTTATAACGTCAATTGGATTTATTTTAAGTAGTTGAGAAGAATTTTACCTATATTTAATTTTTCCAAATAATAATTAAATTTATATAAAATATATTGTTATAATAACATTAAGTCTTATTGTACTTAGAAAAAAATATAAATCATCATAATAAATTAATAAGCTGATACACCTCACTTTTAAAAAAAAATTAATAAAACAATAATCTTCTTAATAATACCAAAAAAAACTTACTTTTTCAAAAAAAAAGCCACACACTCCTTAGTAGTATACAAAAATTCGTTCTCAAACAAAAGACTCATCGACAAATAAAGATTTAATGTTTATGGAGATGTTTTTATCATCAACGTTGTATGAAACTCACTCAAACCTAAACGCCCCATTAAAAAAAAAAAAAAAAAAGTCATATCCCTAACAAATATCTCTCACCCTCAACATTTTGCCATAAAATTTAACCAAAAACCTAGCATGAAAACTAATAATTTAAATGTTCATTATCCTACCATGCTATCCCTGCCGAAATGTGATGTGATACTCTTTTCTGCTAAAATGTGATGTTATACTCTAATTCAATGCGAAGTATTTCAACGAAGTTCTACGTGTTGGCTCCACGTACTGAAGGGGCATAAAGGGTTTCACTTCGTTAGGCAAAGTGGACTTTCAAATATTCGAAAAACACATCAAATATAAACAAACGTCCCATTAGAGGCAATCGAATATGGAGCACATTGCTTTCGTTGGGCGTTTCCCGGGTATTTTTAAATCGAAACGTATGAATATTATAAAAAGGAAAAAAGGGTTTCATTTTGTATAGGGATTTTTTGGAGTACGTTTTAAAATTGTTTCTTAAGGACCACTAGTAGATTATTACAAGTGGCCTGTTTTCTTTTGAATAATGGTGGTGAGTCAGCGTGTACTGGCTGTTGGCAGTTAGAGATGGTTTGTTGTTCTAAAATTGTTTTTGGTTGGCTAAAAGGTTTTAAGAAACAAGTTAATGGCCCAAGACCCGAGGCACCTGGTAGGAGTGAAAGCCTGCTCTTTATGGACCACCAGTAGGTTATTCTAGGTGGGTTGGCTTTCTTTGAATAATGGTGATGAGTCAGCCTGCATTCGATGTTAGTAGTTAGAGATGGTTGATTGTGCTCCTTGTTGGTTTGACAACTGAGTTATCATAGATTTTCCCACCTATAAATAGATCTCCAGTAATCAAGATAATAACTGGAAAATAAGAATTTTCAAGATGTGAGAGTGATGTTCTGCAACATGTGAAGGCCGTCCACAAGAACCCCGTGCAGTAAGGGCGTTCAAAGTTTCAATCACTTGCTCGCCTTGCAAGGTGGCCTTTCAAATGTTTGAATGGCCTTTCAGATATTTGACACGCTCCCGACCCCTTTACAGATAATCGAAAATGTAGCAAATTGCTTTGGCTACTCCCTTTCCAGTTTTATTTTCTTCAAAAATCCCACCAAAAGAAAAGAAAAAATTGCAGCTTATAAGAAGGCTTCCGCACTCATTTGTATCATGAACTACTTCTCTTTCTTCATTAGAATTCCGGTGAAGACTACGAATCGGGGTAATGGAGTATAAGCAAGTTGGATATTTTTGTGTGCTCAAGGCAGGGCCTGTCAGCGGCATTGGCAGACCCCAAGAAAAAATGGTGAGGCTTCTGCCAAAACGGGGAGCCATAAAAAGACTGATATTTGCTGCTGTAGCGGCATCAGTTCTGGCATCACCCAAGGTCCTTAAAAGGAGGGGGCAAATGTTGGCCAAAATCACTCGTTCTTCCCGCAATATCTGCTGCCCTGAAAAAATGTATCGCACTACATCTGGGCTGGACTAAATAGTGGAAAGGTGAGCCCGTGAATCGCAGCCAACATTTCGAAGGTTTTGTAATAAGAGGTCTTGTATTTTGGGAGGAGGTTGTAAATGTACGGGGACCAGCTTTTCTGGGGCAGGGTTATAACTGTACAGAGATCAGCCTTTTTTTCTTGGATTATACTATCAATTTTTTATTTTCTTTTGTATAGAGCTCTTTGCTCTCATAGGGGGCGCAAGGCACTCGCAGGCCAGCATGGTCCTGAATGGTAGTTGAAAGTTAATGCCATTAGAGTTCATTAATCTCGTCTGTGGCCAGGACTCGCCAGTTAATTTTACAGCGTTTGGTTGTATCTTTATATATTTTGATGTAGTGTACTGTATATAGATGATATTTCCCCTCCAAGAATGCGTCGGAGGTAGAAAATGATACCATGAATTTTTTGCTATGGGACAATCAAGCTTGATTATGTATAAAGGAAAAACAAAAAAAAGGGGGGAAAATGGTTACCATGGGTATTCCAAAATTCTGTATATGTAATCAATGGTTACTGTTTTATTTCAATCGCTAAAGGTTTTCAGTTACATGTTTTATTTCTTTTAATGATAAATTAAAGTAGAAATTGATGTATATACAGACAAGCTTCTTGCTCTGGTTCGGAATCCCACATCGTTTGACACACCACAACATCCTCGGATTCATCATCATTTCAAGGCCTAAAATCCCCCAAGAATAGCGTTATCATCTACTAAAGTTCTGGAAAACATTCTTACTCAAAGAAACATGATTCATTTTCATATTAGATTTTGGTGAGTCGGATTGCCAAGTCTTCACTTCAATTTCGTCTCTGGTAAACTTGCCCTGGGAAGCAATTTTGAAAATACACAAGAGTCACTAATTCTATGATGATACAACAATAGTTCCAGTATCTGCTGCAATTCATTACATATATTTCAGTTGATCTTTCAATTGAACTTGTTCTTATAAATGTGGTTGACAAGTTCCATAACATCAGTCCCACAGCTTTGGAAATTTCTATTTTCAGGTCACCAACGCTTCGATGCCTTTACTTCTGCCAGTGTAAATGAGACCTTGATTCTTAACCATACTGTCAAGGGCTTCAATTTTTTCTCCCTGTACAGTAATAACAATTTTTAGTTAGTAAGGGTAACAAATATCTAATGGTTTAACAGATTTGAGAAATCAGGACATTGCCCAAACTGAATGCTATTTCCATATGTATTATAGAATGACGGTAGGCAAAACGGTGTATTTTCTTAAAAAGAATGCTGTGATGTACCATTAAAGTTGTTACAACCAACATTATCTGAGCGGAAAACTTTGTTAAAAAAATAACAGAAACTCCGCATGAACAGTGATAACGTAATAGAAAAACAAATCAACCACAGTATAAAATAAGTATAAGATTATAAGTGGAGAAAAGCCTTACATGATTACAAACTCTGGGACAATATTAATGGAGAGAAGAATGATTTACAGAGTCTAGCTCCAGAGAAATAGGCAGTCTTCTTGCACCTTAATTTTGGTGGCAAGGGTTTACAATGTACATCCTCTGTTCAGTGCTGTATCTTGCTGTGACTGAAGCATCCTTCTGGCTCCTGCCTTTTCTCTGTGGCAAGGGTATACAATGTACATCCTCTGTTTAGTGCTGCATCTTGTTGTGACTGAAGCATCCTTCTGGCTTCTGCCTTTTCTCTATGTGGCAAGGGTATACAATGTACGTCCTCTGTTCAGTGCTGCATCTTTCTGGCTTCTGCCTTTTATCTATCTCCTTGTCGCGGTTTCCTCCTCTCTGCACCCATTGTCATCTGAGAAACTACGATTAATTTTGCAGAGTTAAGGTTTCTTACTTCTTTCCAGTTATTTTCACATGGCTCTCTGACATGTGGGTTATGGATCTCTGATCCGAACTTTGCACTTCAAAGGTATAAATGCTTTGATGACAAAATTATCTGTTTTAACCAAGGGGAAGAAAATTGTCTCAAAATGGTTTAAATATATTTTAAAAATCAAGACAGTGCCCCAATCTGAATGGTATTTCCATTTATAATAGAATAATTGTGGGCAAAACGGTGTGCTCTCTTGGGAAAATACTGTGACATTTATCTGTGGCTGTGCCATTAAAAGCCACCACATCCAGCAATATCTGAGCAAGAAAACTCTTCTAAAACAGTAACAAAACCTATGCATGAACAGTAAAAACGTAATAGCAAAATAAACAAATCCAGTCTATAATTAAGCACAGGATTATAAGTGGAGAAAACCCTGGGTAGTTAAATACTCCAGGACTATTAGTATTAACTACTAATGGGAGAAGAATGATTTACAAAGAAATTGTCTTTTTGCATCATAATGTCGGCGGCAGGAGTTTACAATGTATATCCTATGTTCAAAGCTGTGTCTTGCTGTGACTGAATATTTTTCTGGTTTCTGCCTTTACTCCCTCTTGTCTCGTCGTCCAACGTTGCCAGAGAAACTCTAATAAACACTGGTGAGTTAATTTTTGCCCATCCTTCACAGTTATTTTCACATGTTCATCCGAACTGTGGTTAATAGATCTCGGTTCCCGTCTTCACATTTCCATGATGCAAATGCTTTGATACCAAAATCACGTCTTAATCTCTGATCCGTGGGTCATGGATCTCTGTTCTGAGGTTGGCACTCCCAGGATGCAAGTGCTTAGATTCCGAAACTATATGTTTTAACACCTGTCCTATGGGTCATGGATCTCTGCTTCCGGTTTTGCATTTCCAGGATGCAAATGCTTTGATACCAAAACTATCCATTTTAACTAGTGAGAAGAAAGTTTTCTCCAATGGATTTAGCATATTTTAGAAATCAACGCATTGCCCCTAATTGAATCCTAACTGTAGGCAAAATGGTGTGTTTTCCTGGAAAAATGCTGTGGCATTTATGTGTGCCACTAAAAGCTCCCATAACTGATAATATCTGCGCAAATAATTCTGCTACAGCCTCAAAAAGTGTTGTGCGTGAAGAGTTTAAAGTGAACATCAAACTACATGAATCCGCACCATATATTAAGCACAGGATTATACTGGAGAAAGCCCTATCCGGATTTAAAAATTCAAATACTATATTAATCGAGAAAGGAATGAACCATAGATTTTGGTTGCAAAGAAATATACAATCTTCTTACACGGTGATGTTGGCAGCAAGTGTTTACGATTTACATCCTCTGTTCAATACTGCGCTGTGCTGTGACTGTGGCATCTCTCAGGCCTCTGCTTTTTATCCATCTCATTTTCGCTGCTTACTCGTCTGTCCTCGCAACACTGCCGAAGGTAGGTTTGTAATTACATTCTATTTTATAATTCAAAATGACTTAGTCTTTAAAACCCATAAATTAGTTGGGAAAATAAAGTAATTTTTGGAAAAATTTGGTAGAAATTTTTTATCAAAATCCTTATTCCTTATTTTTCCATTCAACATTGGGATAGAATTTAATTAAAAAAAAATGGTGTATTGCGGCATGAGTTATGCAGTCTGCTGTGTGGGAGTTAATGTGTAGGAGCTGTATATATTTATGGTTAGATAATTTACTTGTTTAAATTCAAATATAAGCGTATACAATTTGATAAATATTACCAAGTATAAAAGTGAAAAACACCACTAAATTGGGAATCTTTATCCACGCCAAACATTCCTAATATCCTAATAAGTCATAAGGGCAATTTAATGATTTTTGATGAGGTAGCTTAATAATTATTAAGATACTTTTAGTCCAACAGCAGTAGGGCGATAGAGGCTTTCAAATTGACACCCGTATATCTGATTTTATCTTTTTTTATCCGTTAAATACTGCTTATTTTAAAATAAACACGTTATTTTGAACTGTCTAATAATTTTAAAAAATGTCATAACGAGGAGCCAGCTTTAAAATTGATGCCCGTTTGTCCATTTATTTTATTTTATTTTTAACAGTAAAACATAACTAAATTTAAAATAAAGACGTCAGATTTAACTTGCAACTTGCAAATAATTTAGGAAAATGTCAAAATACTAACTTATAACAAAATCAAAATCGGAAGTTTGATATTATATATATATATTTATATAAAGCTGGCACTGGGACATTTAGAGTAGCTTATTCTTTATAGGGTGGTATTTTTTTAGATAAATTTAATTCAAATGCTTTAATGTACACCATTTGAATGGTTGGTTGACCAGTTATTGACTAGTACGTTCTCAATTATTAGTCCACCGCACAAAAGTTTAAAAGGTTTTCGACAAAAACCTAAAATGACAAGATACTTGCGTTATCAAATCTCTGGAACTATAACTCTTACAAGTAGTGGCCGGTGGCTATGACATTGGAGTTCTAAAATTTTTAAGTTTGACAATGTTATAGCGGAAGGAAAGAACATGACAAGCGAAGCCAAACTAAGTATCCCGCCATATCCCTCTGTGACCATAGGGTGTTTTGAATGGGTTGACATGAGATTGTTGAGGCTTTTGTTCAATCGTCAGTGTCAGTGTTTTGTTGCCATGGCATGCCTTGCACAAAGCATTACTCCAAAAACTAAGTTGGTATTGTTCAGTGACATTTTGATATTTTGAGGTTAATATATTAAAGATGTGGCTCTAAACGTTTGAGTATATTGTTTTTGAAATGAAAGAGGCGCCTTCTGCCTTTACACAAGTATTGATATTCTTCTGTTCAATCTCCATTCTTGATTTTCCCAGTTGGGTTTAACCCAAATCTTTGCATTTGACCGTGGGTATCCACTCCCAGTTGGGTTTAACCCAAATCTTTGCATTTGACCGTGCGTATCCACTCCCAGTTGGGTTTAACCCAAATCTTTGCATTTGACCGTGCGTATCCACTAATTTTGTTTTGCAATGTCTGTTGGAGGGATTTTTCGAAATCTCGGTTTTGATAATGAAATCAAAAGCTTGAATAGTTTTGGCCGGGGCCTGAGCATAGCACTGCATATAAAGAGTCAGGATAATGGCGGCAAATGTCTTGTGGCATCAAATCGGTAATAGATATTTCATTAGCCTTTTCAAATTTTGGAAACAAGAGGTCAAGTATAGTCTTCCAAGTAATAACAAATATAATTTTGGAAACAAGAGGTCAAGTATAGTCTTTCAGGTAATAGCAAGTATAGTTTCTAATATTTTTGGTGTATCATGAGTGAGAAATATTTTGATTATGTATTCTATTTTTGTTTTAATTAAAAATGAAAAAAAATATTTTTTCCTATTAAAAAAACCAAAAACTAAATCTTAGAAATTTATTTTTCCCAATTTCAAATTGTTTTTACCTTTAATCTCTTCAATATCCAATTGCATTTACTTCATTTACATAAGATTGGTAGGGGTACATAATTTTTTACTTTTATATAAGAGCAATTATGAATATAATTTGCAAAACTTAAGTAAAACTAGTAAAAGTAAATATAGAAAATCATTTGAAGACGGTTTAAAAATAAAATGCTCATACAAAAATTCATGATAGACAGGGACCTGTCAATTTTTTTTTTTGTAAGTAAGATTAGTCTATTAACAAAAAGGAAATAAAATTACAGCGAGACCGAAGTCATATACATTGCCTTGAAGAGAGACAAAGGTGTCAAGATAAACATGGCATGAGATTGCCCCAGGTCAGGGAGCTCAGTCTTGAACCTTTTACTGAGTTTACAAAATACAAAAAAAGAGTTGAAATTCCATATCATCATTTGAACAAAAACATGCCCAATAGTATGGGTCGCCTGTCGAGCTATCATGACATCACAAAGCAAGCTAAACATCAGGAGGTTCTTCAATAATCTGGCACCAACCTGTATCATACATGTTCCTTTCAGGAGCTGTTGCTAAGTTGGATGGCCCAGGGTCGACTAGCGCCATAGCCACGTTCGGAGCACTGCTAGCTGATGCCTCAGGAACTTGCAAAGACTCTCTACCAATCTCCAACTGGATGCTCGATGTCGGAACAGAAACAGGTCCCAGGCCCCCCTGATGAGAACTCGGCTCTCCCTCTTGGGCTTCCTCCTGGAAAACCACTGAAATATGCGCCGTGATTCTTGGACGATTCAGAGCGCTGCAGAAGGTGAAGAGCGCAGAGCCATATGAGGGACGCCCTCTTCCACTTCGAGTGCGAGGGTAGTGCCCAACAAAGAAGTCGCTTGAAGGGGAGGGCGACTCGGTGGACGGGCTGGAAGGCACCCGCCTAAGCTGACCTCGTCGAGACCTCATTCGATGGCGACGGCGAGGCATCGGGACGATCGAAGCAGTGGTAAGAGAGTGAGGCGGGGCAGCGACGATGACGAAGCCAGCGGAGCGTGTGACCACAAAGACCAGGCTAGCGGATAACAGGAAAACTACAGTTCGCAGGCCTGGTGCCCGGGATAAAAACCAAAAGGAGGACAGAGGCAGCTTTGCCGTAAGACCAGAGCTTGGATACAGAGTCGCCTCCCCGTTCATTCCACCATAAGCATCAGTGAGGATGAGACTCGCATAAATAATGCCAAAATCGGAGCTCCAACCAGACTTTGGAGAATTCTGCGAGTGAATCACCGGGATTTGCTCCCCCGCCGGCTCATAATTGAGCCTTAAAATATCAATCTCCTTCAGGTCTCGAGAATCATCCAACATAACTGCCGCAGTAAATGGAGCCAAGGTTTGAATCGAGCCGGCGCGTGCGAGCGCATAAACCAGGGTGCCGGACAGGGTGGAGTATCAGAGCCGATGGACAGCGAGCAAGTGAACTCTGCATACACCATATTCTGAGAGCCTTCATTTATGAACCGGTTGATCATGTTGTACTGGGTGGGCAGGTGTCGTGCCTCCTCGCACCACCTCTGTCCCATCCAGAGTGATAGCTGTTTAAACACCCGCATCCAGGGTATCTACATCCTGTTGGACCAGAATTTTGCATTCCTGTTTTTGATCATGATTTTGGATTATGTCCAGAGCTCCAGTGATCAGAGTATGTCCATTTTCCACCCCCAGGTTGGCTAGAAGATCAGCGACCTTGTTTCCTTCCCATTTAACATGGTTGCAGATGATGGCCCAATTAGTGTGAAGCAGTTGTTCGATTGCATTCAATCTGTCTTCGAGTCTCTAGCTATTGGCTATTTTCTACGCATGAGCCCCGTTGAGAAGTTGATTGACCATGGTGATGAGTAATAGGGAGTCACCTTCGATTTCCAGTGGTTGAAAGCCATGTCGTTGAGATAGGAGGAGGCCTTGCCAGAGTCCCTCCAGTTCAGCCGAGTTGTTGGTGTCCCAGCCAATGTTTCCATAGTATATTAGGAGGGGCAAGCCCTGATGATCTCTGAATATACCTCCGAACCCAGCCTTCCCAGGGTTGCCCTTTGAAGCCCCGTCAAAGTTGAGTTTGAAAGTGTGCTTTGGAGGGGGGGTCCATGGGTGCTTGTTTTTGCCGTTGCCTTCTGGATGTCTGAGATTGTGAGTACTTTGTGGGAGTTGAATGTTCCAGTTTTCCCATATGGCTTTCTCTTTTGCATTGGAGGGGAAATCATCCGGGGTCCAAGTTTGGAGCGCCAGGGTCTCTTTAAGATTGATGCAGAAGTTGCTCCAGAGGATTTCTGAAGGAGTGCTTTGATCTTTGAATATGCGTTTGTTCCGTTCTTTCCAAATTGTCCATAGAAGGAGGTCGGGAATCAAACTCCATAGGTGGTTTAGAAGCTTGCTTTTATATGGATGTTGAGGCCAATGACGAATGGAATGGATGATATCTTCAGATCCTCTGCATCTTTTTTGGCATCGGAAGCTAGCTTTCTCCCACATTTGATTGGCAAGAGTGCAAGAGTCCAGGAGATGTTGTAGCGTTTCCTCCTGAGAATTACAATTGGGACACCTAGAGGGCCCATGATAGTTTTTTTTTTTTTGAGATTGTTCCATGTGAGTATTTTCCTATGCCCAACAAGCCAGAGGAAGAGAGAAACTTTGGGCCAAGTACCCTGTGTCCATATTCTGTCCCAGATCGGATCCAGAGGCGCTCTGTCTTTGCTCACAATGTTGTAAGCCTCTTTGGTGGTAAATGTGCCTCTGGGGGTATATCCCCATCTTAATATATCTCTGCCTTCTGAAAGTCTGATGCATCGATTTAGTAGCTCCCTTTCCAAGTCCTCCTTAGTCTGGTCATCTGCGTTCCTGATCAGCCTGTCAATCCGCTTCCATTGTCTGTATCCCTGTTCTGTCTCCGGATTCCACTGTTGCTTGACGGTTTCCTTTTGCTGCTCTTCCCAATCTTGGCTAGGAGGCTGACTAAGGAGGCCGCTAAGCTTTGGAAGTTGGTTCCAGGCATCCGTCCAGAATCTGGCAGTGCTACCATTTTTTATTTCCCAAAAACTGTGTTGTTGGATCAGCAGATAATGTTGTTTCGCAGCGTTCCATATTAGTGATCCTTTGTCATGCGGAATGAATCTTATGAGATCCTCTGATGGTTTGTGGTTGGCATATTTCGCTGTCCATATTGCTGCCCATGGCTTAGTGGGATCAGAGAGCCATTGCCACCATATTTTTGCGCCCATGATTGCGTTGCTTTGACTAGGGTCTCGCAGCCCTATTCCCCCTTGTTCTTTTGGCTTGCATACAGTGGTCCATTTTACCAAGGCCCATTTGTGATTTGTACCTGTTGCGCCCCAGAGAAAATTGTGTTGTAGAGCTTTGATTTTTTTGAGGATGCATTTAGGCGCTGCCAAGATTGAGAAGAGGTAGAAAGGCATGACCTGAAGCACCGCTTTGATGAGCACTAATCTATTGGCAATGTTCAAGGTTCTGTGCATCCATAAGGATAGGCGAGATTCCAGATTTTCAAGGAACAAACGCCAAGAGGCGTGCTTGATGGCAGAGTCTGTGAGGGGGGCTCCAAGGTATTTGGAAGGAAGGGAGGCTATGGAGAAGCCCAGGATACGAGCAATGGAAAATTGAGTGATAGGGGGAGTGTGATAGAAGAAAATTTGCGATTTGGCCGTGTTTACACTCATTCCTGAAGCTTCAGAGAAGTCATTCAGAAGGGATTTGTAAAGGGAGGCTTCCTGAATAGAGGGGTACCCAAAAAGCATGTTGTCATCAACGAACTGTTGATGAGTAATGGCTGAAGAGTTGTGAATGGATAAACCTTTGAGGCGCTGGGAGATGAGGGCTTGCTTGATATGGCGTCCCAAACCTTCTGCCATTAGAACAAATAGGAAAGGGGAGAGGGGGTCCCCCTGTCTAATACCTCTGGAGGGACTGAAAGGACGAGAGGGAATGCCATTTATGAGTATGGAGGAGAAAGTAGATGAGATTAAACTCAGAATCCAGCGAGTCCAAGTTGGGGAGAAACCAAAGGCAGTTAACATTTCTTGAATGTAAGACCAACTCAACTTATCAAAGGCTTTGGAAAGATCAATCTTAAGAATCATACCTGCCTGTTTGGAATGCTTGAGGGAGTGTATGATTTCATGCGTGAGAATGATGCCATCCAAGATTTGTCTTCCTTCTACGTATCCAGCTTGTTCAGGCGATATGAGCAGGGGTAGAAGCGGCTTCAACCTATTGGCAATTACTTTAGATATCACCTTGTAAATGACGTTGCAAAGCGCAATTGGTCGAAATTTATCCGGAGTACTGATGTTCTCTTCTTTCGGTATGAGGGCGATGAAAGTTGAGTTTAGGGAAGGCAAAAGCCAATGAAAGGACCGCGACTCCTCCACCACTTGCCATACTTCTTCTTTTATGAGGTCCCAGAAGGTGTGGAAGAAAGTAGTGGTGAATCCATCCGGACTAGGGGCTTTGCCCTCCTTGAGCTGTTTCATGGCCATGTCCACCTCCTGAGGCATGACTGGTCGCAGAAGGAGTTGGTTGTGTTCTTCTGTGACAATTTTCGGCACGTTTTGAGTAATCCTTTCTATGGCAGGAAGTCTATCAATCTGGGGTTCCTGATGGACTTCCTGGAAGTGATTGATGAACTCCTGTTCAATCTTTGCATGGTTTTCCACTCTTTCCCCTCCTGGTTTTTGAATGAAAGAGATGGTATTGTGCATTCTTCTTTGAATTGTTGTTTTGTGGAAGTATTTGGTGTTCCTTTCTCCTTCTTTCAGCCATCTAATCCTTGATTTTTGCTTCCAGAGGATTTCTTCCTGCCGTCTTCTCTCCTCCAGTTGATTGTGAATGTGCTTCTCTTGCTCCATAATCCCTTCCTTGTATCCCTCTGTTATAATTTGTTGTTGGAGATCTTTCATATCTTTGTTTAGATCTTGTTGAGCCTGGAATATGTTGCCGAAAATATCTTGATTCCATTGTTTGATTCGGGATTTCAGGAATTTGAGTTTCTGTTGAAACTGGAATATTTTGGAACCTTCAGGCGCAGGGAAATTATTCCAAGTTGAATTGATGAAGTCTTTGAAAGCGGGGTGTGTGAGCCAGAACGCTTCGAACCGGAATGGACGCCTGATCGAGTTTGCTGGTCTTTGCCATTGGATGGCGATGGGCCAATGGTCAGAGCCTATAAATGGAAGAATTGAAGCCGTGATGTCGCCCCCCAAATGCACAACATTGTCAGAGATGAGATACCTGTCTAGTTTGGAAGCAATTTGGTGCTTTCCCGCCCTGCGACTGCCATGTGTGCATTCCGTTACAAAATTGCAGATCAATTAGCAGATTATTTTGGATGAATTCTTTAAAGTGGTGATTTTCCAGGTCCAGCTTAGCGCGTCCTCCCCACTTTTCCTCCAATTTGGTGATCATGTTAAAATCGCCGCCAATGATCCACAATGGATGGTTTCTATTGAGATTAAGCGCTTGTATTGTATCTAGAAGAGCAATTTTTTTCCCTGTCTCCTGTGGGAAGTAAACATTTGTCAGATGACCATGAATGTTGGTGCCAATTATATGAAAGGTAGCCTGAATGATGTGATGGGAAGCATGAAAATCTGAAAGCGTTATAGCTTGTGTGTTCCAAGCGATAGCCAGTCCTCTGGAGGCCCCCGAAGCATCCACCGCTACCGAGTGACAGCCCGGCCATGCTCTGGAAAGAATGTTGCCCAGAGTGTTGCTATTGCATTTCGTTTCTTGCAAGAAGAAAATTTGGGGTTGCTCCTGTTTTATCATGTTTTTTATCATCCTGAGTTTCCCAGGGCTCTTGAGCCCTCTTATGTTCCATGAGGTGAGCTTCATGGTTCACTATTGGTGGTGGATTTGTAATACTTAGTCAGCTTAGCATATCTACCTAAGTCTACCAGGATTTTCCCTATTGCTATAGTTCTTTGAAGATCCGTCTTTCTTCCGCGTTTTTTGGAGTCTTTAGGAAGGAAGCTTCCATCCCACTGACTGCCTGGCTATATGCCCAGTTGATGTTGCTGGTAAGCCCTTGAGATAATGACTTCCAGTGTACTGAGCTGGTGCTCTTGAATCTTGTCGTAGTCTTTCTTTTTACAGGCTTGCTCAAGCTCGAAGATGTCAAGTCCTCGTAGATCTATGCTTTCCGGTTCTTCCTCCATGTGTTGCGTCTGATTGATTTCTGCGGAGGTGAGAGCTAGGGGCGGAAGTTGGTCGAGGAGTCTGTCAACATCCATCTCAATAAGTTTTCAATCAGGATCCTTGCGGGCTGCCTCAGGAGTTCTAGGAATCTCTTTTCGGGGTAGGGGTTTGGGAGAGGAACCAAAAGGCGGATGGGATGAGGATGGATGATCAGCGGAAGGTTTGGCTGGGAGATCTGAGGATTATCTTAAGAAGATTTGGCAAGAACCTCAAAGTTGTTGCTTGTAGAGGGAATGGAGGCTGCGTTCTGCTGGGGCTTCATCCTAGTGGTAGGTCTTTTGTGCGATCTCTTGCGATGGACAACTTTGGTGAAGCCATCCTGAGCCGATTTGTCTGAGGGGTCAGCGGATTGGGGCTTGTCATTTAGAGGACAATCTCGGAATAGATGCCTGTGGGCATGACACTTACGACAACGAAAGGGAACATGTTCAAAATCCAAAGGCTGTATCCATTCATAGTCATCATGGAAGAGACTTACCGAATCCGGGAGGGCTTGATCCAGGCGCATGAAGACACAAATACGAGCATATGATGTATATCTACTCAACTTCGTTTCTTCAGCGATTTTTACAAACTCCCCCAGCCCCTTGCCTATTTCTCTTAGCGATTCTTCGTCCCAATATTCTGATGTGAGTGAGTACATCCTTATCCATACTGGTGCCCAGCTGAGATCCTCCTTGTCAGGGTTAAATCTCTCTACCCAGGACCTTAAGTACAAACCAGCTGAGTTGAAGAAGTAGGGACCTTCATCCATGACCCTGTTCCGATCTTCGATGCAGATGAATATTGCCGTGAAGAACCCTTTTGGTCCTAGCTGCAGGGAGACATGTCCCTTGGGTTTCCATTTGGCAGAGATCCAGCCTTGCAGAGCTTTTTCAGTCGGCCAAAATCCAATAAATTTTCCAATGAGCACATGGTCCCTCATGTACTGGATGCGTTCATTGATTCTATGGCTGGGAAGTTCTATTTTGGGTCTTTTAGCTGCTATGGGTTTGCATGTCGCTGAGGTGACTTTGGGCGGTATCTGTTGCCCTTGCTGTTCTTCTGGTTCTTCACTGCATTTGTTTGACTGTTCTGCAGAGGCTTTTGTCGTCTCTTGCATAGGGGTATCTTTATTATTCGAGTCTTCATATTCTGGACCCATTGGCTTTGTCGTGTTCTTCGATGGCGGCTCCTTTTCAGGTGACAGGAGGGCTTTGAAGCCCCCCCCTGAGGGTACTCCATAGCCGATTTGACTATGTAGGCAGTCTTCTGCTACAGTGAGGAGGGCGAACGGAGGGCGGCGGCAGAGATGGTCAAATTGCTCCGTTGCAGGGAAGTGCAGAAACCCTAGGTTGCAGAGCAGAGCGGAGGCGCCCAGTTTCTTCCCATAAGATATTATTGGACCTGTCAAATTTAACCCCTAATAACGCACATGTAATAAAATTACAAGTTTCAATTTTTATTTTTTTTGACATATTGTTTCACCAATCACGTCTAATTTATTGTTTACACACTCTGTGATTCTGCAAAGAATCTTTGTGTTGATAACATTGAGTGTACGTTTGTCATCAATTTTTATTTTCACATATATATGTTGTTTCACCAATCACGTCTAATTTAGTGTTTACACACTCTGTGATTCTGCAAAGAATCTTTGTGTTGATAACATTGAGTGTACGTTTGTCGTATTAATTATAAAATCTACATGTAAATTTTAAATCTGAATACAGATTGTGTTGGGTATTATTGGTAATTTTTTTTCACACATATATATGTTGTTTCACCAATCACGTCTAATTTATTGTTTACACACTCTGTGATTCTGCAAAGAATCTTTGTGTTGATAACATTGAGTGTACGTTTGTCATATTAATTATAAAATTTACATGTAAATTTTAAATCTGAGTACAGATTGTGTTGGGTATTATTGGGAATTTTTTTTCACATATATGTGTTGTTTCACCAGTCACGTCTAATTTATTGTTTACACACACTGTGATTCTGCAAAGAATCTTTGTGTTGATAACATTGAGTGTACATTTGTCGTATTAATTATAAAATTTACATGTAAATCTTGAATATGAACACAGATTGTGTTGGTATTATTGGGTGTCTGCCACTTAGAGGGAAAGTTGGTCATAAGTTAATTTACATTAATAAATCTTGAATCTGAATAAAATTGTGTTGGCATTATTGAGAGTTTGCCATGGAAAAGGGGAAGTTGGTCATAAGTTAATTTACATTAATATATATTAATGAGATTTTATGGCTGTTCGTGCCTTCTTGAACAACTCCTCGAATCTGTAGAAATATTTTTAGGACGGACCAAAAGTGCAGTGTGAATTCCCACAAAATTTACCACCATTTTAAGTGATACCAAAAGTACAGAATTTTCCAAAGCTGCTTTTTTTTGTTTGTTATTTTGTTATTGAGATATATGATGATGATGATAATGATGGTTAACGTTCGCCGAGACCAAACAATGGTCTATCGGACCTAAAGAAACAAATTATTTATTTTGATTTAAGATTTTATTCCTATGCTCAAAAAGCTTGGAGAGAAGCCTCTCGAGCTCACTATAATTTTGACATTGTAAAAGGCTAGGAAGGTCAGTATTGTAACAAAGATTATGAAACTGAGATCTAATGTGGTTGTACGCGGGGCACTCTAAGAGGAAGTGGTTTTCATCCTCGATGTTCCTATTCTCACATATATGGCAAATCCTTTCCATCCATGGCATTTTAGGAACTGCCCAACAACTTGTTTCACTATGGAGCTCATGAGAATTCGTTCTAATCTTTGCTATATTAATTTTCTTCTTTGAGCTAGTTAAAATAGAGAGATACTTTTGATCTTCTAGGGTGGGGTTGATGACCTTCTTATAATAACTTAATTTTCTTTTAGCCGCTAAATCTTTCTCACACCACATTTTTTCTTTGAACTTAGAAGTAACAATACCTTTAATGTTATTTATGTTTTGCAATGCATCATTTTCGTTGATCTCCCAATAGTTTAACCAGGCCCTTGTGTCTTTATGCCACCCTCGATTGAGCCTTAGGTGGTTTTGGCTGGAATTTAAAGCTAGCTTAGGAAGTCTATGATCGTCTATGTTATTGAGTTTGTGCTTGTACAACATAAACCTAAGCATAGCTAGGCTTTCGATAGGGGAAAGACCTGCTTATATAAGGAGAATAGGATAAGGTGTATTACTTTTAATTTTCAGGTTATAAGTTATAAAACGCTTCTAGATTTGCTCAATCATTCTCCATGATTCTCTGGAGATGCTGCAACCCCAAACCTCACAGCCATATAAGATAACAGGAGTGACTAAAGTTGCAAAGAGGAACTTCTTTTTATCCCACATTACAAGGTTTGCTGTTTTATAATTATTTTCAAGACCAAAATAAGCTTTCCACCCCCCATTAATCCTTTTCTCAATGCTATGGTTCCAGTTGAGCTTGTGATGAATATCAATTCCTAGGTACTTGTAAGAATACACTTCCTCCAAGTTATTATTGTCATACATAAAATTAGCGTAAGTGTCCTTCTTGGTTTTGATAATCATAACTTTTGTTTTGTCAGTGTTAGCAGTCATACCCATGGTAGAGCATAAATCCTTAAGAAGCCTGAGTTGCTTACCAAGATCAGATGGGCACCTTGCCAAAAGAACAATATCGTCAGCATAGAGAAGAAGGATGACGACTGTCCCAGCTAAGATCGTGCCATTACATCCTGCTTCCTCTAAATAGCCTTTGAGCTTATCAATGTAAATGCCAAATAGGGTAGGGGAGAGGGGGCAACCTTGTTTAACTCCGATGTTACACTTAATATCTTTCGACCACCCCTCATTGCTCTTTAGCTTGGCAATTACATTCTCGTATAATCTTATAGTGGCAGCTCTCAACTCGAGAAGAACCTTTAGCTCTTCTAATCTATTCCAAAGGTTGTATCTAGGAACCGTATCGAAAGCCTTTCTAAAGTCCACAAAGCAACAAAATAAATTGGATTTATC
Organism: Pinus tabuliformis; assembly: GCA_031772625.1. Classification (NCBI taxonomy): domain Eukaryota; kingdom Viridiplantae; phylum Streptophyta; class Pinopsida; order Pinales; family Pinaceae; genus Pinus; species Pinus tabuliformis. Next base: position 607,135,585 of record CM062810.1, read on the forward strand.
ATTATGAAATTCCTCCGCAATGATCCTAAGCGTAACAAGGTGGTCTGTTGTTGAGTAATGTCTTCTGAAACCTGCTTGGCCTTTAGCCCGCTTACCTTCACTTTCAAGACATATGCTTAACTTCTTTTCCAAAATACTACCATATAACTTGGCTAAGAGAGGGCTGATCATAATTGTCCGATAATTAGAGGGGTTATTTGTATCCCCACTTTTAGAAATAGGGATAATGAGGCTCTCAGTCCAAGGTTTAGGGAACCCTTGCTTGACTGCATGATTGAAAAGCTTGTGGATGTGGGGGATGAGGACAGGACCTCCAATTTTTAAGATTTCCGCCTGGTAACCTTCAATGTCCTTAGCTTTCCCATTAGCGAGGCGATTAACCCCAAACTTAATGTCTTCTAAAGAGAAAACTTTTTTCGTTGTGAGAAGGGTTTCCAAATTATCCATGACATTTGGAAAATCATAAAGCTTTTTAAGATAGGAATTCCAATCGTGAAGAGCAATTTTATTATCCTTAGTCTTCCTCCAAAATTTCTTAGGGGCTACCTTAGAGAGGTGTAAGAGATTCTCCTGTCTTTAACGCATGTACTACCTCTTAATTGGATTTGAAGATTAATATAGGAATTTTATGTTTTTTTTTTTATACTTATTTTTTGGGTGAATTTATTAAAAAATATATGTATGTTAAAATCATAAAAATGAATTATGTAATTTATATGTTTTAAAAGAATTTCAAGTACTGAATTTATTTATGTATTTAAAAATATTTTATAAATAACAAAAAAATCAATCTAACTAAAAATTATATCTAGATTTCTTGAAAAAAAATATATTAAAACCTCATAATTAGTATTGAATAATTTTCATCTCATTAACAATAATTCAATTTTAAATTACTTAATATAATTTAAGTTATATTTTTTTTTTCATCTTTATTATTTTTTAAAGTTTTTTTATTATCATTTTAAATGTTCTTTTCTTTTTTATTATTATTTTTTAAAATTTGTTATCATTTAGAAGGTTCATTACTTTATGATGATGATGATGATGATGATTAACGTCCACTAAGACCAAATTGGTCTATCGGACCTATAATTTTCTTAGTTTTTAATTCTCTAGCTCCTCGTCTTTCTTGGCGAGATTGGTGCTGAGATTGGTGCTGTAGCTTTCTTTTTTTTCTCTATGGTCTTCCAACTTTCTTTATCTTGCATCTCTTTCATCTCTTCTGGTTCTTGGGACATTGGTGTCTTAGCTTCGTGATCCACTGTGTTCGTCCTTTTGAAGATAGTCGGAGAAGAAGTTTGGTCTAGGAGCTCTGCATTGCTGTTAAATGAAGATATATTTTGTGCGGTATTCGAGTCCTCATAACTGTTCATGCTTGAGGGGTTGTCGAGTTAACTCTTTTGTTGTTGGGCAGGGCTTTCCCCCGCTTGTTTTGAGAGATGTTTCTCTCTTGCCGGATTTCTTGTGATCTAGGGTTTTCTCGAGAGTATTCCTCTTTGATGACAGTGTAGTGTTCTCTTTGTGCTCCTTCCCACCATGTAGATCTGTGGTGATATAGTTCAATCACAAAAAAAACCCTTCCATAGTAAACAAATTTTTTTCTCTTATTTTTTGAATTTACTCTTTTTCCATATATTTCTTATTTTTTTTACTTTACTCTTTTGTTTATATATTTTCGGTAGAATATTGTCACTTATTTTTTGAGCTTAATATATATAGTTTTTATTTTTTAGCCAATTAAACAAATAATTAAATTATTTTTGAACTTAATATATATTATTCGATTTTTTTAACTAATTAAAAAAAATTATATTGATAATTTATTTTAATAAATATATATATTAGAAATTTAAATAATTTCACCATATAACCATTTTGTCATTATTTTTCCCATTTGAAATTAATAATATAGACAATCATTACTAAACAAAACCTTTGGGAAAAAATGGTAAACAAAATTATAATCAAAATATCTTCATCAAAGTAAATAATTTTTTTATCAAAACTACTTTCTTAAAAAAATCTCGTTAGATAAATTAAATTTATTTTTTAATTATTAATTTACATAACATATTCAAATAAATTAAATCATAATTAATTAGTCAATTCCCTCACAAATACCAATACCCTAAGAAAATTGCCACAGGATGTATGTTCACATTATAATTTAGGGCTTATGTTCACATTATAATTTTCAGATATTCACATTATTGATGTGAAACCGAGCTCCCAGTGAAAACGTGCCAGAAACAGTGGTCGTTGGACAGCTCATCATCCTGCCTTTCTATGTCACTTTTCTCTACGTGTTGGCCCCACACTCTAAAGCCCAAACAGGGTTTCAAGCACTTGGCCAGAGTGCCCTTTCAAAATTTTGAAAGAACATTCACATAAAACATTACCATTACTGAATCGAAAATGGGGCACATTGCCTTCATTGCGTGCTTCACAAGTTGTTTTTGGGTCAATCGAGCCTTATTTAACTTTACAAATAGAGTGGCTTCAGCACATGTTTGTATGACGACTAAGGCAAACTGCGAATCAAGATAATGGAGTATAAACAAGTTCAATATTATTCTGTGCTGATGGCAGGGCCTGTCAGTGGCTCTGGCAGACTCCCAAAACGTGGTAACATAAAAAGGCAGATATTTTCGGAGTTGTCTATAATGCGACTTTTTGAGATTCCGGTGACGGAATTCGGCGGAAGAAATTGAGATGAAATCATGATTTGTTGCACTTAAAATGGTTTTTTAACTGCATATTCGGATTCAGCGCCCTGAAAAACCCCTGGGACGCTTTCATTGTGCAGAAACTAGTTATCAAACTTCGATTTCAATAAATTACTGCCGGATTTTCACCGGAAAAAATCGCCGGAAAAGCTTTCAAAAAGTCGCGTTAAAGACTACGGCGATATTTTCTGCTGTAACTGCATCAATTCTGGCATCGCCCAAGGCCCTTAAAAGGAGGCGGAAGGCGCTGGCCAAAATCATTCGTGCTTCCTGCAATACCTGCTGCCCTCAAAAGATCTATCCCACTACCTCACGGATGGACTTAATAAGGGAAAGATGATGCTGTGAATTACAGCCAACATTTCAAAGGGGTTTTGTAATAAACAGAGGTCAGATTTCTTGGGAGGGTGTTGTTGTAAATGTGCAGAGAATGTTATTGTAAATGTGCAGAGAGTGTTGCTGTAAATGTGTAGAGTTCATATTTTTTGGGACGGGTTATAACTGTACAGAGATCAGTTTTTTTTTTTTCATTTTTTCCTTTGCGTACAGCTCTTTACTCTCAAAGCGGGCGCAAGGCACTCGCAGGGCCAGCATGGATTTTAGTGGTAGTTGTAAGTTAATGTCATTAGAGTTCCGGCGTTTGCTTGGATCTTTATAATTACTGTTATGTAATGCATTGTATTTAGATGATATTTCTCCTCCAGGAATGCCTCGGAGGTGAGAAGTATCCTGATTTTTGGCTGTGGTACATTGCTTGATTTTTATGATTAAAAACCCAAAAAAAAATAGAAAAAAGGAAAAAAACACAAGGTTACCATTGGTAATCCAAAATATACTTCTCTTTCTGGTTCGGAATCCCACATCATTTGATACAAACCCTTTGGCTTCATCATCATTTCAAGGTATAAAAATCCCCCAAAATTCTGGAAAACATTCTTACCAGGACTTGTCCTCTCAAACTGCCCAAGAAACATGATTAATCTTCATGTTAGATTTTGGTGACTGGGATTGAATTTGACTTCACTTCAATCTCGTCTCTGGTAACTTGCGCTGGGAAACAATTTTTTGAAAATACACAGTCTCACTAATGCTATGATGATTAATAACACTTCCAGTATCTGCTGCAATTCCTTACATATACTTCAGTTGATCTTTCAATTGAGCTTGGTCTTGTGGATATGGTTGACAAGTTCCAGAAAATCATTCCCGCAGCTTCGGAAATTTCTCGTTTCAGGGTCACCAACGTTCCAATCCCTTTACTTCCGCCAGTGGAAATGAGACTTTGATTCTTAACCATACTGACAAGGGCTTCAATTTTTTCTCCCTATACAGTAATACTAATTTTTAATCAGTAAGGGAGAAAAATTATCTAATGGTTTTAACAGATTTTAGAAATCAGGACACTGCCCAGAATGAATTCAATTTTCATGTCCTATAGGATAACTGTAGACAAAATGGTGTGTTTTCTTGAAAAAAATGCTGTGGCGTTTATATGTGGCCATTAAAAGCTGTTACAACCAACAATATCTGAGCCAAAAAATCCGTTAAAAAAGTAACAGAAACTCTGCATGAACAGTCAAAAGTAATAGTAAAATAAATCAATCACAGCATAAATTAATTACAGGATTATAAGTGGAGAAAACCCATAAGTGGTTAAAAGCTCTTGGACTATATTAATGGAGAGAAGAATGATTTACACAGTTTGGTTAAAGAGAAACAGATAGTCTTCGTGCACCTTAATACCGGTGCAAAGGGCTTATAATTGACATCCTCTGTTCAGCGCTGCATCTTGCTGTGACTGCAGCATCTTTCTGGCTTCGGCCTTTTCTCTATCTCCTTCTCGCTGTTTCCTCCTATCACCCCCCACAGCCACCAGAAAAACTCTGCCTAATATTGCTGAGGTTTCTTCTTTCAAATTATTTTCTCATGACTCGTGACATGTGGATTTCCGATCTCTGATCCGAGCTTTGCACTTCCAAAGAGCATATGCTCGATACCAAAATTATCTGTTTTAACTAGTGAGAATAAAACTTTCTCAAACGATTTGAATAGATTTTAAAAATCAAGACATTGCCCCAATCTGAATGCTATTTCCATTTATAATAGAAAGACTGTAATGGATAACAGTATGTTTTCTTGGAAAAATACAGTGACATTTATCTATGCCACTAAAAGCCGCTACAACCAGCAACATGTGAGCAAACAACTCTGTTAAAACATGAACGAAAACTCTGCATAAACAGTAAAAACGCAAGAGCAAAACAAATAATTCCGGAGTATAAATTAACCGCAGGATTTTAAGTGGAGAAAACCCTTGTCTAGTTAAATACTACAGGACTATACTAATGGAGAAGTATGATTTACAAAGAAATGTATCTTTCTCCACCAGAGTGTTGGAAGCAAGGGTTTACAATGTATATGCTATGTTCAGAGCTGCATCTTGCTGTGACTGCATATCTTTCCGGTTTCTGCCTACTTCTGATCTCCCCTTACAACGCTGCCAGAGGAACTCTGATAAATACTTCCGAGTTTCCCTGTTTTTGCACTAATGGTCGCCATTATGACGACTCTCCTCACCCATTTGATTCTCTTCATGTTCATTCCATTTCTGCACTTGATCTATCATGATTCATTCACACTTAGTCATATCTGCACTCAAGCTTACACCATCACTTAGATCTGCTCTTTGTTCACACTCCCCTCGGGCAGATATGCACTTTCCTCGGTCAGTTTTACCTTGCCTAGCTAGCCGCTGCGCAATCCTAAGGTTCAAGCTATAAGCTTGGTCTCTGGAACTATGCAGTGCGTAGTACAGGCTGGCTCCAACTATGCACTGCACAGGTCCAAGGATTAGCTAGTCACCTTGGCCACTGAGACTGCGCAATGCACAATCTCTCCGAGTCTCTACCCAGGATGGGACTGCGCATTGCGTAGTCCCAAGCCTCAAGCTTCATCCTTGGCTGCTGGAACTGCACAGTGCATAGTTCCCACAGATAGCTAGTCCCTCCTTCCAATGAAAATTGCACAATATTTCCCATCAGATTTCTGGTTTGCTTCTTAGCCATTCCTTGAAAGTCGGTTTGTTGAAGTTAATGTTTGCTTGCCATGAGTGTCGTTTTTGTCCCACAGGTACCACACTTGTGAAGTAATTCTCTCCAACAATGATTGTTACCATGGCACCAAAGAGAGCTACTTCAAGCGAGACCATTGAAAGTAGTACGGGGGAAGCAGTTGAGCAAGGGCCAGAGAACTTGCCAACATGCGGACACTCAAATGTTTATAGAAAAGGAGTTAACACTAACATGGCAGAAATTCTAGCAGCAGTAACCGAAGGCAGAAATATAGTACAAGATCAAGGAAAGAGAAAGGTTGCTAACAGAATAGAGGTAGAACAAAGATGCAGAGCGAAATCGAATTCAATCCTTATGCAAGAAACTTTGGCAAAGGAAGTAGAGGAGACAAAGAGCGGAGTGGAGGAAGAGAGAAAAGAAGAGCTTGCGGGAAGCAGAATTGAGGGTGCAGAATGCAGAACAAGAACTGAGGGAACAACATGAACAAAGGAGGAAAGAACAAGAGGAGAAGTAGAAGCAGGAAAAATAATAAAGGCAAGGCATAACGTCAGGAGAAACAATGTCAATTCAAGTTGAAGAGAAAGGAGAAAACCAACCAACAACGGAGGGGGAGAATGGACAAATGCCAGATCAGGAGATTGCTTAGCAGATTGAAGACTTGATTGAAGTTGCGGACATGGAGTTGGAACTGGAACCACGGGATGAAGATGTTAACTTGATGACCAATGCACCACAGGTCATCGCCATAGAGTTAGCCCTGAGCGAGGAAGGGAACATAGTTCCTCTTGATGATGATCCGGTAATGGATGTGTACAATCTATCATATAATGAACTTCATAAGAGGATTGTACAAGAGCGGAGAGATCATTTTCAGGATGGTCATGCATCATTTTCATTTATTAGAGAAAGGCCGATAGTGGCGGACACCAACAGGAATCCAGATGCCACTGTCGAAGCCAACTTGGCCTTTGCAAGTGCGACAAGATCAAACACAGTATTTCATGGCCGAAAGTAAGCAATTGGTACAAAATATATAGGCTGCCCAACAAGAGATAGAACATATTTACGCAGCAGCACAAAACACATTCTCTACATTGGTCTACTTGGGGGAAATGAGAGCAACGATACTTGGGGAAGTATCAACACTTGGAGAGACCACGCGGGACGTCTATGAGGAGCTCATGACCATACATAAGTCAGTTTTCCGCTTGCATATCTTGCAACAATAGAGCAAGGAATTTGTCAAGACACTTAGGAATGTTCAAACTGCCATCACCATTGTGCAAGAATGGACAATGTGTTACAAAGGGGCACCACTTACTTTGGTAAAGAAGATGAAGCCACAGGTAGAGTTGGAGAAAGAAAGAGTTTGAATTTTCATTCAAAACAATAAGCATCTCACCTCATTCATTGGAAACATTCAAGCCTCATATGTATAGTTGTACAACAATTTGGACTTCATGGTGAGAACCCACAAAATCCCATCAGTCATCTCACTCACTGAAGCTAAACGCAAACACCAAGTTAGGCAAGAGATTGAAGAATACTTGGAGTAGCTGAGATAGGTTGCCACCAAGGAGGATTTAGAGTTGAACAGATAAAAAATGTAGAACTACATCGGTGGTCCCATATAAATCAGAACCATGTCGCTCCTGCTCAAGAAATAAGTTAAGACTGGTTCCAAATTATTGTACCCGGATTATATGGAGGTGTTGACGGTGCTGGACCCGTTAACATTCAGGGGATCACGCCGTATGAAGTCCCAACTAGACCTCACACAGTTTGGTGTGGGAGTCCCATTCGGTATGATGGCTCGGTTGCCATTATCTTAAATATTTGCCTCAACCCTTTCTTATTAGCACAGGAGAGTAGTATGCTTTGTCTTCGAGAAGTGAGGTTCACGTGCTTGGTGAGTCTAAGTGTTACTTGTGTCAATGGTTATTTCACGATAGAGGGAGAGAAGGTGAGAGTAAGCCCCAAGTCGATTGGGAGAAGTCCCAACTCTGATAGGAACACACAACACAACAGGACATGCACAACTTCCAGTGGAACAGTGCACACAATGTAGCAGTCACAACACACAAGGGAAGATAACATGTATAACACTCAACGGATGAGTCCGAACAGGTGCAACGGTTGTTACAAGAAGTTTTATGTAAAAGGTTTGTTTGGTGTCCTGGAGAGTAGTTTACACGGGCAAGAGATAGTTAACAGCATATACAACACATTTCCATTAATAGATTATGTATTACAACAAGTGAAATAGTTCATATGTAGAACACAAGTTAAAGAAACATGCATCACAAATGTTAAAGATTAGTCTTACAACAATTACAATACATGTGTGAAAATGTGTTGGCCTATTGGCAGGCTTCTGAATTAAGTGAAATTTCCAAGACACATCGTTACACCATACATCATTAACATCGAGTGCGGGGCGTTGGAGCCACTACTTACTCCTCAAAGAAAAGATTACAGACTCTCTTGGCTACGTGGGAGGAGTTGAGGTGAAAAAGTCCTTTGCATGTACAAATGAGGGGGTATTTATAGCCAAGGGTGAAACTGACCCTAGTGGTTGTTCGACTACCCTCATGACTGTTTGACTTCCATGAATTTTCAATTCTACATGACTCTTTGTACAACTAGTGAGTCTCTTGGACTTCCACGTTACATTACATTAATTAACAACATAGCCCATAGTAGAGATGTGGGTGACATTACTCATGACATGACAATGCTGGTACATTCGTGCTGTTTCTGGAGTGCATGTCAAGAGATAGTGCTGTTGGGTGATGGATGTCTCCATGGTGTATCATAGCTTCACCTCCACATCACAAAGTGCGCGGAGTCTTCGATGGTCTTCGGTTCGCTTGATAATTCTTTGGCACATTGTTCCTTGCTTGCATGTTGGAAGGCTTGACAGGCTCATTTGTTCGCCAAAGGTGCATGTTCGTCTATTCGTCTGTCTGTGAGCACATCTTGCATGTTTGCTCATTCGTCCGTCCATGAACATATCTTTGCATGATCATCCGTTTGCAAGCACATCTCTTCGGATGCATCGTTCATTCGACCCTTAGTGAACCTATCCATATGCATGTGCTCCCTTCGTCATCGCACCATGTTTGTTGGTTTACCTTTACCTGCAGTGACTCATGATGAGATGACATCAAATCCAAAAACATCCTAGTCTACCATGACACATGATCATTTCGGATGCAGGTGACTAGGGGAGGCAGCAAGGTTGGAACGCAGGATGATGGCTCCGGGTATTGCTGATGAAAACTGTGCAAGAGTCACTAGGTGATGAAGATGGGCAATCCAAGTTGATAGTGACTATCTGCGAATTCTGGGTCGGTTGGAAGGCAAAACTGCGCAAATTTCGGGTGGGACAGTCCGGGCTGCAAGAAGGCAAGGCAAATAGAATCTGCCATTTTCCAGAATGAGCGGGCAGCACGGGCTGGAAGGAAAAATTTGCGCAATTTTTTGGAGGAACAGGCCAGGCTGCATGGTGGATCAACAGGCAGGAATTGCGCAGGTTTTTGGGGGAACTAGGCGGGAGCCTGACAACAAAAACTGCACAATTCCTAGAGGGAATTGGTAGTTGGCTGTTGGGTCACTACCAGCCAAAACTACGCAATTCCCAAAGGGAGGTGGCAGTTGGCTACTGGGAGCTTAGCAACAGAAATTGCACAATTCCTGGAGGGAACTAGCAGTCTGCTACTAGGAGATGTTGGCGAGGGAAACTGCACTGAGGTTGGGGGGCCAGCCTGCTGATCATCTCTACACAATTTCTGAGCTGTGCAAATTGTTGGGCAGCAAAAGGCCTGCTCATGAAAACTACACAATTTCATGGATGAGCAGTCGGTCGACTGCCAGAAGGACTGACACGGAAAAATGCGCAATTTTTTGAAGGCGACAGGGACAGGCACTTGGTGTTTATCTGACCTGTCTACGCAATTTCCTCAGTCAGCAGAGCGAGCAAGGTGAGCAGCCTTTGCCCAATTTTTTAGGGGATTCAGTCCCGGGGTGGCCAGCATGAAAGTTGATTGAATTGTTTGCGATCAGCACAACTTGGAAAGACTTGCTTGGTGCTTCTACGCTATTCTGGGTGACTGTCGATTGAGTCGATGGTAGGGTGATGGTCCAACTGTGAGAGGGGAGTCTGGTCGTTAGGACTTTAGCAAAATGACTGAGTGTGTGAACAATCGAAAGATGCATAGGTGATCACACAAACACACACTCACATGACTTGACGACGAGACGACTCAAACCATCCAGACACACATGTTCAACATAACCAATCGACAGTGCAAGCGACAAGTGCAACACTCGTGATTGATCATTGATCGACTGTGACGACACTTGTGCGACAATGAATGTGACTTCATGTGTGAGTGTGACAGATGCTTTCATAGCAAACATTACAAGTACACATGAAGCGAAGACTTTGAGCATAACCAGAACATGGTCGCAAGCATGACTTAGATACCAACATGCAAAAACTTGGATGAAATAAACAAGCAAGGCGGATACAAAGACTCCCACGGGCTCATGGAGTGAACCTGAGGGTGTGCAGTCATCAAGGGAAACTCTCAAGGGAGGCTTCGAAATAGAGTGCGGGCCAAAATTTTTGAGGGTGGTTGTAGCCGCTACAACACTTGGCGACACACTGGTAGAACTCCAGCTTCTTTGTTTTGGTTCATTGCTAGCACAGGGCCTTGGTCTTTTGGGGAGTATTGAATCGATCTGTGGTTTACTTTAGCTTCCCCACTTACCCCATGGACATACATGGTTCACCCTTTGCCAACTCAATCAAACACAATCAAAAGTTCAACTTAGATCTCAGTGTTTTGAATTCTGGAATGGTAGTTTAGCTCACGAGTTGAAGATTTTCAGAGTATAAGTTTTCATCTCTAGTGTTGCTCCACTACCAGTAGGCCTGGACAGTACCCCGACGGAGTCACACAGGAACACACACATTGCTCCACTACCAGCGAGCCTTGTTAGTACTCCGGTGGAGTTGCATGCTTCACCACTCTGCGTAGGAAGCCTTTCTTTTTTTTCGCCTTTGTATTTTTCAAGAGGACTATGCATAGGCACTTATTTATTTTTGGGGCGAAAGAGGGATCCTGACTTATTGAGAGTAGAAGAGGTTGTTCCTTTAGAGAAGCATGTAAGGCCTCTGACATAGGTTTGCTCGTTTGGATTTTCCCCTTCTCTGTTTCTACTAGTTGGATGAGCTTTGAACACACAGAGTAGAAGGATGAGTACAGGCATGGGGCTTCCTAGTGTGGACACAGGTTCATGGTTGGACCAAAACTTATCTTGCAGACGGTTTGTATTTTTCATCAAGACTTCATCGGTAGAAGGTTATAACAAAGCACAAAGAAGACGAACACAAGACTGGACAAGTGATGTAGTGTCACAAGTCTCTTCATATTTCAGCCACATACTCTATTTAGAAGACAAAACGTAGTAGTTGGCAGCACTTATTTCTGGAAACAAAAATAGTAATATACCAAGCAAACAAAACAAACATAAACAAAAATAGTAAGCAGAATCAAACAAAGTAAAAGAAAAGATAATAGAAAAAGCAAACAAGTTGAAAACAACAAGCAACAAGCAGACTATGTACATGGCACGGGCACGGCCCGACCTACTGAAGGTAATGCTTGAGATCTTGGTCATTGACAGGAAGGTTGTCAATCCTCCCGTCAAGTGATTGCAAATGATACGTGTGTGGGCCAAGCTTCTCGTGGACCAGTGTAAGTCCACCAGGCTCCGCTACCGAAACCTGGTGGCATTCGAAAAGACCTTTAAGTGAAGACAACACCACTGCTTTAGGTACTGCGTGCAACATAGGCTCGGATGATGGCACGGGGTAGTTATTTTTATTCCGGGAATGGTTCAAGTTTCTGAAATCAATGCATAAGCGAATTTTCCCGGATTTCTTACGTGCATAATTTAAATTAGAAAACCAAATATGATGACGAACTTTGCAAGTAATCCAATCATCCAAAATGTTAGTCAATTTTTTTCTGTATAAGGAGTTCAAACAACATATGTGTTTTACCTGGTCTTCTCTGCAATGGCATGTCTCCTCCTTTACCTGGAATCCAGCGTTGAATTTCTTCTGTGTTGTGTGTACTCAGGTCATCATCTGCTTGTGTAGACCCATCCCGGTACTGTTTGGACACGTGGTCAAAGATTTGTTGTCGCTGCGGTGTGTAGCTTGTATCAAGAATGGCTATCTTCGGATCATGATAGGTTCCCAAGTTGCTCTATTTGTTTGTAGTGGTGGTCCCGTGGGTTTCGTTGTTTCTTGGCCTTTGGCAAAAATTCTGCAAACAATAGAGCTTGTTGAGGGAAACCCCACCCTCGAGAATGAGGTTGCCTTTCCTACCCTCAGCTGTTGTTTCCAGGGGCTGCTCGTGCTTACCTTCATTAATTGAAATGTCCTTGAAAGCATCAACATTGTTTGTGGGGTAGAGTATTACTTTGAGTGCAGCCGCGTTGAGGCTGATGGTCTTGCGTAATCTCAACACGTGTGATTCATACTCAGCAGCATTGTTTGTGCACTCGAACTTTAAGCAGCTTGAAATCATGCATTTTCTGTTGTTTTGGCGACTGAGATACACCCGATCCTTAAGTTGTCATGTGTCTTTGATTCGTCAAAATCCATGGCCCACAACTTGTATGTACACGAACCGTTTGGCATGCTAGTACTGCTGCTACTATTGTTGTTGCTGCTACTGCTACTACTGGTACAATGCACTGTACATGTTTCATTACCATCAGTTGGGCAAGGAAGGAGTCCCAACTACATGTCTGATGGGGTTGGAGTTGGTCGTGCAGGATAACACTCCAATGTTGTTTCTAGGAGGCAGTTGCCAAACATGAGTTCTGTGAAGGCCAACGGTTCATTCTCATCGTTAAGGGGAGTGACATTGTGCTTCATATACCTCTCGGACACTACCTGGATTTGGTTTCATTTTCCCTTATACAGAAGCCACATGTGCGACCAGTTTGTAGCAAAATATCCGTCTAGCTTGCTAGACCAGTCTCTGCTAAGTAATAGACCATATGCTTCCAATATATCCACAACAACTATGTTGATGCATTGGTGGACTCGACCATCATGAGATAGTCAGATTATCACGTCTCATAGTTCACCAATGGCTAGTATTGATGTTTGATCAAGTTGGATGATCCGCGCGGACGCCTCGCTCCATTGTGCATTGATCCTATTTGCGATGGAGAGCGGCATGACGTTGGATGCCACGCTAGAATCAACCAAGACGTTGTGAAAATTGCAGTTAAAAATTTCAAATGATAGCAGGAATGGAGGGAAAGCTGAGTTGTCTTCTTCCATCCAGAGTGTGTTGAGCACAGTAGAAAGTGATCCAATAGGTGTGCTTTCTCCCTTGCTAGTAGAGGCTGCTCTCTCCATTTTTTTTTGTCCCAATGCGTGCAACAGGATGTCTCGCTGACTCTGGATCTTAGCTAACTCAAACAAACTGATGTTCACTCGAGTTTTCTTCATGTCATCTACAATGTTGTAGTCGAGAGGTGGAGTACTCACCGAGGTGTCCAGAGCAAGACTGATGTTTGCATTGTCCGGTGGAGTTTTCTGTGGTTTGCTGCTCATGGAGGTACTATTGCCCGTCACTTTCTTCCCAAGATTGTTTTGTGTTTTCTTCTTTGGGGCGGCCGGTGGATCAGCCTTCCTCATCAGCAGTCTTATCTTTTCTTGTACTTCCCCAAGTGTAAGGGGAGCCCCTTCACTGTTAGATTGTAACGATCATTTTGTCTTGGGGGTTGCTTCTCGGTGTTTGTCTTCGACATTGCTTGCGAGCAATGATATGCGTTCAACGCATGCCTAGAACTTGATGCTTCATCAGGTGCAATACCTTAGTCATTATCTCTGTCATCTAGCTGTTATTGCATACTGCTCTTTGCATCGAGTGTATCACTGTATCCCAAGTTTGTGACCTGCTTCCAATCCGAACAGAAGTTTTCGGGGTGATGTTCTTCGTGGAATGAACAAAACTCAGGATCTGTGCACTGATCGACATTGAACAAAGAGCTCTGCGCAGTTTTTTGAGCGGACCAATTGTTGCCTAATGAGTTGCTTCCCTGTCTCTGTCTAGGTGGATGGTTGCTTGCAAATGTGTTTATTTTCCGTTGTTTAAGCTCAAACACTTCCGTTGTTAAGTTCTTGACGAGGCGAGTGAGGGTTTCAATATCATTTGCTTCCTTGTCTCTACCCTTGCTCGCCATCGCTTGGGAATTCCTGCTCACATCTTTGGATTCCTTTGCTGGTTCATCATCCTTGATGACTCCAATCGCGCGCAGGTCTTTTTCGACAACAATAGCCTCTTCGTAGTTTTCCAAGAGTGTTGGTTTCGCAGCTCGCTTGACAAACTGCGCAATGTTGGTCGGCAGTGCGGACGTGTAGTAATCAATAGTGATGGAGTCATTAGGTTTGTTGTCCACCGTAAATTTTTTCAATATGCGTGTAAACCTCTGGTTGAAGTCTTTTACCTATTCTTTCCCCTCCATCTTCAGGCTACCCAATTCTTTCAGTAACATAGCTGGGGTCTTGTCATCAGCAAAATTTTCAAGGAACATGCATTTGAACGTACCCCAGTTCTATATGGAGTTTGGTGGAACACTGTGATACCATGGAGTTGCGCGATTGTCCAAGGTACATGGGAAAAATCTACAAGCTACGTCATCATGTCGTACCTCAAGGGTCTGCAGTTGCAGGTAGAAGTTGTCGAAATGATCTTTTTCCTTCATCGTGCTGTCAAGGTCGAAGTTGATGTTCATTCTCTCCGTTCGCTTCAACATTTTGTGCAAAACAGCTGAGAGAGCCAGTGGTCCCTAAGTCATCCATTCAAGATTTGGGTTAGCCATATCTTCTTCTTCTTCATCCTCTTCCTCTCTTTTAGAGTCTGATGGTTCCGACTCTAAGTCTATCGGTTCGTCTTCACCTCCTCCTCATCCACTGCCTTCCCCCCCGCCTCCTGTACCGGACTCTGATCCCAAGATCACAAGAGTGTCTTGTTTGCCTTGCTGGAAGGCTGAAGGTTCCTCTCCATCTTCAATAGCTTCTACTAGACCTTCAAGTGTGGCAAGGGATGCTTCTTCCAACGATGATACAAAAACTCCTGTGGGAGTGGCTTTTGACTTCCTTGATGCGTATGGAATATGTTGTATGCTTGGAATCATTTCGACTGCTTTCACGAACCGGTGAGTGATGGGACAAACAGAGAGAAGTTGATGACACAGAATCTCATGTTCAATCCTGGGAGGTGAGGAGTAACCAACTGCAGAGTCGCTCGCGCGTAGGTGAGAGGGAGTGCGATTTACTGCCTTGACCATATGGTTGATGAATGAGTGTGAGAGGACGTTCATCCATATACAACTGGTTGCCCTCCTTCTAGCGCCAGAAATGTTGATGCCGCTGGACCCGCCAACATTCAGGGGATCACCCCGGTATGAAGTCCCAACTAGACCTCACATCGTTTGGTGTGGGAGTCCCATCTGATATGATGTCCTGGTTTCCATTATATTAAAGATTTTCCTCAACTCTTGCTTGTTAGCACAGGAGAGTGGTCTGCTTTATCTTCGAGAAGTGAGGTTCGTGTGCCTGGTGAGCATAAGTGTTACTTGTGTCAATGGTTGTTTCACTGTAGAGGGAGAGAGGGTGAGAGTAAGCCCCAAGTCGGTTGGGAGAAGTCCCAACTCTGCTAGTAACACACAACACAACAGGACATGCACAACTTCCGGCGGAACAATCCACACGATGCGTTAATCACAACACACAAGGGAAGATAACACGTATAACACTCAACGAATGAGTCTGAAAAAGTGCAATGGTTGTTACAACAAGTTTTATGTAAAAGGTTTTTCTGGTGTTCGAGAGAGTAGTCTACACAAGCGAGACAATGTTAACATCATATACAACACATTTCCATTAATAGATTATGTATTACAACAAGTGAAATAGTTTAGATGTGGAACACGGGTTAAAGAAACATGCAACACAAGTGTTAAAGATTAGTCTTACAACAATTGCAATACATGTGTGAAAACATGCTCGCATGTTGGCAGGATGTTAGATCTAAGACTTCTGTGATCCATCAATTTAGAGAGAAGTCTTCCGGATTAATCACATCATAAGGATTGGGTCAACGTTTCGAACCAACTAATGTGGTTCATCCTCAGGACAAGGTAAGAAATCAATCGATTTGAGGGAATAAATAGCATGGATGCATCATTGTCTAGTGTTAGTTGTTTAGAAGAGTGAACATTGGAATCAATGATGCATCCCTACACCTTTTAAGAAATGTCAAATCAGATTTCTTCTTAGCAACCTGTAGTCGTGCTCGTTCAAATTGACGAGCCTTGTCAGCCATTCCCTTTCCGTGAAGGGTAATAATGTTAGATCTAAGAATTTTGTGATCCATCAATTTAGATAGAATTCTTCCAGATTAATCACATCATAAGGATTGGGTTGACGTTTCGAACCAACTAATGTGGTTCATCCTTAGGACAAGGTGAGAAATCAATCGATCTGAGGGAATAAATAGCATGGCTACATCATTGTCCAGTGTTAACCGTTTAGAAGAGTGAACACTGGTATCAATGATGCATCCCTACACCTTTTAAGAAATGTCATATCAAATTTCTTCTTAGCAACCTCTAGTCGTGCTTGTTCAAATTGACAAGCCTTGTCAGCGATTCTCTTTTCGTGAAGGGTAATAATGTTAGATCTAAGACTTTTGTGATCCATCAATTTAGAGAGAAGTCTTCCAGATTAATCACATCGTAAGAATTGGGTCGATGTTTCGAACCAACTAATGTGGTTCATCCTCAGGACAAGGTGATAAATCAATAAATCTGAGGGAATAAATAGCATGGATGCATCATTGTCTAGTGTTAGCCGTTTAGAAGACCAAACACTGGAATCAATGATGCATCCCTACACCTTTTAAGAAATGTCAGATAGGATTTCCTCTTAGCAACCTGCAGTCGTGCTCGTTCAAATTGACGAGCCTTGTCATCCATTCCCTTTCCGTGAAGGGTAATAATGTTAGATATAAGACTTTTGTGATCCATCAATTTAGAGAGAATTCTTCCAAATTAATCACATCGTAAGGATTGGGTCGACGTTTCGAACAAACTAATGTGGTTCATCCTCAGGACAAGGTGAGAAATCAATTGATCTGAGTGAATAAATAGCATGGATGCATCATTTTCCAGTGTTAGCCATTTAGAAGAGAGAACACTGGAATCAATGATGCATCCCTACACCTTTTAAGAAATGTCAGATCGGATTTCTTCTTAGCAACCTGCAATCATGCTCGTTCAAATTGACGAGCCTTGTCAGCCATTCCCTTTCCATGAAGGGTAATAATGTTAGATCTAAGACTTTTGTGATCCATCAATTTAGAGAGAAGTCTTCTGGATTAATCACATCGTAAGGATTGGGTCGATGTTTCGAACCAAATAATGTGGTTCAACCTTGGGACAAGGTGAGAAATCAATCGATCTGAGGGAATAAATATCATGGATGCATCATTGTCCAGTGTTAGCTGTTTAGAAGAGCGAACACTAGAATTAATGATGCATCCCTACACCTTTTAAGAAATGTCAGATCAGATTTCTTCTTAGCAACTTGCAGTCGTGCTTGTTCAAATTGACGAGCCTTGTCAGCGATTCCCTTTCCGTGAAGGGTAATAATGTTAGATCTAAGACTTTTGTGATCCATCAATTTAGAGAGAAGTCTTCCAGATTAATCACATCGTAAGGACTGGGTCGACATTTCGAACCAACTAGTGTGGTTCATCCTTAGGACAAGGTGAGAAATCAATCGATCTGAGGGAATAAGTAGCATGGATGCATCATTGTCTAGTGTTAGGCGTTTAGAAGAGAGAACACTGGAATCAATGATGCATCCCTACACCTTTTAAGAAATGTCAGATCAGATTTCTTCTTAGCAACCTGCAGTCGTGCTCGTTTAAATTGACGAGCCTTTTCAGCCATTCCCTTTCTGTGAAAGTTAATAATGTTAGATCTAAGACTTTTGTTATCCATCAAGTTAGAGAGAAGTCTTCCAGATTAATCACATCGTAAGGATTGGGTCGACGTTTTGAACCAACTAATGTGGTTCATCCTCAGGACAAGGTGAGAAATCAATCGATCTGAGGGAATAAATAACATGGATGCATCATTTTCTAGTGTTATCCATTTAGAAGAGCGAACACTGGAATCAATGATGCATCCCTACACCTTTTAAGAAATGTTAGATCAGATTTCTTCTTAGCAACCTGTAGTTGTGCTTGTTAAAATTGACAAGCCTTGTCAGCCATTCCCTTTCCGTGAAGGGTAATAATGTTAGATCTAAGACATTTGTGATCCATCAATTTAGAGATAATTCTTCCGGATTAATCACATCGTAAGGATTGGGTCGACGTTTCGAACCAACTAATGTGGTTCATCCTCAGGACAAGGTAAGAAATCAATCGCTCTGAGGGAATAAATAGCATGGATGCATCATTGTCCAGTGTTAGCTGTTTAGAAGAGCGAACATTGGAATCAATGATGCATCCCTACACCTTTTAAGAAATGTCAAATCATATTTGTTCTTAGCAACTTGCAGTCATGCTCGTTCAAATTGACGAGCCTTGTCAGCGATTCCCTTTCCGTGAAGGGTAATAATGTTAGATCTAAGACTTTTGTGATCCATCAATTTAGAGAGTAGTCTTCCGGATTAATCACATCGTAAGGATTGGGTTGATGTTTCAAACCAACTAATGTGGTTCATCCTTAGGATTCTGAATTAAGCGAAAGTTCCAATACACATCGTTACACCATACATCACTAACCCCGAGTGCGGGGTGTTGGAGCCACTACTTACTCCTAAAATAAAATATTACAGACTCTCTTGGCTATGTGGGAGGAGCTAAGATGAAAAAGTCCTTTGCATGTACAAATGAGGGGGTATTTATAGCCAAGGGTGAAACTGACCCTTGTGGTTGTTCGACTACCCTCATGAATGTTTGACTTCCATGACTTTTTGACTTTACATGACTCTTTGTACATCGAGTGGGTCTCTTGGACTTCCACAGTACATTACATTGATTGACAACAAAGCCCATAGTAGAGATGTGGGCGACATGACTCATGACATGACAGTGCTGGTACATTCGTGCTATTGCTAGAGTGCATGTCGAGCTACAATGTTGATGGGTGATGGATGTCTTCATGGTATATCACAGCTTCACCTCCGCATGGAAAAGTGCGCGAAGTCTTCGATGGTCTTCAGTTCGCTTGATGATGCTTTGGCATGTTTCTCCTTGCTTGCATGTTGGAAGGCTTGATAGGCTCATCTGTTTGCGAAAGGTGCATGTTCATCCGTTCATCCATCCGTGAGCACATCGTTCATGTTTGTTCGCCCATCCGTCTGTGAACATATCTTTGCATGATCATCCATTCGTGAAAACATCTCTTTGCATGCATCGTTCATTCATCTATTGGGGAACCTATCCTTCTGCATGTGCTCCCTTCTTTCATCCCATTCATCGTCACGCCATGTTTGTTGGTGTACTTGTACCTGCAGTCACTCATGACGAGACAACATCAAATCCAAAAACCTCCTAGTCTACCATGACACATGATCATTTCAGATGCAGGTGACCGGGGGAGGTGGCAAGGTTGCGAGGTGGGATGATGGCTTCGAGCACTGCTAATGAAAACTGCGCAAGAGTCATTGGGTAATGAAGATGGGAAATCCAAGTTGACAGTGACTGTCTACGAGTTCTAGCTCGGCCGGAAGGCAAAACTACACAAATTTTAGGTGGGACGGTTCAGGTTGCAGGAAGGCAAGGCAAACAGAATCTGTGCATTTTCTGGAATGAGCGGGCAACAGGGGATGGAAGGAAAAATCTGCACAATTTTTTGAGGAACACGCCGGGCTGTAGGGAGGATCAGCAAGCAAGAATTACGTAGTTTTTTTAGGGAACTAGCTGGGAGCCTGGAAGCCAAAACTGTGCAATTCACAGAGGGAACTAGAAGTTGGCTGCTGGGTCACTTGCAGCCAAAACAACGCAATTCACAGAGGGAGCTGGCAATTGGCTGCTGGGAGCTTGGCAACGGAAACTGCAAAATTCCTGGAAGGAACTAACAGTCTGCTAATAGGAGTTGTTGGCTAGGGAAACTGCACTGAGGCTGGGAGGCCGGTTTTCTGATCATTTCTGCGCAATTTTTGAGTTGAGCGGACTACTGGGCAGCAGAAGGCCTGCTCATGAAAACTGCACAATTTCTTGGATGAGCAGCCAGTCGAATGTCGGAAGGACTGACTGGGAAAGTTGCACAATTTTCTGAGGGAGACAGGGACCTATCTATCTGGCATGTCTGCGCAATTTCCTCATTCAGCAGAGTGGGCAAGGTCAACAACCTGTGCACAATTTTTTAGGGGAGTCATTCCCGGGGTGGCTGTCGGGTTTGACTCTCCGGGTGGCTAGCATGAAAGTTGATTGGATCATTTGTGATCAGCGCAACTTGGAAATACTTGCTTGGTGCTTCTGCGTTGTTCTAGGTGACAGTCGATCAAGTCGATGGCAGGGTGATGGTTCGGCTGTCAGAGGGGAGTCCGGTCGTCAGGAATTTAGCAAAATGACTAAGTGTGTGAACGATTGAAAGATGCATAGGTGATCACGCAAACACACACTCACATGACTTGACGAAGAGACGACTGTTCAACATGGCCGATCAATGGTGCAAGCGACAAGCGCGACACTCGTGATTGATCATTGATCGACAGTGACGATGCTTGTGTGATAGTGAATGTGACTCTGTGTGTGAGTGTGGCAGATGCTTTCATAGCGAACATAACAAGTACACATGAAGTGAATACTTTGAGCATAACCAGAACATGGTCACAAGCATGACTTAGAAACCAACATGAAAAAACTTGGATGAAATAAACAAGAAAGGTGGATGCAAAGACTCCCATGGGCTCATGGAGTGAACCTGAGGGTGTACAATCATCAAGGGAAACTCTCAAGGGAGGCTCCAAAATCGGGTGCAGGCCAAAATTTTGGAGGGTGGTTTTAGCTGCTACAACAGGAGGATAGAGTCCGCTTCTAGCCTAACACCATCATGCAATTTGGAGATGTCATCACACAGTACCAAGCTTGGCATTGATACGTGATCGAGAAGCATCAAGTGGAAGTTTTCAAGATAGAGTGTTCCCAAACTCAGGAATTAGCCCCATATTTTATTGTTGACCCCGTTTTATTTATTGATTATTTTTCTTTGGATATATATATGTTTCTGTTTTTATTTATTTATTTATATATTTATTTTGACTTGTGTATATTTTTATTTTATTTTATTTATTTTACCATTAATTATTTTTAATTTATTTTATTTTATTTCCATTAGTTATTTTATTTATCAAATGATCTTGTCTCGATTAGGGTCTTCACTCGTTTTTATAATTTTTGACTCCCCTCTTTTAAAGTTTGACTTTGATTATTTATTTATTTATTTTAAAAACTAGCTGTTTAATATAACGGTTACTTATTAATATTTGTTTTTAATAAATTAATAAACTAATATCACAGTTTAAATATTATTTTTCAAAAACTAGCCATTTAATATAGTCGTTACATATTAATATTTTAATAAATTAATAAACTAATATCATTATTTAAATATTATTTTTCAAAAACTAGCCGTTACATATTAATATTTTAATAAATTAATAAACCAATATCATTATTTAAATATTATTTTTCAAGAACTAGTAATATTTGGTTTTAATAAATTAATTTAAATATTATTTTTCAAAAACTAGCCGTTTAATATAGTTGTTACTTAATAATATTTGTTTTTAATATATTAATAAATTAATATTATAAATTAAACATTATTGTTCAAATATAGCCGTTACTTGAAATTTTGTCTCTACATTGCTGTCTATTAAAGCCTTTGCCATGGTCTGCCTCTTCATCTGGTCCTCATGATGAACCACACTTATAGGTTCGAAATGCGTCGACCAAAAAAATCCTCTCATGTGATTTCCATCGAAAGACTTTGTTTAATTACCACCCACTACTAGGACTCCTACTCCAAACGGTGTGAGGTCTAGTTGGGACTTCATATCGGGGATATCCTTTGAATGTTGGTGGGTTCAACACCGTCAACATTTATAGTGCTAGAAAAATAACTCGTGCAAGTTATATGGTATGGTGAGGAGAGCAGCTGAGGATAACATGCAACCCTAGCTATTACTGCAACTCCCAGCGCGAAGCAGCATTCGCTGTGCCTTAGTGGCCCTTGCTGCTGAGGTCAGAACGACAGAAAGAGGAAGGCGAGATCGTAGCTGCAGTTTTCGGTAGGCAGATATTACCCTAGATTGTATTGGCCCTCAGCAGCCTCCTGCTGTAGGGGTTTGAGCAATATGGATCCACCGGAAGAGGAAGATCATCATCACACAGATCACTAGCGAGAATCAGAAGTAACAGAAAAAGCTTTTGCTTCCCTCATCTTTGCAATGGGTCCAGCAAAGAATAGACCGTCGGTTTCAAATTTTGTTAAAAAAATGGAAGAAATACTAGAAATATCTCTCCCTCAAGCACTCCCAAGAAAAGCAGCACTCTCCCTGGCAGAACGAGGGTTAGTAGGGCAGTTTACTGGGTTGTGGCCATCACCCAAGACTGTGCAAAAGTGGGTAGAAAGAAACTGGGCTGCAGCAATATCTGGGAAGATCTCAATCAGATTTTGTGGTAGAGGTTACTACACCTTCCACTTCGAAACCAAAGAGGACCAAGATCTGATATTCAGGAATGGTCCATATTTTATGGATACAAGGGGACTATATTTGAACAGATGGACACCAGACTTTGACCCAGAAATGGACGTCCCAAATGCTGTTCCAGTATGGGTAAGATTGCCGCATCTGCCTCTCCACTGCTGGGGAGATGATTCAGTCAAAGCAATAGGAAACGCAGTTGGGAAATACATAGACAGATGTGAGCCTAAAGAAAACATGCATGCATGCGCCCGAATCTGCGTGGAAGTGGATCTAGGAAAAGGTCTCCCTGAAGCTATCAAAATAAAAGTGGATCAGTGGACGCACATACAACAGTTGGACTATGAGCAAATCCCCTTCAAATGTAAGGTATGTCATGAATACGGTCATTTTGCAAATAGATGTACAAAAAATAGAGAAAATGAAAGTGAAAAGATTGAGGATCTGGAAAATAAATGGGAACAGGTCAAACGAAAGAAGATAGCCAACAAACAACCAGTCCAGCTCTCCTCTCAGCCCTCACAATCTGTTGAAGCCCTCTCCCTCTCGCCAAAAGCAAACTTAGCTAGCCAAAACCCCTTTGATCCTCTGCTCACATCAGATCCCCCATCCCCTGGAGCCAAAGCTAGATCTAGATCTAGATCTAGAACCCCGCGCTCTCCAATCACCCAGCGGTCCCCCCTCTCCCCCAGAGACTCAATTCACCTCTCTCCCCCTCCCTTAGTAAATAGGATATTAACCAGAAAACAAGCTAAAGAAGCATTCCCAAATGTAGAAAACCAAAAAAAAATTGGAAGAAAGACAAATAAAGAAGTAAGGGATGAAGCAGCAGCAAAAGAAATGGCCCTAGGAACACAACAACCCATGGACACTTATCTAGGGAAAAGTACAAGAAATATGGAGAAAAACCAGCATAAGGGGAAAGGAGCCATGCACCACCCAACAAGTAAATAATGATAATAGTCTCCTGGAACTGCAGAGGAATGGGCTCACCTGTTAAGGAAAATGCAACAAGAGATATTTTGACAAAAGAGAACCCAGATATCCTTATGATCTAGGAGACAAAAGTAAACAACCAAGAATCGGAAAATCTTAAAAAAAAGTTCAGGCAATATGAAGGGGAAGCAATCCAGGCAACTGGAGCATCAGGAGGCATATGCACAATCTGGAAAAAAGGAAGGTGGGAATTAATGGGGAAAAAAACAGGGCAGCACTGGATTTTAATGGATCTTAGGAGGACCAACACAGAAGAGAAATACAGGGTGATAAATATATATGCCCCCAACCACTATAAGGAGAAAGAACAGTGTTGGGCAACAATAAAGGAAGTATTACAAGAAACACAAGCTGGAAAAATAATTTTAGGAGGAGATTTAAATCTGGTTAGAAGTATAGAGGAAAAGTTTGGAGGAAACTTTCAAGCGGATCCATCTAGGAACTCTTTAGAAGAAATAATGGAACAGTATAGCCTTCTGGACATTCCTCCAAACAATGGAAAATATACCTGGAATAACAAGAGAGTGGGTAAAAGTAACATAAAAGAAAGACTGGACAGAATCCTGATTCAAGACAACATAGCAACACTGTACAACTCTATCAAATCCAAAATCATTCACACCACAACTTCTGATCATAAGCTGGTTGTAATAGCAATGGGCAAAATGGAAAACCAAGGCCCACTCCCGTTCAGGTACAGCTCAATTTGGGACAGCAGCACAGAAATCAACGAATTAGTTAAAGCAGCATGGGCACCAAGAATATCAGGCTCACCACAGTACATATGGGAGACAAAATTAAAAAGTGTAAGAACCAAGCTAAAGGAATGGGCAAGGTTAAATGAAAAAAAAAAGGAAAAGAAAAAAGAGCTACAACAGAAAATGGACAGCATGCAGGCTGAAAAAGAATGTAAAGAAGAAAGCAAGCAAGACTACCTTAAAGAGAAAGAAATTTTCTGGGAGATATATAGGGAAAACAGGAAAGAGGAGGAAGAGGCAAGACTGAAATCTAGAATCCTCTGGCTCAAGGCAGGGGATAAGAATACATCCTTTTTTCATAACAATATGAAAATCAGAAGAGCTAGAAACCAGATAGAAAAAATACAAGTGGAAAATCAAGAAATCAAAGGAGCGGAAGAAATAAAAAAAGCAGCCCACAAGCACTTCAAAAACTTACTGTCAGCAATGGAGGAAATGACTGAATATGAAGAAATTTTGCAGCACACAAAGAAGAAAATAAAAAAAGAACAAAACAAAGACATGTGTAAGGACCTCACAGAAGAAGAAATTGTGGAGGCCATTTGGAGCCTACATCTAGACAAAGCGCCCGGGCCAGATGGATTCACAATAGCCTTCTACAGAAATCATTGGTATACAATCAAAAAGGATTTCTTAAGAATGGCAAAGAATGTTTAAAAAAAAAAATGGGAGGCCACACAAGATCTTCCTATCTTGCTCTGGTTCCAAAGGAAGCAAATCCATCCACCTTCAATAGGTTCCGGCCCATTTCTCTGTGCAATTCCTCCTACAAGATAATAACAAAAATTGTGGCAAATAGAATAAAGAAAGTGCTACACTTAATCATCTCAGAAAACCAAGGAGGGTTTGTCCCAAACAGACAAATCATTGACAATGTCATCATAGTTCAGGAAGCTGTCCACTCCAGTATCTTAAAGCAAGAAAAAGGTATGATAATCAAACTAGATATGGCAAACGCTTTCGATAGAGTCAGCCACTCATATCTACTGGTTGTACTTCAGAAATTGGGCTTCTCAAAAGAAATAATAGAAGTGATACAAGAATGCATATCCACTCCCTGGATAGCCCCCCTCATCAATGGAAGACCCAGTGAATTTTTTCAAAGCACAAGAGGCCTCAGGCAAGGCTGCCCTCTATCACCATTTCTATATATAATAATGGCAGAAACTCTTAGTAGAGCATTGGAAACACAGAGGAAAGAAAGAACTATCACAGGATTGAGAATAGCAAAAGGAATAAAGACCATAAATCACTCCTTGTTTGCAGATGATACATTGTTGATGGGAGGAGCATCAACAATAATAGCGAGAAGATTCAAAAAAATAATGGATGCATTTATGCAGGTGTCAGGTGGACTTTTGAACAATACAAAATGCAGGATCTATGGGTGGAACATTCCACCACGAACTATGCAAAGAATTTCCCAAATCATGGAAATCCCAGCACAGGAAAATTGGAATCACTTTCTCTATCTGGGATTACCAATATCAAAAGAGATCATGAAGGCAGAAATATGGACAAAACAAATTGGGAAAATGCAAGACAGGATAAAGAACTGGGGAATGATGTGGTTAAATATGGTTGGAAGGGTGATATTAATTAAAGCTCTCCTTGCTGCATTACCAATATACCAATATGCACTAATCATGGCACCAACAAGTGCCCACAAGCAGATGGAATTAATTTTAAGAAGTTTTCTCTGGCAGGGAGGGAAGCAGGAAAACAAAAAGTTTAGTTTGGTAAGGTGGGAACAAGTAGTGCTACCATATGAACAAGGAGGCTTGTCCATTCGACTGCCTGGGCTCATGAATGCATCCCTGGGAATGAAAATTGTATGGAGACTCATAACAGGTAACAAGAGCTAGTGGAAAAGCCCTCATAAACAAATATCTAAATGGCTCCAAGGAGAATCTACTGAATGGGAACATCCCAATAAGACAAAGCACCCAAGTATGGAAGCTAGTCAAAAGAGTCATTCCAATAATGGGCAGCCACATCTCCAAAACTCCTGGGAATGGACAAAAAATCTCGATATGGGAAGACAGAATCATGGGAAAAGACCCATTACAGGATCACCCAGAAATGGATGGAATTCAAGAGTGGATGAGAGGGAAAGGCTTTAATACCTTACATTCAATCTCCCTGTGGAATCAGAAGGAATGGAAGGAATGGAAAAGGCCAACAATCCCAACAAACATGGAAGGACAATGGAATAAACTCAAGCAGCATCTAAAGGGGGCAACACCAATTCATCGTGACGAGGAAGACAATTACCTCTGGGACCCAAGTAATGGGCAATATACAGTCAAAACTGGATATAAAATTCTTCAAGATCAAACCAATCAGCAAGAATGGGAACCATGGAAAATAGCATGGAAATCGGAAAGTTTGCCTAAAATAAAAATTTTCATTTGGACCCTATTAAAAGGAAAGATCCTGACTGGCGAAAACCTTAAAAAAAGAGGATTCCATGGGCCATCAAGATGCCCATTATGCCAGCAGGTAGAAGAAACCATTCAACACTTATTTCAGGACTGTAAATTCTCAAGAGAATGCTGGGAGCAGCTCTTGAGCCCGCTGGAAGTAAATATAGACTATGGTAAACCATTGCCGGAATTCCTCAAAATTCTGGAGAAAGCCTACCCATATGCAACAAAGAAGAAAGTCACAATTATAAGAATCTGGAAATGCATTCCAACAGTCCTATGCTGGCAAATTTGGCTGACTCGGAACAGGTGTATCTTTAAAAACCAAAATCCTAGAATTGGAAAAACATTATCAAAAGTATGGGGATTAACTTCAGAAATATTCAATGAAAAAGGAACTGCCCCAACGGATTATAGTATTCTTCAACAAGAAGAAAGAGAATGGCTTAGCAAAGCCATAATAGACAACAATGGTAAAAAGGGACAGAGAAAAGAAAGCTTAGGGAAAAACTGGAAATTGAGAATGACTGAAGAAGAAATTGAAAGTTGGAAAAGACAACAAAATAGATATTGTTTGCAATTTGATGGAGCCTCCAAGAATAATCCTGGAAAGGCAGGAGCAGGCGGGATAATTTTTGATCCAAGTGGGAAAAAAATTGTCACATATGAATGGGGATTGGGACAAATTTCAAATAATAAGGCCGAAGCGTATAGCTTGTTCATGGGGACAAAAATAATTAAAAAAAGAGGAATCCAAAATCCAATAATTTTGGGAGATTCAGCCATCATAATTGAGGCAATGAACCGAACCAAAAGTCCAAGCAATGAGTTTATGAGTAGAATTATCAAAAGAATAAGAAGGAATCTAGAAGACTCTGGTAGTGTAACTTTCAAACATATACTGAGACTTCACAATCAGCAGGCGGATTTTCACGCAAATCAAGCAGTGGAGATGAATGAAGGAAGAGTCCGGGAGAATAATGAGGAATACCAACACTCTGTGCCATAAGATCAAAATGAATTTGAAAAGATTAATGTACTGGGGAAAAAAGGGACAAAGCAAGACAAATTATGAAAAAAAAAAAAAAACAAAAAACAAAGAAAATAAAAAAAGTGACAACCCAAAAAAATCCCAGAAAATCATGGAAAGACAGAGGAAAAAGCAAGGAAAAATGGAAATACAAAGGATCATCTTCAGAAACTTCAATCAAAGTCAAAAAGCTCATGAGCAAGCAAAGCTCAGCTCAGAAGGAAACCGAGCCAGAAAAGGAAAAAGTGTGCAAGAGACAGCTCTCATCTCCAACGCATGGGGGACCACTACAACCACACGCTTGGAGGCAAGCATGCAACGCAGAAGCTTTAAAAAAAGAGTGCACAGTGCAAATTATCATTGGCCTGAGGATTCATCTCCCCTCGGCGCTTCCAGGTCTGCATCAAAGCACAACTCCCTCACACACCCACGCAGTCCCCTCCCTCTCACTTCCACGTGGTCCCCTGCTCTCTACGCAATCCCCTCCCCAGCTCCCATTCCTCGCTATCTTGCTCAGCTGCCTCCCTCCACGCAGCCCCTGCCCAGCTTCCCTCCCTCACGCAGTTTTTTGTGCTCCCTCAAGCATCCACGTACACCCCTCCCTCACGCCTCCACGTGGCCCCCTGCTCTCTGTGCAGCCCCCTCCCCAGCTCCCATTCCTCCACGTTGTCTTGCTCAGCCGCCATCTCCACGCAGCCCCTTCTCAGCCTCCCTCCCTCACGCAATTCCCTTGCTCACCAGCTTTTCTACTCAACTACGTCGCTGCTCCTTGTCCCCTTGCAAACACTATTCAGCAGGCAGCCTTTTTATTTGATCAAGCTATTACCTACCCTCATCCAGCTCTTATTGCAGAGTTATAATTTTCGCTGCAATTTTCATCCCCCTCTTCATAAATACAGGCCCTCTCTCATATTATCTAGCTCAGTGGCAATATCCACAGCTACTCAAGAATTTCAGAGCAGAGGCCATCAAATCAGAACAACGATGGATCAAGGGAGCATAGGCAGCTACAACAAAGCAAGGGGAAACAACAGTCAGATGGAGTTTAACCCCACTAAGAAGGCAGCCAGGAACGACTCATGCCCAACATGCAAAGGAAACAAGGTCATGATACATTGGCTGCAACAGTCTCTCAAAGATCTAAGAAGTGAAATGAGAATGGAGTACAACTTTCAGAAGCAAAATATGGCAGCGCAATAGCATGAGATAAAGGATCTGAAAACCAAGTGCAAACATCTGCAGGAAGCAGTAGAATACTACAAGAGCAACAATATGAGCAGTGAAGGAAAAAACTCAGCCAACAACAACAACATGAATGAAGCAGCCCAAGAATACTCAGTCAACAAGCCATAAACCCAATGAGAAATTATGTTATGTAAATTTGTTTTCTTAGTAGGTCAATACGTCCGGCAGTATCCTAGAATAGTTAAAAAAATCTATGAAGTTTGGAAATTAAGCATAGGAGAAGGGATTGCGATCTCGTCTCGCTGCTTAGTCTACTATCGCAATATAGCTGAATGTAATTGGAGCTTGCTCTACACCCTCTTTTGGTAATATATCATCTAACCGATCTTCTTAAAAAAAAAAAAAAAAAAAACCATTTCTAGTGCTAGAAGGAGGGCCAGATGAAAAGATGAGACCATGAAGTCTATTTTGAATTTTTACACTCATTTCATGACTTCTCGCCAAATCATAACCCCGACATGTTTTTCTAAATTTGCAAATATGAAAGTGTCGACGAGCATTTTTAATGACTTGTCCAATTACAAGTTCAATGGAGAGGGTGGAACAACCTTACTCAAGCACACACCTACTTTTCTTGGCTTTTGTGACATGCATGAAATCGAGTCTAAGGATGATGCCTGTAGGTTATCTGCTCTCACATTCAAAGGGCGCGTGAAGGAATGGTGTTACACATTGCTTAAAGCCTCCTTACACTCTTTCAAACAACTTTTTGTAGAATCATGTCGTGCTTTCGATCTTTATGATCATAAAGCTCTTAATAAGAAAAATTTAAAATTGCGAAAAGCACATGATGAATCCGTTTAGGATTTTCATGATCGTTTTATCCATTACTTCTTTGAATTTCCTGAAGATGAAGTTGATTGGTCTTTCTTGGTTGATATATTTTTATATCTTGTTCACATTTTCGAAAATCCACACGAGCTAGAACCTTTCAAACCTCTCCCAACATACCTCGGTATTAGAGATTATAAATTGGCAATGGAGAAGGTTGTTGTTTGTAGTGACCCTTCAGCCCCTTCTAATAAAAAAACTCTAGTTCCATAGGTTGAGGTGGGAGAAGTTACAATTTCACCTATTAATCTACCACCATCTCCTCCTACCCCACTTACTCAGAATTTTAGTGCAGATTTGGACTGTGACTCTGATGGTTGTGATGAAGTGCTACCTCCTTGTCCTCCATCCTTCGGTTCCTATGATCCTCCAGATTTTGATGTGTTGTGTTCACCTGCCTCAAATCTCACTTTTGATGTTCATGAGGATCAACTTCTAGATGGATTTGGTGTTAAACAACCAACCTGCAATATCATTTTTGATGAGTATGTGTGGGAGTTTGAACAAGAATCTACGGTGAAGGAGGACCTCCTTCCATCCATACCTCATCCACATTATCCTGACATTTTCCATGATTCTGTCATTTCTGTTCACTCTTGTGAAAATTTAGTTTCGGATGTTACTACTTTTCATCATTTGTAGAACATGTGGAATGCCAGTTTTTCATTTGAATGTGGAGAAGACAAATATTTTCAGCCTAATCCTCCCAATCTCTCATCTTACCTTTCTGGGAACATAGAGGGTGAAATTTCCTATTTTCCATCATCCCCTATTTATGATTCATCAGATCATGAGGATGCCCCTGTTTGTGATCTTGAACTTTATGATCATGATTGTTGTGATCTTTTCATTGATTCATTCGATCATGATTCTGATTCTTCCATTGTTGATATTTCTAAGCCACCGGTCTTTGATGATCCATATTCTGATGAATTGGAACCTCTCTAAGCTGTCGAGGCACTTCAGCCCAAGATGATGGTTATGTCAGGTTCTTGTAGCCTTGAGGTCAATTCCACTTTTGATTAGAAATGTGTTGAATATTTCTAGGCTCCTCATCACTTTGTTGTTCACATTGAAAATCAATCTATCTTACAATCTTTGCATCCTCTATTTGTATCACGTGATCCTATCACTAAGTCATTGGAGGAGTCGTAGGTAGAAAGCATTGTTGCAAAAAATAAATTTTATTCTTTATTCATGTTTGCTCATTTTTCAAGTTTGAAAGTGTGTATCTGCTTGTCTTTGACTCGCAATGTGTTTGGAAACCATGGTACATCCGCAAAGTGCCTTTCTTGTGCCTTCTATTTTTACTTTTCTGTTGAAATGTGGCAATAAGAATATTCCAATTTTAATTTTTCCTTGAATTAAAATTCGAATTTAATCTCACCAACTGCTTGAAAAATAATTAATTAATTCATCTTGGATTAATTAGTTGGATAAATTCAAGCTAGAAGTCTTTGTGAAGTCATGCAACAATTATCCCTTAAATTAAGGAGATTATCCCTTAATCAAGGAGATAAGGATGAGTTATAATTGAGTTGTAATTAGTTAGCTTAGTTAACTAAGTTATGTCCAATTAAATTAGTTCCAAACAGTTTATTGAACTAATTGTGAGTTCAGTCAGTTAATGCATGCATGAATCAAACTATGCATGCATGAATAAAAAATAGAGAGTATGCACAATGACATGTAGTGACATGTGAGTTTCTATTTTACCTTTGTTAAATGTTTATTCCTTCCTTCTATAAGGAGAGATAGAACCTGGAAATCCCAGTTACAAAAATATCTCAGGCCTGAGCTTCCAACTGTCTGCATGACTAGCAGTCTCGGCGTGTAAGCTCTGTCACCTCAAATTAATACAACAGAAAGATGATTTTCTTTAAAATAAAACAGAATGACAGACTAACAAAACAACTGAATAACAAAACATGTGAAACTGAATGATGGTTGTAAAAATATCTCCATGCCACTTCCTTGGATGGCCTCTGATCTAGCCACATTTCTACCACATTATGCCTCATACACTCTTGGTCAGTTCCCTGTCATTTTCGATCTCAACAACTTTAATCCTTCCTTTTACAGAAGTCGGAAGCGAACACCTATGATGACCATTTTTGAGTGCAGTTGCCAACTCATCTATCCCTTCTTACATTCTTTATCAAGCCACCGAAACCAACCATGCCCTGTGAAACAGTTATACAGTTGTATCAGAGCTCAAAGATCGGAGGTTTCAAACTAAACAGACTTGATAAAACTGTGAATGTCGATCTCTGATTGGACCCCTTAGCACTAGCCCCATGGGGCTTAGGCAGAAACTATATGATAGGAACCTTGGACGGGGGCTGATTCTTTGGAATACTGCATCACTAATTATCCCCATGTGTAACACATGGGACCACACACTTAAGCACCTAGGCCCATTTGAAATATTGCAACTCAGCGATCAACAATTTCATGACACTGTATTTGGTACACCCTCCCAAAACTTGTGATATGCGATGTGTGACGTGGTTTGGACCATGTGGAAAGAGGATAAGGGAGGGCCCGCACCAAATTTTTTTGATAAACTCTCTCCGTTTTATAAAATCTTTGACTAACTTTTTCGCCCAACCATTGGTTTTGATACATAAGGCACATAGATTCATGCGACTCACCTTATGCCACTTGTCCACCTTGCTTTGGGCCCATGATATTAGAGGTTTCCCTGATGTGTTCCTTTGTAAAACATCGATTACATGCTGCTCCATTATTGCAATCGTCGATGTGCAATCACTCCTTAACGTTCAACGTCGCCTTTGGTTCTTCAAACTATTTGTGACCGTGGGCTAATCCCCACATCAGAGCCCCCTAATCGGAAGTCTTCAACTAGAGGTTTTACTTTTACCAGTGTTACAAAATGTTGATTAGCAACCTCCGACTGTGACATCATCAATGCCACATGGTTCCTTGTGAATGGTGACACGTGTCACCCAGTTTTGGCTCCATATGACCCTTCAAAACATCGAATTTGCCTGCCACATGTCCTCTGTGCTGCCACGTCATGGTGATGTCAAACACCACGTGGCTTTTTCATGACCAATGATATTCAACCACGCGGCCCTCTATAGGAGAGAGAAAAGGCCCGCCTTCTTCTGGTTTTGCGACTGATTTCCTTTTTTAAATTGTTTTCGGCCCTCCCAACGCTTGAACATTGAAGGAACTTTTCTCGACAGTTTAATCACATCTCAAAATTTTTATAACATCACAACATGCCTCGCTTTACCATTTCACCGATTGTCGATTTTCAATATGCACCAAACCCCGCCGACTTCCAATTTCATTGTTCGTCGATATGCATGATCGCTAATCAATGAAATGCTTCCTGTTGTTGCACTGTAGTTTGGAACCTCCGATCGATGATATGTGATATCAGCAATCGTTGATCGCAGACCCGCTCCAACCTCCGTTGTTGCTCCTTTCCAAATATTTGATGTACCATATGCCTCCGCTTCCAATCTTCGATTGCCGATTGGACACATGGCAGATGGAAATGAACTCAAACTTAAAATTTTTCAAGTTTTCCCTTTGTCTTCTAATTTTGAGAGGTAGAACTTCAACTTGCTTTAACTTTTGATCCAGAAGTCCATTCTTGGACTCCCACATACCGTTGGAAAGCTTGTTCAGAGCACTATCCTTTGGAGAGAGTATGATTTGGGCTTTGTGTGCTTCTATGGCTTGGAAGATCACTGCAAACCTATCTACTCCTTTGCACTCTTTTTTATAGCTAGAACACTTTTTGCAGAAGGTGATAACAGTTCATATGTTGTTGTTGTTTGCCTTTTCACATCTTACAGAGACTGAGTATTGTATGCTTGAGATGTTTATGTATGGCTTGTTGTGAAAGGCTTGACATTGATTTGAGAGTCAACAAATGCACAAGGGCTATCAATATTGAATTTAGTTCCAGGTGTTGAGAAAAGTGTTAATGGTTATTTGAGATCTTTAAATTGTTGATGCATATGATTAGCCTTTGCTTTCTAGTTCATATTATGCAGAGATCTGACATTCATTGTGACTTTGATGTGAGATAACACTTGTTGGTTGCACTTCTTGATGATAGATATGACTTTTCATTGTTGGTACATTGTATATATATTGAGCTAACTTTTGTAACTGAAAATGTGTTGATTTGATGCATTATAGGGTTTGTCATTGATATGGTTGGTATTGTTATGCTACAATGAGTTTGCTATAGTTTTGACTACATTGATGAACAAAGAGATGTTTTACATTGACATGCTAATGCCAGAGAAATACATGTTGATGATAGAGTTATGTTTAATTGAGTGGATTAGTTATCAAAGAGAGAATTGATGGAATGAGACATGCATGAATGTTTCTAGTTGAGATGTACTAGGGTTTGGTATTGATGCCCCTTTTGTGGTTGATGGATCATGAAAATTGAATTTAATTGATTGTTTCATTACTAGAGAGGAAGTTTTTGTGTCAGTTGTGCAAATATCATGTGTATTCGGTTATAGAGCAAATTTGTTCGTTGATTAGAAATTTGTTGCAGAGAGTTTTGGTAATTTTTATTCAGATTGAGCATAATGTTATATGTGGGTCCTATTTGAAAATTGGATGAAACATGGTCTGTAAGATTTAAGTTGTGTTTGATTCAAGTGGATCCAGTGTGATATATTTTGAAATGTGGTCTACAGAGGAATTGAGGTTTAGAGCCTTCAGTAATTTAGGATCTTTTCTTCAATGATGTTTACAAAATTTTATGAAAGAGAAAGTAAAAAACCATATATGCAAACACTTAAAGAAAAATAAACATAAAAGAGACCATAAATATAATGCAACCAATATTTGATAATGGAGTTCGTTCAATGTGGACTATGTCTTTGGGCCTTGTTTCCATAGTGGGGAGGCCTCTTCATTTATCTCAATGAAAATGAAAACGAGTATATGACAAAATACATCATTATACCTCCAATCCTTGGAGTGACTTGAAAATGGGTTGCTCAGATCCAAAAATAGTCTACGACAGTGAAATCCTTGCAAAATTTTGAGTAAAATTAGTATAAACTCAACTATATTATGCCACTGTCATATTTGGACCCCCCAGGGAATCTTCAAGAATTCATAGCATAATCTAAAAGGAATATTATAGAGAATATTCTAAAGAATATGCCCTGAGAATATTCCTTCAAATTGTGTGCCTACGTGAGGTCCCACTTCTTGGTTCCATCATTCATAGTTCCTGCTCTGTCATGGTTCTTTGGCCTATCGACCTCCGTTCCTCCCCATGCAAAAAATAAAGAACTTTTATATAATATTTGTGGGATAAATTTATAAAGAGATTCATTGGCTCATTGGATGAAAATGATAAGTTAAGACGTTGGGGGTTCGGCAGGTCATGGTGTTAAACCCCGCATACCCTCCACTTTTGGTTTATAAACAAAATAAGTTTGTTGTATTTTATATATGTGGTATTTAACCATATAAAAATATTATATGAAAACATAGCACCACGTGACTCCCAAATTCATGAATAAGGAAAAATAGTGGCTGCGCATCCCAAGCTCTACTTGGCCTATTTGGAGGTGCCACATGGCACCTTTTCATTCGGCCACATGGCATTCAATGAATCATCCATGAATTTTCTAATAATGCCTAATCAGTGCCATGTTATGTGCTGAGTCACCTACCATGTGGCAATTTGCAGTGTTGCCACATCACCTACTTGTGGTCCACCTGGTCTATTGACTGTGCTTCCATGTGGTACCCTGGGGAATGCCACACAACACCCTCTTGTTGAATTTTGACTTTGACTTTTTTATTGTTTGATCCAAACTTCAAACTGAAATAACTTTCTCATACGAACTCGAATAGAGGTGTCGCTCATGCCATTGGATTTCTTGCGACGAGATCTTCGACTTGGTCCTAGTTTCATAGAGTTTTGAAGACTTTTATTTTTAGGCCTTTTGGGATCCTCCCCATTGAAGGACTTTTGGTCATTGAAAAATATAAATAGGTACTAGGAGCCAATATACTATGATCTACATAAAAAATGTCTTTGACAAATGACACTTTCCCTTCCTTTACCTTTGTACTTCGAAACCAAGAATGTTAAGCTAACGCCTATATCCATATGCAAATTTGTAGTTGTCAATGCATGTTTCACAACTTGCAAGATTCCAAGAAATACCATACTTGTCAAGAGTTTACAAAACACTCATGATCAAGTTTACAATAGAACCCATATCCTTTTTCATTCAACTAAAGGCCAAAATATCACTATGTTGCATACACAAGTGATGTTATACACTTCATCACTTTTAGAAAGTAACATGTGATTTACAATGGTGGTCATACTCAACTACTTAAAAATTGCTACCCATCTCTTACCTAACCAGACTAATGGGATTTCTTCCTGTAGTTAGCTTCCTTGCTGAATTGCTTCATCGGTTAGTTCCTTCTCGATGCTTTCATATGCTTCCGATCCTTCTTTAGGCGTAGCTCTGGATGGAGCTTCTAACATATGGATTTTTTTATGTCCACCCTTGTTGCAAAGGTTTCAATGGTTTTTCTTCCTCCAAACTTTCATGACCTTCTTTTGTATCTCTTTCATGGGTGACATAACCTTCCTTGAATGGATGTTTTCGGCACAGCTCTAGCGAGCTGAACTTGACTTAGTTTTTCCTCTGAAACGTTCACTATCACTAGAAGGTTGTGATGTGCTCTTAGCATCCTGCACTAGCTTAGACTTGTCGCTTGAAGACTCTCCTGTCTTTATGGGTTTGGAGTCTCCTCCAGTTTCCACTTTGACATACCGTAGCAATCCTGCATATCAAGGTAGTTCCACCAATTGAATGGGATTCACAATTCCCTAGCCATTAACTCTTAAGCCCTTTTTTTATATCCCATCTTCTTCGTTAGCTTCGAACCAATGCCTATAATTAGGGGAATTTTGAGGTCTAAAATGGGCCTCCTAAGGAAATTATAAAATAATAGTGGAAATAATAAAATAAGATTAGATTACATCATCAAATTTTAGAGGGAAGAAAGAAAAAACTAATTTTGAACTCCTATTTTAAACTTATCAACCTATGGGTTTATTCAAATTTCAAGCAGAAACACTCATTGGATGAAAATTTTGATTTCTCATTTAAGGAGGACCCATATTGCATACTTTCGATGGACCCTGCTACATGAAAACTACGAAAAAAAAAACATGATTGCAATCACGATTTTTCATGTAGTAGGGTCCATCGAAAGTATGGAACATGGGTACTCCTTGGATGTTATTATTTTTTAATCTTTTTACTTTTTTACTCCAAAAATGGTGAATCATCCCCCATGGTTGACATCATCATCTTGAATCCTATTGGTTCTTATAAAGCTTATTTTACTTGTACATTTTTCTTAAGAGGCCCATTTTAGACCTCAAAATTCCCCTAATGAGTGTGCTTTTCAAAAGTACCAAAATCATCATCATAATGAGAACATGAAATTAAAGAATCATTAACATTGTTTACCTTAGTTGTCGATTCTGAAGCGGGTGATGATGGCTTCGCTAAGCCTTCATTGCACTTCAACTTTTCCAAGGCCTCTTATGTGTCTTGTATCTGAAGCTACAATCCCCGCTTCTCCTTTTTTGCTTCTTGTAGCAGTCTTTTCATTTCAACATTCTCTGCTTGAATTCTTTGGTTGATCTCCTCAAGTTCTTGAAGCCATGCATTCTTTAATGTTCTGCCCATCATTGGTATAACACCTGCAATCCCAACAATTGTGATCTTCATCTTAGCATCGCCGGAATAAGAACCTAGGTCATGTTGAACTGTAGCAACAATTTTATGCTTCCTTTTTCCACCATAATTCTTAGGCTTCAATTTTGGATGTAGTTTCTAGCAATGATCCTCATTATGCCCTTGTTATTCAATCGAGCAGAATGTTATATGTGAGTCTAGTTTGAAAATTGGATGAAACATGACCTGCATGATTTGAGTTGTGTTTTAGTTAGTTGGATCCAGTGTGAAATATTTTGAAACATGGTCCACAGAAGAACTGAGGGTTGGAGCCTTCATTGAGGAAGTAGTATTTTTCTTTCGGTGGTGGCTGATAAATTTAATCAGGGAGTAGTAGCTTCCTTCCAGTCTTAGTTGAAAAAACAAGAGGAAGTGGTAGCCTCCAGGAAGTGGGAGCCTGCACACTGGTAAGAGTCTGCGTCACTACAAAAAATGTAATGAAATATTTTCTTTATAATAAGAAGACAAAGACAACAACAACAATGTTTTTTCCCAGTTGGGTTTTCCACCTAAAAAAATTATAGTGCCCGCTCCTATGTGTTGATGATGTGTTGCACTATTATGGTTTACATAGTTTACTGCCTAATGTGTTGTTAATGAAATGAGGGTTCAAATAACATTGAAAATAAAAACATAAACTAAGTAAATTTTCATATTACATGAAATATTGATTCACTTCTCCCCCCTCCACACCCCAATATTTCTAACACCCTTCTTTCATCCCATGGATGTCGTT
Organism: Pinus tabuliformis; assembly: GCA_031772625.1. Taxonomy (NCBI): domain Eukaryota; kingdom Viridiplantae; phylum Streptophyta; class Pinopsida; order Pinales; family Pinaceae; genus Pinus; species Pinus tabuliformis. The sequence continues at coordinate 607,174,028 of CM062810.1, forward strand.
GTTGTACAATGAAACTTTTTTTTCTTTATTACATGTAACTGGCTCAATTTCTTACATGTAACTTGTCCAATTATTCAAACAATTTCAATGAGTTTTTCAAAAGCAATCAAAATATAGTATTATTTTATGGATATCATTGTAATCTCCAAGAAGGATGTCATTGTTGTACAATCTTTCTTACATGTAACTGGCCCAACTATTCGAACAATTTCAATGAGTTTTTCAAAAGAAATCAAAATATAATATTATTTTATGGATATCATTGTAATCTCCAAGAAAGAAAAAAACAACAAAAACTATTTAAAACATCAACATCGCAATTTTCCATAAAAGATATATAATTTACAACAATTTTTTTCCATAAAAATTACAAGGCTAGTGAATAATGCACATGTTAGTGTACATGTGCACTATGATACAAGACACCATCTATAAAAGAACATAGAAATAACATTATTTTTTGTCAACAAAAATGAATGAATACTACTTATTTAACATTGAATGTTATGATGTCAAGTCCCACTAACACAACCGGTTGAGGATGGGCCTCATGAGCAAGACAACTCAGGATCGAACCTCACGGAGGCTGTTGTGCCCATGCTAGGGGGAGGAGACATATTGAAATCCAACGAGCTTAGCGCTGGTATGGCCTTGATGGCTTTGATGCCCCTGGGTGGTGATTTCTCAAGCCCTAAGTCAAGCCTAGATAAACACAGATAACTTGACCAAAAAAAAAAACATTGAAAGTTATGATAATAAGGAATCATACATGCATTGCATCAATTTTGATCCCTAATTCCTATTGTCATGTCTTCATAATGAGTAGGCATAAAGAACACATGTAGGTGATATTTATAAATGCAAGCAAGTAGAGGAAGTAGTAAATGCAAACGAGTGAAATAATAAAAGTGGAGTAGGAAGTGAGAATATCTACAAGTGGAGCCATAGAAGATTGGTAGATACCATTTGTAAATCCAAAGATCAAGATATATGAAATTGATTCAAATTAAAGTTGAGTCCACTTGGAATTGTTTCTCCTCTGTGAGTAGCAAAAAAAGTCACCACAACTAAAACTTTTGATCTTCCATATCTAATACTAAAATATAATTTAATGATACATAAATGCATGAACTTCATAACAATAAAATTTTATTGTATATATATATATATATATATATATATATATATATATATATGATATAAAAAAAATAGTTAATATTCATTTTCTTTAATTATTATAATATATAAAAAAAAATAATTAAAAAAATACATTCTAACAAATAAAATATATATTATGAAAAATGTTAGGGGAGGGACGCCATTACCTGTGCGCCCTCCCCTCCACCTGGCGGACAAGCACGTTGCAGGCACGTGGCCTCGTACGACACCACGCCAACTCAATCCGCCACCTGTTAACATGCGTGTCAAGGGTTTACACTTTATTTAACGACCATGGATCCGCTCATTTCCGCCTTTACCGCGCGATGTATGCTCCGACTGTGGGTTTTCTGTTCGGGTCCGGTGTTTGTTCGAAGCCCTCCGCCGATGATGGCGCGGGAGGGCTCCATTACCTGTGCATGATGTCCGCCATGGTTGAGCTCATGTCCGCCAATTGCTGTTCAGCCTGGACCGCCGGTGGTTTAGGGTTTCCTGGGTGGTTGTTTAATTCGCGCTATTTGCCCGCCAATTGCTGTGCCAATTGCTGTTTAGTCTGGACCGCCGGTGGTTTAGGGTTTCCTGGGTGGTTGTTTAATTCGTGCTATTTGCTGTTTGGGGAGGAGCCAGTACCAATTTACAGGTAACTGCAAATTTCGGTGGTATTTGTGTGGTTTTTTGGGTTTTTTTCTTCTGCATTTGCTCATTTGTTAATTTTTTCCAATTGTTGCAGGTGTGGCAGGTCCGGCGAGCACTGGAGAAGGTCCGCCAAATGTGTGGCGAGCTCTGGACTGATGGCTTCTATCCGGTAGGATTTTCATCCTACCAGCCATTTTCTGAAGTGTTTTTCAACACCTCTCACCGTGTGTTTCTCAACACCTCACCTCGCTTATTGGAAGTTTTGTTGTAGCTTTTCGGTGTTAAGGTCTTGTGCTTTTTTCGGTGTTAAGGTCTTGTGCTTTTTTCTGATATAATGGTAGCCCTCTGGTTTTGTTGAATGTATAATTTATTAGCTGCTTTGTTGAAGGGTTTAGGGTTTTGGATTCTAATGGCAGCTTGGTTTTGGTTGCCATCTCCAAAGCTTGCAGCTAGTGTGAGACTCGGAACATACGGAAATGATGTTGTAGCTTTTCGGTGTTAAGGTCTTGTGCTTTTTTCTGATATAATGGTAGCCCTCTAGTTTTGTTGAAGGTATAATTTATTAGCTGCTTTGTTGAAGGGTTTAGGGTTTTGGATTCTCATGTGTATATTTCTTAATAGGAATTGTAAATGCTCTTCCGAGGCCAAGATATGCTATTTTTACTACACCTCTTCGCTTATCCACCAGGAGATTGTGAGGCTTCAGGTCCCTGCCATATTATAGGCTGCCTTTCAATATTGGAGCATGAACAGAGAATGTTTCAACTGCCTTTCGAGCTTCTGTACCATTCCATATAATTTAGGCATACTTCATGAATTGTAAGACTCCTAAGCCGGTGGTGTTCTAAATCCTTCTATGAGATGTAAGGTTGTTTGCTTGTAGGAAGTTTGTCAGACTGTCTTAAGGTGGCTAAGCTGTTTCTAGGGTTCTACTGCGTCTAGTCTTGTTCTGAGGGTTTGAAGGGACTTATACAGATAAGAAGGTATGCAGATTCCTTCCTAAGCAGGTATTGTAAGGATTCAAGGTCTAGTGTTTCATTCCAAAGATCTAGCTTCCTCAGTCCTTCTAAGCTAATGTTTATTAGCTGCTTTGTTGAAGGGTTTAGGGTTTTGGATTCTCATGTGTATATTTCTTAATAGGAATTGTAAATGCTCTTCCGAGGCCAAGATATGCTATTTTTACTACACCTCTTTGCTTATCCACCAGGAGATTGTGAGGCTTCAGGTCCCTGCCATATTATAGGCTGCCTTTCAATATTGGAGCATGAACAGAGAATGTTTCAACTGCCTTTCAAGCTTCTGTACCATTCCATATAATTTAGGCATACTTCATGAATTGTAAGACTCCTAAGCCGGTGGTGTTCTAAATCCTTCTATGAGATGTAAGGTTGTTTGCTTGTAGGAAGTTTGTCAGACTGTCTTAAGGTGGCTAAGCTGTTTCTAGGGTTCTACTGCGTCTAGTCTTGTTCTGAGGGTTTGAAGGGAGTTATACAGATAAGAAGGTATGCGGATTCCTTCCTAAGCAGGTATTGTAAGGATTCAAGGTCTAGTGTTTAATTCCAAAGATCTAGCTTCCTCAGTCCTTCTAAGCTAATGTCTCAGACCATCTTCAGATTGTCTCTGTCCTTCTTCGGAATGTTGGTTTGCTTCTTGAAGGATACTAGAGCCTATGGTGTAAGCAGCTTACGTATTATTCATATATTATGATAGCTTGTTTCTCTGTATTGGTTACTAGTAATCACAATGCATAACCTTATGGACAGTGTTCACATAATCTACATGCCTTAATTACGATAAGCTCTTGTTCCTGTATTAGTATAGCTTGATTACAGTGATATCATAACTCTTACATATTACTGATATAAGCTCAATGTAAGGATATGGAATATGAAGCGTATAGTCTAATCACTTACACGGTATCAATTGATGTACCATATATAATTTACTAAGCTTAAACTCCATATTAGTAGAAGCTGTAATACATTTATACCTATAACTATTTCACACATATGGCTCCGATTCCCATTGAATTGATTACAATGAGTACTCTTATTCAAGCATTGTGTTAGCTTCTCACTTCCATGGGACTAATCTGATGAATACCGATATAGTGCTTGCAGTAGTTTGGGTTAGGTTCCTAAAGACTATCTCCCATGTTTGCCTATGCCATTCAATTTTGTCTATCACATGCATTTTGTTCGTTTCCTTGGAACAATACTTAGCTCAATTATTTTAGAACTATATATGACTACATATTTGATTATATTAAAATCAGATTTGTTGGATTTATTTACTTATTTATGGTTGAGAATTTATTTGCAGCTCTGTGTCTTATTATCTCAGTGTTTCAGGTTTTCTTCAACAAATTTAAATAATAATTACTTCAAAAATGAAGAAAATGACTTCAAAGAGTCCAGTAGTTCCAATTGTAACTCTTTATGATCTTTGTGGAGTACATATGTTGTGTAGGCTTTAAGTTTAGTTCAGTTTTGGTTTTGAGCTATTGTTGTGTATTAACTTCTTTCTGTATTCAATAGAAGATGGATGTGTTTGAGAGTTAGGATATTTTACAGAAGTATGTGCTTGTAGGTAAGCTTACTTAGATCTAGGTTATTCTTTCAAAGTTGAAAAACTGCTTACAGTGGCCTGCTTTCTATGATACTTGTTGACTGCAATGAATAATTAGATCTAAAGCATATTGCTACGGTGACTGCATAAATACCATAAGACAATAATAATAAGCCCAAGACCACTGCACATTGACCATAAGAGACTAATAAAGTCATATGTTTTTCTGTTGGTGACTTTCCAAGTGTTTATCTAAGGTCTGTTATATGTTTTCTGATATCTGAAATATGCTTTTCGAGATCTGGTGTACTTGTTTTAGTAAGAAGAAATCAATTTGCTAAGGTTTAATATCCATAAGAAATCACTTATCAGTGTTGGGAGCATCATTTTGAAGCTAATGGTGAAGTATTAAGTGATTTATTTTGTGAAATATAGTTCATCTTTGCAGTGGAAAAAGATGCCCCAAGACATAATATGAATTGACATAACAATTTCAAAAGGGGAATAAGTATCTAAGTTATCATTGTAGCGTCTTTTGTGGACTGATATCATTTGTGCTTAACTCGCAAATAAAACTGCTTTACAACCAACCAAGCTGCTGTTGGCTTTTCAATGTAGTGAATGCATAGCACCATAATGTTGTTAGTGTTTCAAAGCAATAAAACAACCTAGGTTGTAAGCCAGAATGTTTTTGTGACAAGAAAAAGACACAATCCATCCAAAATCCACATCATAATGTGGTTACAAACAAAAACATATGACACCCCTATTCTTTATGGCCCTGAGAATCTTGAGTGCCAAAACTCCCCGAGTTACCTTCTTGAGCCAAGTAGGTTGGCCTACCTGTCAAGGGTTGATTAGGAAATGGTTGATTGCTGCCATATGATTGACTCCAATTTGCAGCTTCCAACCATGGAGGTATTGAGTACCCATACCTCACATTTGCACTACTGGTCCCTGCATTAAGTGGAGGTGTGTAATGAGCATACATAGAATTGGCACCAACTCTGGTAGGAATAAGGCAAGTGGGTAAACCCTCAGTGGTATAGTGAGGCACTTGAATGTTTATGAGATCTTGGAATAATGGTGTATTATCTACAATGGAGTCCAATGAGTTTGAAATAATTTTGGTTTCATTAGCTATTCTTGTATCATTGTCAACCATATTGATCATCCCTTGTTCCTTTTCAAGCATTTGTTGTGCCTTTCGTTTTTCCTTTTCCTGTCTTGCCATTTGCTTTTGTTGGTCCTTAATTTGCCTTGCTTTATCTCTTTCAATCTTTTCATCTGCTCGATGTTGTGCTGCAACAATCCTTGCTGCCTTCTTCTCCTTGACTAGATCCTTCTTTTTCTGTTTTAATTCTTGCATTTCAAATTTCTTTTTTTCAGACTCAACTAACAGGTTTATATAGTCCTCTGAGGTGAGTAACTGTGAGCTTCGGCCCAGACGAAGACTACCTGGTGCACCTTGCTTTTTTTTCATTGATACTCTCTGTACTGGTAGCTTTAGGAATCGTCCAAGTGTCTTCTCCACCCCTCCCACCTGCATGTCATTGCTTGGTACTTCCCTTCCAGTTTCTGTTGGAACTGATCGAACTATATCATTATCTTCATTTGATGCCTCATTATGTCCTTCATCTTCTTCCATTGATATATTGTCCACAAAAAAATGAACAATTTCACTGTTCAATTCTGCTGGTTGTGAGGGCATGTTCATGCTTTCTTCATTGGTTGCTGAGACACTATGTGCATTCATATTGATCATTGCTTCTGCTAGCCATGAAGGTGGGGTTACTTGGCTTGGCAATGTCAATTGGTCATTGTCAACTGCATGTTCAGCAATAACATTAACAATATCAACAACAGGAATTTCATGTTCTTGAGTTGGTGGAACAATCTCCATGTTACTGCGAATTTGTTCATTGTTATATTGTGTTTCACATACAGTTTCATCATCTTCAGCATATAAGTGTCCTTGAGACAAGGAAATCATATTACCAGCTGCAACAACATCATCTTGGTCATCTACTTCTTGCACTTCAACACCTGTTTGGGCATTCCCTTCTTCCTGACCATCCACATGAAACGCTTGGCTACAACCAGTATCATGCATGAGAGCATCATAGTTCAGTGGCCAGATTCCTGTCCTCCTAAAGCCAGCCTTGATATTTGATGGTGTCAAAGCCCTTTTAAAAGCTTTACTTGCAAGCTCTGCTAGCTCAAACCTTTTCACCTCAACCCCTGGATTCTTTGCCATCCATGCAGCACGCTCCGACCTGAAATAGTTCTTGAAAGGGCCAAACACACTAACATCAAGGGGTTGCAGTCTATGAGTGGTATGAGCTGGCAAAGTCAATAGGTCGATGCCTAAATTGTTTGCTTCCTCAATTGTTTGTACAGCCATGTGGCTCCCATGGCCATCTAATATCAAAAGGTGTCTGTTATTAGGTGAGACGCCACTTGGTACCGATGCAGCAAAGTGAAAAAGCCAACTTAGAAACAGTTCTTTAGTCATCCATGCATGGGGATGTGCAGCCATGCATGCACCTGGTTCGCAGTTCTGTATATAGTTTTTCAGTTGATTTTTACCTTTGAATAGATAAAATCCTGGGATTGAAGTACCAATTGCATTAACACAACATAAAATAGTTATCCACTCCTTGCTCTTGGGCAAAATCTTTGGCACATTTCGGCTCCCTCTCTTGGCAATTACCCGCATGCCACAATTCCTCCCTGCCTGTAAACCTGTTTCATCACAGTTCCATATATGGTCTGCTCCATAAGAATGTTTATCATAAGCACTAGAAAGTGTGTCATAGAATTTTTGCACAACTGCAGGGCGCAAATTTAATGCTCTGTCTCTGTCAAGGCCCTCAGCAGTACGCAATACAAGTTCTGGATGCCTTTTTTTAAACCCAAACCACCATGATTTACCAGGAAACCCATCTTTGAATGGGTTTGGCCTCCCTTGACAGATTTGAGCAACTGTTGATTTGAGTTGTATCAACTCTAGCCCATGTCCCAGTTGGGCCATCTCTTTACACCACTCAACCACCTCGGCCTCCTCATCCTCAGTCAGTTATTGAGATATATATAATTGGATTTGAAGATTAATATAGGAATTTTTTGTTTTTTTTTTTTTTTATTCTTATTTTTTGGGTTAATTTATTAAAATTATATATGTGTTAAAATCATAAAAATGAATTATGTAATTTATACGTTTTAAAAGAATTTCAGGTACCGAATTTATTTATGTATTTATACGTTTTAAAAGAATTTCAGGTAACGAATTTATTTATGTATTTAAAAATATTTTATAAATAACAAAAAAAATCAGTCTAACTAAAAATTACATCTAAATTTCTTGAAAAAAAATATTAAAACCTCATAATTAGTATTGAATAATTTTCATTTCATTAACAATAATTCAATTTTAAATTACTTAATACAATTTAAGTTATATATATATTTTTTTATTTTTATTTTTATTTTTTAAAGTTTTTTATTATCATTTAAAATGTTCTTTTCTTTTTTATTATTATTTTTTTAAATTTGTTATCATTTAGAAGGTTCATTACAATCACAAAAAAAACGTTTACATAGTAAACAAATTTTTTTCTCTTATTTTTTGAATTTACTCTTTTTCCATATATTTCTTTTTTTTTTTACTTTACTCTTTTGTTTATATATTTCCGATAGAATATTGTCACTTATTTTTTGAGCTTAATATATATTATTTTTTATTTTTATTTTTTATCTAATTAAATAAATAATTAATTAATTAAATTATTTTTGACCTTAACATATATTATTCAATTTTTTTAATTAATTAAAAATAATAATTATATTGATAGTTTATTTATATATATATATATTTATATATTAATTAGAAATTTAAATAATTTCACAATATAACCATTTTGTGATTATTTTTTCCAATTTGAAATTAATAATATAGAAAATCATTACTTAAACAAAACCTTGGGAAAGAATGGTAAACAAAATTATAATCAAATATCTTCCATCAAAGTAAATAATTTTTTTTTTATCAAAATTACTTTCTTAAAAAAATCTTCTTAAAAAAATTAATTTATTTAATTATTAATTTACATAAAATATTCAAATAAATTAAATCATAATTAATTAGTCAATTCCCTCACAAATACCAATACCATAAGAAAATTGCCACAGGAGGTATGTTCACATTATGGTTTAGGGCTTATGTTTGACATTATAATTTTCACGTGGTTGGACTGCTCATTATCCTGCCTTTCCATGTCACTTTTGCTCAAACGTGGTATTCTGACTCACTCTGAATTATTTCAGCGAAGCTCTACGTGTTGGCCCCACACTCTGAAGCACAAACGGGGTTTCAATCACTTGCCCAGAGTGACCTTTCAAAATTTTGAAAGAACATTCACACAAAACAAATTAATGTCACACTCTCCCGTTCCCATTACTGAATCGAAAATGGGGCACATTGCCTTCATTGCGTGCTTCCCAAGTTGTTTTTGGGTCAATCGAGCCTTATTTAATTTTACAAATGGAGTGGCTTCAGCACATGTTTGTATGACGACTACTTCTCTTCTGGTGCTTCGTTAGAATTCAGGTGAAGGCAAACTGCGAATCAAGATAATGGAGTATAAACAAGTTCAATATTATTCTGTGCTGATGGCAGGGCCTGTCAGTGGCTCTGGCAGACTCCCAAGACGGGGTAACATAAAAAAGCAGATATTTGCCTCTGTAGCTGCATCAATTCTGGCATCGCCCAAGGCCCTTAAAAGGAGGGGAAAGGCGCTGGACAAAATCATTCGTGCTTCCTGCAATACCTGCTGCCCTCAAAAGATCTATCCCACTACCTCAGGGCTGGATTTAGTACGGGAAAGATGATACTGTGAATTACAGCCAACATTTCAAAGGGGTTTTGTAATAAACAGAGGTCAGATTTCTTGGGAGGGTATTGTTGTAAATGTGCAGAGAGTGTTGTTGTAAATGTGCAGAGTTTATATTTTTTGGGACGGGTTATAACTGTACAGAGATCAGTTTTCTTTTCATTTTTTCCTTTGCATACAGCTCTTTACTCTCAGAGTGGGCGCAAGGCACTCGCAGGGCCAGCATGGATTTTAGTGGTAGTTGTAAGTTAATGTCATTAGAGTTCATAAATCTCTTCTGCGGCCAGGGACTCGCCTGTTAATTTTCTGGCGTTTGCTTGGATCTTTATAATTACTGTTATGTAATGCATTGTATTTAGATGATATTTCTCCTCCAGGAATGCCTCGGAGGTGAGAAGTACCCTGATTTTTTGCTGTGGTAGAATCATTGCTTGATTTTTATGATAAAAACCCAAAAAAAAATAGAAAAAGGAAAAAAACACAGGGTTACCATTGGTAATCCGAAATTCTATATATGTGATCGATGGTTATTTTGTATTTCAATCGCCATAGGTTTTTAGTTTTACATGTTTTATTTATTTTTAATGATAATTAAAATACAAATTAATGTATACACAGGCATGCTTCTCTTTCTGGTTCGGAATCCCACATCATTTGATATAAACCCTTTCGCTTCATCATCATTTCAAGGTATAAAAATCCCCCAAAATTCTGGAAAACATTCTTACCAGGACTTGCCCTCTCAAACTGCCAAAGAAACATGATTAATCTTCATGTTAGATTTTGGTGACTGGGATTGACTTTGACTTCACTTCAATCTCGTCTCTGGTAACTTGTGCTGGGAAACAATTTTTTGAAAATACACGAAGTCGCTAATGCTATGATGATTAATAACACTTCCAGTATCTGCTGCAATTCTTTATATATACTTTTTCCGTTGGTAGTACTCTCTCGGTTTGGGAGGTCACGGGGTCAAATCTCCTCGACGCCCTCGGGGTTAGGCTTGATATGGCCCACCGGCAGATCCTTTCGGGAGGTCACGGGGTCAAATCTCCTCGACGCCCTCGGGGTTAGGCCTGATATGGCCCACCGGCAGATCCCTTCGGGTGGAGCTTCTCCGGTTCTCTATATGGACGTAGCGGCCACTCCGGTACCCGTGAACCACACTTAAAAAATTCCTTACATATACTTCAGTTGATCTTTCAATTGAGCTTGGTCTTGTGGATATGGTTGACAAGTTCCAGAAAATCATTCCCGCAGCTCCGGAAATTTCTCGTTTCAGGGTCACCAACGTTCCAATCCCTTTACTTCCGCCAGTGGAAATGAGACCTTGATTCTTAACCATACTGACAAGGGTTTCAATTTTTTCTCCCTGTACAGCGACACTAATTTTTAATCAGTAAGGGAGAAAAATTATCTAATGGTTTTCACAGATTTTAGAAATTAGGACATTGCTTAGAATGAATTCAATTTTCATGCTCTATAAGATAATTGTAGATAAGATAAGATAATTATATTTATGTCTAATTAATGATCACAAAGTAGGTCAAAGGGAACGTTGAAGGGACTGTTGAGTACACTGATGGATATACAAAGCCGGAGAACCAAACGGTCTCCTATAAAAGATACAATCCATGAAGTAAATCAAAAATACAATGTAGGAAGTAAATAAAAAATACAATGTAGAAAGTAAATCAACATCTGACCTTAGCAGAAAAGATCCAAGACCTAATAGACCTGACCATCAGACCCATCTCTCCTAACATATGTGGAGTCTATATGTGGCCATTAAAAACTATTACAGCCCACCATAAAAAAAATCCGTTAAAAAAGTAACAGAAACTCTGCATGAACAGTGAAAAGTAATAGCAAAATAAATCAATCACAGCATAAATTAATTACAGGATTATAAGTCGAGAAAACCCAGAAGTGGTTAAAACTCTGGGACTATATTAATGGAGAGAAGAAAGATTTACAGAGTTTGGTTAAAGAGAAACAGACAGTCTTCTTGCACCTTAATGCCGGTGCAAAGGGCTTATAATTGACATCCGCCGTTCATTACTTATTTCAAATTATTTTCTCATGACTCATGTGACATGTGGATTTCCGATCTCTGATCCGAGCTTTGCACTTCCAAAGAGGATATGCTCGATATCAAAATTATCTGTTTTAACTAGTGAGAATAAAACTTTCTCAAACGATTTTAATAGATTTTAAAAATCAAAACATTGCCCCAATCTGAATGCTATTTCCATTTATAATAGAAAGATTGGAAAAATATGCCACTAAAAGCCGCTACAACCAGCAACATGTGAGCAAACAACTCTGTTAAAACAGGAACGAACACTCTGCATAAACAGTAAAAACGCAAGAGCAAAACAAATCATTCCGGAGTATAAATTAACCGCAGGATTTTAAGTCGAGAAAACCCTCGTCTAGTTAAATACTACAGGACTATACTAATGGGAGAAGTATGATTTACAAAGAAATGTATCTTTCTGCACCAGAATGTTGGAAGCAAGGGTTTACAATGTATATGCTATGTTCAGAGCTGCATCTTGCTGTGACTGCACATCTTTCCTGTTTCTGCCTACTTCTGATCTCCCCTTCGAACGCTGCCAGAGGAACTCTGATAAATACTTCCGAGTTAAGGTTTCTCCCTCCTTTACAGTTAGTTTCACATGGCCATCAGACCAGTGGTTTATAGATCTCTTTTCCGTGCTTTACACTTCATGATGTCATTGCTTTGATACTAAAAATATATGTTTTAATCTCTGGCCTGTGGTTCATGGATCTCTGTCCAGGGCTTGCATTTCCAGGAAGCCAAATATGATCCGTTTTAACCTCAGACCTGTACATCATGGGCCTCTGTTCCGGGCTTTGCACTTCCAGGATGCAAATGCTTTGATACCAAAACTATATGTTTTAACTAGCGAGAAGAAAATTTCTCCAATGGTTTAACAGATTTTAGAAATCGACAAATTGCCCTGGTTGAATGTTATTTAAAATATTGTTAAATAAAATAGAGTTGTTTTAAGATTTTTTGATGTTTGAGATGAAATTTTGAACCAACCGTTTAGGACCTTTAGGTGCTCGACCATAAGGATGCGTAAGCAGGCTCGACTGTTAAGGTGAGGCCCTTTTATTTAAACTGGTTTTTTAACTATATATTTGGATTCAGCAATCAGAAAAACCCTAGGACACTTTGATTGTGCAGGGATTACCATAAAACTTGTGATTTCAATAAAGTGCTGCCAAATTTAGAGAAATTTAACCGGAAAACCCCATTAAGAAAGCTTCTAAAAAATCACATTAAAAACAACGTGTGCCACTAAAAACTCCTATAACTGACAATATCTGAACAAACAATCCTGCTGCAAACTACAAGATGACCGTGTGTGAATAGTATAAAAAGAATAACACACCATCCTAATCCACAACATAAAATGCACAAAATTATAGAGGGACGAACCCAATCCAGATTTAAAAGAAAAAAAAAAGGACTATGATAATGAAGAGAAGAATGAATTATAGCGCAACAACTAACTGGAAAAAAAAAAAGACTATTATAATGGAGAGGAATGAATTATAAGGCAACAAATAGCTAGCTTGCCAATAGGTAATTATTGGCGGTAAATGAAACGGTATTGAATAACTGATTGCCAAAATCAAAACTGCTCATTATTGAATAATTACTTGCCATTATTGAATAACTACTTGCCAAAATTTGATGTGGACATATACATATGTTCATTATTGAATAATTGCTTATCAAAATCACAACGATAAGCATATACATTGCGGTGGTTATATACATCCCACACAACCCATTGGAAGCCTAGTTATTTTCTATAATTTCCGTGGGTTATATACATCCCACACAACCCATTGGCAGCCTAGTTATTTTCAGTCGAATTATAGAGTTCACTTACCAGAAACATATAGAATCTTCTTACACTGTGATGACAGTTGGCAGCAAGGGTTTACAATGTACATATTCTGTCCATACTGCGCTTTGCTGTGACTGCAGCTTCTTTCAGGCCTATGCTACACTGCCGGAGGTAGCGTTTGTAACTGCATTTTCATTTACAAATCCAAAGTTGTGACAGATGGGACAGATAAATATTGTTTGTCGTTTGGCGGACGGACTTCCGTTAAAAGACAGAGTTTTAGCCTTTTACCTTCTTCTTGGCAGCCTCTACCAGAATTTTGCAGACGCAGTTTCGAGTGGGGTGTCAGAGCCTTAGTCTCGCGTACCCCAAGGCTGGGTTCTGGCAATCCCCAGAAAAAGGCATCCTATAAGATTTCAAATCACAAAATCTGTTAGGTAAACCCTATCCAGCAGAGCGTGTTTTTGGGCTATTATTATTTCCGACACTATTGAAAAGTAAATGCGTCTTGATATGGCCCGATATAACACGATATAACCACGGAGTAGTCTACCTAGGCAGTAGAATGGACCTTTTTCCGGCACTGGCCGGAAAATCGTCCGGCTCCAGCTACCGGAAAACTCTCCCTCTTCCGCCACCATCTCTCAGCTCCACCACCACCTTCCTCGGCCACCCTCCCTCACCGCCCTGACATCCCTGACCGATCGCCTGACATCCCTGACCGATCGGGAGTAATTCCTGGGGGGAGTAATTAGCTGGAATTCATGGGAGAGTAATTCCCTCCATTCGAAATTTCCACCCGTGCCCATTCAAGCTCTGATGCTCTGCGCTTCCGGCTCTGCGAACTCACCCGCGCCTGATGCTCTGCGCTTACCCCTCTGCGAACTCCTTATTTTACCATGCTCGTATTCTCTATGAATGGAATGGGGTTTGGGTGAGGTCGATTCCCCTGGAGAATCACCCCGAGCTGAGTAAAACAGATGGAAAAGATGACTATATTGTCAGATTGGCCGAGGGGGTTAGTTACGCTATGTCGGGTGATGATGAAAACGGTCAACAAGTGATCATCTGTGTTCATGCCGCCATGAATTGGGCTTCTTCGAAGCAACGAGCTTTTGTGGACAACAGTAACGAGAAGGTATGTTCATGGTGTTAGTTTTTCTTGCTTTCGATTTTATGCTTGAATGGATTTATGATGTTTTTGGTTTTCATTGGACTTTGTTTCAATATCAAATGTTGAGGTCGTTGCATTCTACATTAAGCAGTGGGCCGAGGAGGAATCGTTGTTTGCCTAGGAGGGCTCGAGACTTTCGAGCAACGCTGCGGACCAAGATGCATGGAAATTATTCCATATGGCTGCAGACCAAGTTGTTCGACTCAATATGCTGGTTCCTAAGAGCTCCGATCAGTATGAGCCACCGGTGAAGGGCTTCACCGTAGTGCTTCAAGGGGGCAGCTCAATTGCAGTGGAGTCAAAAACATTTCGGACTTTCAGAACGACGGCTCAGCCTTTTCCGGCTTCGACTGCAATCGCAATGGTTTTCACTGCGGCTTTGGAACCCTCGTCCAAGGGCTGGAGAATGAAAAAGTACCGGATGGTGTAGTTGCCATTTTGACGCCTGACATGCCTGATGTTTTATCTCATGTGTTGGTGCGGGCAAAGGAATAGCAAGGTGTGCTTTGCAACCTGCCTTGATCCAAACATTCTCGATGACCTTCGAGCAAAGGAAGGAAAAGCATTGTCGATACAGCCTACTTCATCAGACCTAGTCTATAATGAAATCAAGGTTAATGAAGTTTTGGATGACTCAGAAAATCTTTGACAAGGCCATCAAGGGCATCGAGTATCTCACAAAAAAACATTAAAGAAAAAAAATAAAATTCAATGGAAAATATGCAATCTCAGCTGATGAATTTTCTAATGAACTGGTTGGGGGCTAAATTTCGCAATATTGCTTATTTGAGAGGGAAAGTGCCTTCATGGGTGTGAATTCCTGGGTCAATTGCCTTACAGTTTGGTGTTTTTGGTAAGTTTGATAAGTTTCTAGTGTCAATTGCCTTACAGTGTTGTGTTTTTGATAAGTATGATAAGTTTCTATGAGAAGATACGAAAAAGGGTGTTGCTGAAAAATAGAAGCTCTAGACAAACTTGTGTAGGAAAAGGAGACTTAAGCAAACTCCACAAAATTCGGGAAATTGTTCTGCAATTGGTGGGTGAACTGAAAGATAAGATGCAGAGAGAAAATATGCCTTGGCCTAGTGAGGAGGGTGAAGAGCGATGGCTACAGAATTGGATCGCGATTAAAAGGGTTTGGGCTTCGAAGTGGAATTAAAGAGCATATTTTAGTACATGAAAGGCAAAATTAGATCTACTACTCTATGTTTTTCTTGACTTACCACTTCTTTTCTCTATGTTTTTCTCATTATGGTTATGTTTCTCTTATTATATTTGATTACTTGTTCTCTGCAGTTCAAAGTTTAGTCGCTCTTTTTCTATGTTCATTGCCTTTATAAATTTGACTTCCCCCTTGTCTTATACCTTTCTCCTTGGAAAATTGAACCACACTCTTACCTCATCCTACATGTCCTAGCCAATGGGAATTGTCTTTTCCTTGGATGATGTCTTGTCCCCCAACTGTCTATTGATATTTTTCTTATTGTTGGGTTTTTCTCCTTTCATATAGTGACTCTTACCAACAGATGCTTGTCAGCCAATTAGGGAATGCTACCTTCCAACAAATTCTAAGGTTGTTAAATGTTATTTAATTGGTTGTAGTGGGTGGCTAGCACACAACACCATCTGGCAACTCACTCTTTTTCCTTTTTAAAATCTCTTGTCCTATTTTTCTTGTTCACTGTTGTAAAAAGCACAAGTGATAAGAAAATTTGATTTTTCCCCTTTTTCGCAGCTATCCGTTGTTATGTACCAGCTCTACTTTTTTCTGATGTAAGGAACAATTTAAATATTTTCCCAGCTAGTAACCTCCCCGGTATTTGAAATCTTTTTCCCATAACTCAACCCAATTTTTTTGTAAAAATATTTACATTGCATACATGAGTGCAAAATAATTGGGGCTATCACACAGCTATAGCACTAATCCTTTATTCCTCATGTTTGTATGCGTTAATTATGTCCATCAATTAAATGTTTATGTTGATACCTATTCTTTAACATTTTTTTAAAATACTTCATGGCTCTAATTATATTTTTATGTGGAAATCTGATCCACGTGGAAAAGCATTTGAACAATCATTAGTAAATTATTAACAATTTTGTTTATTTATTTATATAATCAAAATAATAACTTTTATTTTGTTGAAATATGTATTTTGAGCCCCATGTTGATGATGATGTCCTTGATGAGGAATACTTGTGGTCATCCCCCAACCTTGAGGTCATAATTTCAAAATATGTGAAGGAAACGAACAAATAAATGATGGATTTAATTCGTAGTAGGGATCAAAGTTCTACGACTAAGGCTAGTATCTAGGAATTGAGAAAAGATCTTAAGATATATAAGGAAATAACCATATTTTAAAGTGATTTTTATAATGTCATTAGTTCAATTATGAAAGTTTGTTTTTTAACATTTACATTATCTAATTAAAAAAAAAAAAAAAAAAAAAAAAAAAAAAAAAAAAACTTTCTTATGTAGCCTTATTTGGAGACATTTTGTTTCCTGTATCAATCAGTTAATCCTGAGTATGGTGTTGGTACTAGTGGGATTTCCAAGACATGACATGAGCGTTCGTCCAGCAATAACACCCTGCATATATCCGTGAGGCAGTTATTCTTCGATCCACCTTCGAGTGGTCATACTCCTACTAGTGACACTAGATTTTCACCATTACTTGTGACCCGTGAGCACATGCCCCTCAAGCTAGACTTACAACCAGGTTGTGGATTATGTGGTGATAGAGATGACCCTAGTACTAATGAAACTATGGGTTCATTTCCCAAAACGTCACATGTTAAGAGCATGGGGAAAATTATGTTGGTGAATGACAAAGGAATTCCAATAAAAGCACAAAAAAATTCCTTGTATTTTTTATGTATTAATTGTTTCATGTTGTCTATCTCAAACATAAGTCATCTATGTTATCCTTTTCAAACTAATGATCATATCTTTTTGCATGTAGGTAACCACATGTTTTATAAAAAATTAGACAACAAAGTATTAAATATTTTTGGGCCCACCATATGCGGAAGGTGGATTTCACTATGGTACAAGTGGATTTCACTTCAGCCCTATTGCTCATGAATATGGGGCTAGCCGTGAGTGGACTTTCAAAAGACACTAAAAGGTTGAAAATTGTAACTCTAGTTGAGGGTTGAGGGAGTCAAGACTTACCCATAGTTAGTTATTGGGTTATGTTAAATATTGGGACACTAGGAGGAGTAGGGGTTCCACTCGATGTTATTGTATTTTTTTCATATTTTAGCAAAGCAACTAGGTGTGTGAAGTTAAAGAGAAAAACAAAGGGGGTTAATAATTTGTAGAAACTTTACAAGCCATAGGTTTTAGGTAATTCAATAGAGGGTACCTCTTTCTTTGTATCTACGTGTTTTTTCATACTAGAGAATAGAGAGCAAAACAACCTCACCTTTTAACTACATTTTCTGCCATAATAGTTTCTGAGGGAAAATATTGTGCCTATTTTGGTTGGTGTGTGTATTTATTTTCATTCTATATTGCTCGCATTTCAGCTAATTTTTTTTAAGCACACAAACGACAAATAAATAATGTAATATCTAAAAGGAATTAACATTCATAATAAAGGTTTCAATATTTTATTAGATTTATTGTGATGAATTACTCCAATGGAATGTCCATGACAATTTATTGATCATCTCCACATCTTGCCTAAATGGGTAGTGTCTTCTTTACTTTCACATTTTACATCTACAAATTTAGCATATTATGTGATTGTATGTTACTTCATATCTTATGGTATTTTCTTAATGTCCATAGTGAGACTTTTATCACCATTCTTTTCATCTTCAAGCTATAATGTCCTCAAAGCAAGGCAATCCAATAACTATTAATTAGGAGTTAGGTGTTGGAAGTAATCCTTCCATGTGTTGTTGTAAGTTGTCATTGTGAGTTCCCAAGCGTCAATCTAGAAGTTTTTTTTTCCCTATGTATGAGTTGTAGTCATTATCTAGATGTGTCGAAATCAATGATTTATATCCTATACATGTGTAATTGTTGTGATCAATAAAGATATCAAAGTGTGTTTGGTGTTGTGTGTAATCACTATCTGATCTCTCTCTATTTTCTAACATGGTATCAAGCAGGTACTGGCTTAACTCTTTCATAGGAGGGCCAAGAAAATGTGAGAAAGCCTTGAGATTTTTTCTATGTAAATAGATAGTGTAAGAGAGTATTTGATATATTGTCATGTGTGAGTAAAATTTATTTTTGTTTGTAAATTTTTTCAATGCATGTTTGAGTGAGATTGGATCTCAGGGTAGAAAAAGAATACTTGGTGTTGTGTTTCCCCGTAGCTTATGAAAACTTGTCAATAGCAGCGTCCATAGCGATGGCCCAATCCATCTAGATTCAAAGTAGTTGGTCCTTGTTCCTACACGTTTGTTCCATTTAGAGGTGATGGTGAATGTGCACTAAAATTCCACTATTTTTCATGGATCAAAGTGATGCAACAAATGTTTGGGCTTCCGCTTTGGAGAGATCATGCTTAGCAACCGAGAGAAAGGCAAGAATGTTTTAGCTTGAATCCCAGGGACAATTCTTCAGGGGATCGTTGCGGATGAAGCCAGTATCATTGGAGTGGTGTCCCACCATGTCATTGTTTTGCAAGATGAATGAATTGGGCCAATCTTCCACCACAGTGCAAATCACTGCACTCGTTATTTCTTGCGTTTTAATTCTGCTAGACATTGAGGTTGTTATGGTGTCTATAGTTTTTCTTAAAGTGTTGCCTATCATTGCATGTGACACAGGGAGTGGCATAAAATCTTGTTGATAGCCACAGATATGACACAGAGTTTGTTGTTCTTGACAGAGACAGATGACAAGGTACTTTCTATGTCACAGTGAGATCGAAAGGGCAACAAAATTTTGCTCTCAGACAAATGTTGTCTCCTGCTCACCTCTAGAAGGCTGTTGCTCAGAAAATTGCAAAAGGTCAACCACTACAGATGGCTTCCCATTCTTTTTGTATAAATCACTTGATATGATATATGAGCGTTGTAATGAGCAACATGACTCACAAAAATGAAGGGATTTTTAATATTGTTGATCTTGCAATGTTCATCAACAATGGTCAGAGGCGGTTATGTTTTAAATGGAGGTCAAGTGACAACTCGAAGATGTGGTGGTGAAAGAGCAATGTTTGTGAGATTCCAGAGTGAATGTAAGTGTTGATGAAGACCAGTTAAACATAGATTATCCTTAGCATTAACAGAGGGTATAGGAAGGAAGGTTCCATATGTTGTTGTAAATTGTCATTATGAGTTCCCAAGTGTCAATCTAGAAGTTGTTTTTCAGTATGTATGAGTTGTAGTCGTGAATTGTCATTGGTAATTCTCTAGCTTTAAGAAATTGTTAAGGCCATTTCACTAAATTATATCTTAATAAATCTTATATAAAGATATTACTAATTAATCAAATCTCCCATAATATGAAATTATGTATTAACAAATCTCATACAAAACCTTAATTAGTTAAATAAATAAAACACAAACATTATCAATTATACCTTAGCAAATGTCTCATAAAAACATATAAATTATACCCTAGAAAACGTAAAAAGAAAATTAGCAAATGAAAAGATATTTCAATAAAAATATACCAATTTACCTTATAAGTAACTTGTTCTTTTCTCTTGAATTTTGTTTCAATATTTTACTTAATCATATATCTTTCAATATTTTATTTAATAATGTATCTTCATGTCTTATATATAAAACAAATAATCATTTCGTAATAATTATTATTACAGTAGTTATAATACCATAATTTAAAAATATATATATATATATAATAATTAAAATAATGTAATTAATCTATAACTTTTTAAATATTATATTATTTTTAATATATATATATATATATATATATTTCATCCCATATCAAATACATTTTTTCATAAATATCATAAACATACTAAATAATTTTTATAAAGTAAAATTTATTTAACTAAACATTTTCTAAATATATTAACTTTCACTAAATCAATATACATATTATAAATATAAACGTTTAAATATTTTATCTATATTTAATAACCAACTACTACTACTTTTTAATTTAAAAGGGAAAAATTGTTACGACCATTACCATTAAGTGGTGAATACATTTTATTTAGTAACTTTGAAATTTTTTAATTCACTCATTTATTTATATCAATGTACATATTATAAATATCAACGTTTAAATATTTTATCTATATTTAACAACCAACTACTATACTTTTTAATTTAAAAGGGCAAAACTGTTACGACCATTGCCATTCAGTGGTGAATACATCTTATTTACTAACTTGTAAAATTTTTAAATACATTTTACTTAGTAACTTGTAAATTTTTTAATTCACTCATTTATTTATTTGCATTGGTTAATACATTTTATTTACTAACATGTTGTGATACCCCTCGAATAAAGTGGTAAATATTATGTTTTATGGCAAAGTCTTGGTAAAACTATGGGCCATGTGAAAGGCCAGATATTTTGAGTACAACCTATTAATGAGAATCTATTACCAAGTCAATGGATGTATAATAACAAAGTGACAGGAGATAATGATAGTCTCTCGATATGAGAAAACACATGACGGTAGCTAGAAATTCTCAGAAATGAAGTTCAAAACTGTTACAGACGTATAGGTAAACTTATCAACTAAGTTCCATGAATAACAATGGTGCTTTATGTAAATTTCACGACAGTGGTTTGATAACTAAGAAACTTTATACATCCAAATAGTTGAACATAAGTAGATTAAACTCTCAACAATTCAAGAATCAGCTCT
Source organism: Pinus tabuliformis (assembly GCA_031772625.1). Taxonomy (NCBI): domain Eukaryota; kingdom Viridiplantae; phylum Streptophyta; class Pinopsida; order Pinales; family Pinaceae; genus Pinus; species Pinus tabuliformis. The sequence goes on from CM062810.1 coordinate 607,195,164, forward strand.
CGTGTTTAGATGCATGAACAACTTTAATGCATGCTACAACTGAAACCCGTAAGAATGAATTGGGATTAAACCCAGAAAATTACCATATAAACCCCAGAGAAGGGTAAACATAGATTAATTTGTATTGTGTAGTAGACATTGCAAACAGGATTTCTCATTCCAGTAATGAGAGTAATATGGCAGCCGAATCACCTGTTCCGGTCCCAGTTCATATAATTACTACGGGTCCCAGTTCATATAATCACGATGTTATAACGCTAAGCTAGAAGAAGAACAATATTAACAAGTGAAATGCCGGCATGACCGGCCGTAGATTAACCCTACTCACTCAATCATCTCCAGAAGGTCAAAAGGTGACCTTGAGTTGTCTGGAAGCGAAGAAAAACCCTCAGTGCCTAGCCTAACCAACATGGAACATTGAAGAGAAAACCATAAGTGGATGCCACTGCAGAGTTCTGAACTGTTGAGGAGGGCAATACTTAACCTGCCATCAGATTTAAGAGTCGAGTTAGAGAACTGTTCCGGAAAAAAGAAAAGAATTAACAGGCCTGTAATAATATAGTACCTGTAGAGTGGCGTGGGGGTCACAATGCACACCTGAGTCAGTGAAAACAAGACTCTGTAATTAAATACTATAAGCGTTTAGCATTTTTATTCTCATGCAAAGGACTCGAGACTGCTTCCAGAGGAAATGGTTTCCAACAATTACCTAAGGATCCTGACCATAAGTCTTTCCTTCACCTGTGGATGCAAGGCCGAAGTCTATAGGAACCACTTACATCGACAGTGTGAAATTAGGGCTCCTATATAGATATAATTATCAATGAAGAAAATAGCAGGGAGCCTAATCTCTTCAAAATACACAGCAGATAACATGCTCAGTATCCCTGTAAATTAGACACTCCAACAAACGAAACCCTCCTTTGCCATGTAAACCAAACTTGCAGGTTGCAGAGCCCCTAACAAACCCTCCTTTTTTGCCATGGAAACCAAACCTGCGCAGAGCCTTTAATCCGCTTTTTTGCCATGGAAAACAAACCTGCGCAGAGCCCTTAATCCGCAAAATGACTGAATGAATCTCGTTTCGGAACCAGATAGAGAATTGGTTACATTAACCTTTGCCATGAAAACCAAATGCTTACCTCAACCTTTGCCATGAAAACCAAACTTGCAGGTTGCAGAGCCCATTGCGATTGCAGTGGAAGCCGGAAAAGGCTGAGCCGTCGTTCTGAAAGTCCGAAATGTTTTTGACTCCACTGCAATTGAGCTGCCCCCTTGAAGCACTACGGTGAAGCCCTTCACCGGTGGCTCATACTGATCAGAGTTCTTAGGAACCAGCATATTGAGTCGAACAACTTGGTCTGCAGCCATATGGAATAATTTCCATGCATCTTGGTCCGCAGCGTTGCTCGAAAGTCTCGAGCCCTCCTAGGCAAACAACGATTCCTCCTCGGCCCACCGCTTAATGTAGAATGCAACGACCTCAACATTTGATATTGAAACAAAGTCCAATGAAAACCAAAAACATCATAAATCCATTCAACCATAAAATCGAAAGCAAGAAAAACTAACACCATGAACATACCTTCTCGTTACTGTTGTCACAAAAGCTCGTTGCTTCGAAGAAGCCCAATTATGGCGGCACGAACACAGATGATCACTTGTTGACCGTTTTCATCATCACCCGACATAGCGTAAACACCCCTCGGCCAATCTGACAATATAGTCATCTTTCCATCTGTTTTACTCAGCCCCGCTCGGGGTGATTCTCCAGGGGAATCGACCTCACCCAAACCCCATTCCATTCATAGAGAATACGAGCATGGTAAAATAAGAGTTCGCAGAGGGTAAGCGCAGAGCATCAGGCAC